>CM052142.1:9910271-9982618 GCA_028454255.1 Halictus ligatus
GGAGACCTTGGAGAACTGCAGAAACCCTTTCGAGATCGCGTTAATTCTTGAAAACATCTGTAAGTACTTTGGTTCGCGGAATCATTAGCAATAAACCAGAGCTGTTCTTTCTCTGTAACGTCACGCGATTTCAAGGATGCTGCGGGACCTTGAGGGGCTGTTGAAGATCCTCCGACGTTGCACTAATTCGTGAGAACATCTTCGGCGCCTTTGTCTCGCGGAGTACTTGTTCATTTAAATGTCTAGTCGAGGTTGGGCAGTCGATAATCTTGATCCTGGAGGATCGACAGGGTTTCGAAAAACCTTGACTGATCTACTGAACCCTCTGGAGCCCTTCGACCTTTCCAATTTGGTTTTGGCTGTTTATACAACTATTGAAAATTGAACGGATAATAATAGAGGACCTATTTCACCGGACCCTTCAGATTCCTTTGATTTTTCTTAATGCCACGAAGCTCTTCAACATCGACCAGGCTGTTCCGACGACCGATGACGATTAAACGGCTAATGATCTCGAGGCGGGAGAAGCTGAATAGAGTCTCGGTGAAGCGGTAGATGATCAGCTGAATCCTTCAGACTTTTCCTAATCGCTCGAAGTTCAAGACCTGGGAGGTCCCCCACCATCGAGCCATGGGGCTCCCACTCTGAAAAGCGACGCCGAAGAGCCATTGCGAGGCCGAAGTGGAGCAAAGTCACGAGAGAATCAGCCGCTTTCCGCGCTTCCTCTCCTCTCGGTCGGTCTGCCCGCGTTCGCGCTCTTTGTCAGCGGTAAAAGACGAACGCGCGGCGCTTGCGCTTGCGCTCGCTCTCGCACGCTCGCGCGCAGCCTGGACAAAAGGCTCCGCGGGGCTTAATGATCCTCGGTTGCCAGTTAGGACGGATAATGGGGGGCTTGCGCGAAGGATGAATCGGAACCCGTGTCCTGCCACGCAGAACAGAGGAGACGGATACCCGTCTCTGATGGATACGAATAGTTTAACGCGTGAAAGCGCGAGCGCGTTCGGCGCCGACCTCGTCGAGGCGAGGAGAGGAAGAAGCAGAAGAAGAGGAGCCGGGGGAGAGGTCGGCTCGTCGGTTCTCGCTGGTCGCATTTTTTCCGGCGTTCCGGTTTGCGTCGTTAGCGCGAAATTAACGCGACCGAAGGGATCCCGCGAGAGAGAGAGAGAGAGAGAGAGAGAGCATCCTCTCCGCGCGCGAGAAACGAATCGCGACGATGGGAAACCTTGCGCGCGGAAATCCAACGCGACGTCGTTTCGAAAACCCGTTTCAAACGCTCATCTCCTTCCCCCCTTTCTCTCTCTCTCTCTCTATTCGAGAAGAGGACCTCGAAGTCCTCTCTCTCTCTTTTTCTTCTCGACTGATCACGAAAAACGAGCGAAACAGCCGAGGAAAGAGACGAGGAGGAGGAGAACGCAGACTCGAAGGGGTGGAGCCGGTCCACGGAGGGATGGAACCTGAAGAGCGGGCCGGTTCGGGCCGGGAGAACGGCTGGCAGGGCCCCGAAAAATCTGTAATTATTATAATTATAGGCGAGGGCCAACAATTATAAATCATCATTGAACTAGGCAACGATGCGCGCCGACAATCCAACAGGCAGAAATGTTGCCGGAGCGAGAAACACGGTCGCCGGTTCCCGGTCGTTGTTGCGAGCTTAACCGGATCCTCCGTCCCTTCTGATACAATAGTTTAGTTAGGCTCTTTGTGACAAGACGACTACCGACGCTACGTCGATGTTAACTCCGTTCGGAGATTTACAGCCGCGGCGCGTTAACGTCCGGCGAGAAGGTTGATGGGGGGTTCGCGGAACGCGTCGACTTCGCCTAACCGATTGAAAAATGTACTCGTTTATCCCGGGCCGATTTCCATGAGACGTTCCCGGGGCGCTCGGCATTCGGTGTTCAACGTGCACCGGCGCGAGCATTCACCGCTTCTCCCTTGAATGCGGATGACAATCCAACGGGAGAAAAAAGGAGGCACGCGTTTCGCTCGGCCAGATGGACGGTCGAACGGCTCGTGGGAGGGGTGGGGGGGGGGGGGGGGGGGGAGCAGGGATTTTTCTCCTCTTTTTCTACCGCGCGCCCTTTTACTCCCATCTTCTACGTCCCCCTCTCCCCTTCTCTCTCTCTTTCTCTCTATACGCCTCTCCCGATGATTCTCCTCTTCGGATCGTGCCTATCGAATCCACGGTCCACGGACGTTATGAATGACAGACGCTTCGTCACAGCAGCCACTGCCTCGTGCGTTGTCCTACAACGCGATCTCTGTTTCTCGTGCACTTTTATTTCACTTCCGCCGGCCAGCCTCGGCGAGACAAGTCCCCGCTGAAATCCGCCTAACCCAGAACGGTTGATTGAGCTATCAATGAACGCGGTATGCCAGGCAGAAATGCTCCTCTGAAAAGCGGTCCGAAAATAAATCGGTGGAGGACGTCGATGATGGCTCGCCGTCGAAACTGCTATTAGAAAATTGATTAGGACGTCCCCACCAGTGAATGCTAAGCGACTTTGCCCACTTAGAAGCCTGCTAATAGGTCTCTCGATGAATGTACCCCGTCGAGGAGTGTTAAAAATGAAAGATAAATTTATTCAGCTATGAGAACTAACCATTTGCACTGAGAAGCTATTTCGACTCCTCTTTTTACGTCCCCGCGGTATATTGTTTTTTCGTGTTACACGGACGAAAATGGTGCAATTTATGAGTACACTACTGACACGTTTAGTGATTCATTGAACAGATACGAATTTAATAATGTCAAATATATTTCGAGTAATGATGCAGTAATTTTTAGCGGTGACTTACGTCGGAAGAATTCACTGCTCCATTATTCTCGACTTTCTTAGATTGCCGGAGAAAATAAATATTTAATTTTCAGTTTCTTTTCCTGACCCTTCCACGGCCGGTCAAAATGACCGCTTCCATATCTGTTTTACTTCAAAATTGCTGGAATTATAAAGACGTTTCCGTCTCGAATTAAATGATTAAGTACCTCACGAAATCCAAACGAATTCAATCTCGTCATACAAGACATTTATCAATTAGTTTGAGGGTGGGTTTAGTGTCGAAGCTGTGACAGAAGATGCATGAATACTGCTTCGTTCGATTTTGCCCCGGTTTCTAACAGTTTCCCCGATGTCAAGCATTTGTCACGGCCTGTCAATCAACGTAACCTAGTCGCGACGCGGCAAGTGCGCGAGCGCAGTGGAAACGGTAGGCCACGGTCAGACGCGCCGGCTCCAAGCGAAATGTAGCAAACGAGAGTAAGCGAAGGGACGAGCGCAAGATTTTTCGGAGATCTCTTCATCGCGGGATTAATCGTGATTGCGAACCGGTAGTACGGAGCAGCGTGCACGCAGGAAGGAATATCGATGCCCGATGCAACGCGGTCTCGTTGCGTCAGAGCGCGTTTCGCTTTCATATCCTTCGCGACGGCGCGGTGCGGCGCGCGGTGTACAGGTTCGACGTGAAATTTCGCCGGGCGAAGAAGTGGGTTACCGCTCGTTACTTCAACAGCCCACAAGAGAGCCCGTAACGACTTCGTTATCGTACGCAAACGAGCGTATAAGTATAGTATTACCTTGGACGATTACGCGGGGAGCGTAAGACGATCGTCCTTAAAAGGCGACAGCAGGTAACGCCCGCGTAATCCCCGACGCGGAACGCGCTTCGACATCTCAAATTTCAGAAACGCGTTCGCGCCTCGGGTATGTCCAGTTTTTCGAATTAGCCTGCCGAAGACGAACGAGCCCTGTATCTCCTCCCTCGCTTATTTAACCGTACTATCTTTTCGCCCTCTGTTAGTTCGCGCGAGTCTCCTCGGAAAGGTATACCGATCACTTGCTCTCTCTCTCTCTTTCTCGCGCGAGCGCGCGCGCGGCTCGTAAAGCAGCGTCGGTGTCGAGGGCAACTTGTTCTCGGTCTAACAACGCTTCAGGGAAGAGCGTCTCGCCGTGGCTACAAAGAAACTGTAGCCAACAGGTTTCCCCGCGCGAGCGGAACGCTTGTCCCCGGCCTGGCGTCCACGTGTTCCACACGGGGGAACGGGGATGCGCACTATCTCGCTCCCCGAGTCGCCCCGGAGCTCCAAACGAGAGAAAGTACCCTGTTACGTCGCGCGATGCGGCCCGCCCGCGGCAATTCTCTCCCTCCGCTCCTCCAATTCGCGAAACTCCGACCTGCCTCGCAAGCTCGGAGTCCAGAAGACAGAGGAAAAAATATGGGGGAAAGTAACGTACAGGGACTTGGGCCAATCCCCTTGAGGAAGTCAATTTTTGCAGTGAGAAAATCACGGGTGACGGCATTTTCCCTGCTCTTCAACTTTGCAAGCGGAGGGGGAAAGTCCCAAACAAAGGGGACTTAGGCTGTTAGCTCTGTACCCAATCTTTTTCAGGAAGAGTGAATTTTCGCATTTTACCTCTGCCCTCTTCGACTTTGCAAGCGGAGTGGGAAAGTCCCTCACAAAGAGGACTTAAGCCTATTAGCTCATTGGGTATAGACCCAATCTCCTTGACGAATTCAATTTTCGCAATTTTTGGAGCACAGCGAATCGGTATCGCGAGGTCAGATGGTCGCCTCGGTTGTCCTACGCTCGGCTCCTACTCGCAGTTCCCTGGATCATGTCATTTTCCCTCTGCCCTCTTCAACTTTTCAAGCTGAGATGAAAAGCCCCCCACAGAGGGAACTTTGCCTGTCAGCTCTGTACCCAATCTTCTTCAGGAAGTGAATTTTCGCATTTCTTGGAGCACAGCGAATCGGTATCGCGAGGCAGCTGGTCGCCAAGATTTTCCTACTCTCGGCTCCTACTCACGATTCCTAATGGCAGTTCCCTGGATCATGTCATTTTCCTTCTGCGCTCTTCCACTTTGCAAGCGGAGGGGGAAAGTTCCCCAGAGAGAGAGGACTTAGGCTGTTAGCTCTGTACCCAATCTTCTTCAGGAAGCGAACTTTCGCATTTCCCGGAGCACAGCGAGTCGCAGCTGGTCGCCTCGGTTTTTCCCGTTGCGGTTCCTACGCGTCGTGCTCCTACTCGCGATGCCTACTCGCAGTTCCTCGGATCGCGGCTCGTCCCCGTTCAGGATGCAGCGGGCGAGCGGGAGAGCGCACGCAACGCTCGCATGCAAATGAACGAGCCGCGGATTTATTCCGCCTCCGGGTCTGGCGACCACCGCCGACTACTACTTCACCGGCAGGTTAAAGAACGCGCTGATCGATAACGCTACGCGAATATTCGCGATAAACAACGCTAATTGCAACACGCCGGGACCCAGAACCTTTCGCGGAACGTAGGCCCGGGCAGGCGGGCAGGTTGCCGCACCGGTGCCAATTACCTGTTTCCCAGCGTAACGTGGATATTCGCCCCGCAGCGAAATCTCGGCTGACTCTCTTCTCGCCGCGGCGCAGCGCCTGTGTGTGCCCTTTCGGTCCAATCTTGAGCCGCGCGGCGTTTCAGGGAACCTTTAAACCGCGCGACGACGCGACGGAACGATGCGCTGCGCCGCGACGATGCAGAGAACCCCGGGAATTATGCAACGTCGCGTCGCCGGGGAGAACCCACTCTCGAACGCTGTCACGGCGAGTCGCGCGATCTACGCGCGCTATTAATCCGCGACGAATCTTTTGCCGGGCTGTCGAGCGTCCAACGCGATGACAGATCAATTAGGGGGCCTACCGGAGATCGATGAACGTCAATCTTCCAACGTGTTCGCCGGGAAACGACAACCCGCGAGGTTACGCAACCGGGAAACGCTTTTGCCGACGAGGTTCGTTTCGGTGCGATCGACACTGGCGTTGCACTGGACCGTGATCGTGCATTCGGAGGGACGCGATAGGTAGCTGAATTTGTCGGTTTTAATTGGCCACTCATTTCGAGGAAAGCTGAGAAATGATTTAGATTCAACTTGATTCTAGTTTGGTCAACTTTAGATTCTAGGTTTGGCTTTTGATCCATCATTGACATTTTTAGTTGGAGGCTCTAGGGGTCTGAAATTGCTCTCAGGGAGTCGCTATGGAAGCTTAGGTTTGTCATTTTTAATTGGAGCTTCTGAAACTGTGCTACTGCTCTCACAAAAATGCTCTAGAGCTTCGTCTAACTTTGTCTTGATGAAGAATTACAGAAGTCCTGAAAGATGCTACTTTGATTCACCTTTGACTTTCTTAGTTGGAGACTATAGAGCTCTGAAATTTCTCTCAGGGAGTCGCTATAGAAGCCTAGCTTTGTCATTTTTAATTGAAGGTTCTGAAACTGTGCTACTGCTCTCACAAAAATGCTCTAGAGCTTTGTCCGATGAAGAATGACAGAGGTCCTGAAAGATGCTACTTTCTACTACTGAAATTTCTCTCAGGGAGTCGCTATGGAAGCCTAGCCTTGTCATTTTTAATTGGAGGTTCTGAAACTGTACTACTGCGCTCACAAAAATGCTCTAGAGCTTCGTCTAACTTTATCTTGATGAAGTATGACAGAGGTCCTGAAAGAGAGGCTTTTGATCCAGCTTTGACATTTTTAATTGTATCCTCTAGAACACTGAAAGTGCTCTCAGAGAGACTCTATAGAAGTCTAGCTCCGTAATTTTTAGATGACGGTTCGGTAACGCTTAGCCGAGCGAGTCCTGCGGATCTCTGTGCAGAATAAAAATGTCCTTCATCGATCCCGGGAAACTGTGATTCCTTAATAACGTGAGGAATATCATTAATTTTTCAGAAAGGAGAAAGAGTAAAATTCTCTTTTCAAATGCTGCAAATTTCCGGTCACAAATGCGCTGGTAAACCGCACAACAAGTGAAAATAATTTTGAATAAATCCTTCAGGATCCCGAGGATCGTCAATAGAAAAGTATTCGACAAGCGTCCACACGATATACTTCCACCGCAGCACAAAAGCCCTAATCCCATCAATCCGAGAACTCGGAAGACTCGACGACCGGGCGAGGCCTAACCGAAAGCCTAACCGAAAGATCGACGTCCGTAAATCGGTTCTAATTAGTAGAATAAATCTGCGTAGGTTCGAACCTTGAGAAAGCAGCCGACCGGCATGTCCTCGGACACGTTGACGTTGTAGAGCGGCTTCTCGAAGATGGGCTCGTTGTCGTTGAGGTCGTGAACTGTCACTCGCACCGTAGCACTGCTGCTGAGAGGCGGCCGACCGGAGTCGGTCGCCACCACCACTAAAATCGGCGCTGGATCGGCCTCGCAGTCCACGTGGGTGATCGTCGTGATCAATCCGGAGTTCTCGTCGATGGTGAACCACGTGGAGTTGACCAGGGAATACTTGACGGCCGAATTCGCACCCTCGTCGAGGTCGGTCGCGGTGACATTGAGCACGGGCGTGCCAGGCTCGGAGGCCTCCAACAGGTGTGCCTCGTACCTTTCCTGCTCGAATTTCGGAGCGTTGTCATTGACGTCCGTGACGACCAGCCTGAAGGTTCTGACGGCCCTGAGAGGCGGGGTGCCGGCGTCGGTCGCCTCGACGGACAGATCGTAGACCGGCTTCTCCTCGCGATCGAGCGGTCTCTCGACGACGACCAGATCGATGCTGTTGTCCCGTGTAGCCAATCCGAAGTGTCCTTCACCGCCGGTCAGGGTGACGGTGGCGTTCGAGTACTCGGTCCTCGAATCCGGATCGCTGACCGATATCCTGGCGACGAACTCCCCGGGTTGCGCGCTCTCGCTGATCTTCGGCGTGGCGTCGTCCGACAGAAAGATCACCGTGATCGCCGGCTGGTTGTCGTTCACGTCGGTCACCCGGACCGAGAGGAACGCGCTCTCCTCGAGCGGTTGCGCGCCGCAGTCCCTCGCGACGATCACCAGCTCGTGCCGTTCCTTCGACTCGAAGTCGAGCGCCTTGTTCACGTAGACCATACCGGTCTCCGGATCGATCCGGAACATCTCCTCGCGGTCCGATTGCCGCCGGTTGATCGAGTACTCGATCCGACCGTTGTCCCCGGCGTCGCTGTCGGTCGCGTTCACCGCGAGCACCGGCGTGCCGACGGTCGCGTTCTCCGGGACGCTGGTGACGTACCGGGTCTGGTTGAAGATCGGCGGATTGTCGTTCACGTCCTGCACCGTCACGTTCACGTGCAGCCTGGAGCGGAGCGGCGGCGCGCCGCCGTCCAACGCTTCTATCACCAGATGATACTGCGAGCGGGCCTCTCTGTCCAACGATCCGGAGTTCTGCAGATCGAGATAGAGAACGCCGTCGCGACCACGGTGCTGCGACAACCGGAAAGCGTCCCCGTGGTTGCCGGACACGATCTCGTACCTCTGGGTCGAGTACTGGCCGAGATCGGGGTCCTTCGCGGGCGGCAGGGCCCGTTTAGCGTCGCGCGGCGAGTTCTCCGGGAACTCGACGTCCACCCGGTCGACCGGGAACGTCGGCGCGTTGTCGTTCTCGTCGAGCACCTTCACCACCACCTGAATGTTCTGCGGCAGGGCGACCAGGCTGTACGACGGCCTGGTCTCCCGGTCCAACGGCACCTTCGTCCGGATCTCGCCCGACGCGTAGTCCACGTTCAAGTCCGAGTCGACCGCCGACCCGGAGACCGAGACGATCAAGTACGGCGGGCTGTCGGCGTCGATGAAACCCACCACGGTGCCCGGCCTCGCGTTCTCCGAGACCTCCAAGTACCTGACGAGCTCGGACCACGTGCCCGGGGCGAGAGTCGCTCCCAGGACGAGGAACAGTAGCAGGTGCCGCATCCTGGAGCCTCCTCCGTCGCCGTCGTCGCCGCCACCACTACCTCCTCCTCCTCCTCGGCCCCCTGCACCGCCGCCGTCTTGCGCTCTATTATCTCCTCGATCTTTCCATCGTCGAACGATCGATCGTGAACCAACACGGGCGCCGGCGATACCTCAACAGATTCATACGCCCGCCCTCCCCCCGGTTACACCGCTCTCTGTCCTCCTCCTTTCGGGTTTCTAACGTCGTTGTCGAAAACACGAGTATCCGAGTAGCCACCAACACATTGATCACCAAAAAACGAAGAAAGAAAAATAAATAAATAAACAACAGAACAAACCAGCAGCACCTTGGCACCAACAACCACAATATCACGACGAATTTATCCTGGTTTCTCCTTCACTTTCTCACCCGCGATAACCGTAGACGTCGATTTTTCTTGATCATTCAACTTTTTTTCCGTTGATCTTCCCCAAAACCTCTGTCCTCTTCCACCGAAGCTTCTATCGCCCGCTTCGGAGCTGCTACTCGTCCTAGCTCGCTCGTGCTGGCACGCCGCGATATCCACTGTTCTCGCCGCTGATAGAGTATCTCCGCTCCGGAGACGTATCGCGCATTCCTCAGATCCACGTCCGACGATTAGAGGATCAGCGCAGGACCAGTCCGCTGCGAGAACCCGCCGCGCGATCTCACCGCGTTCGGATCAACGTTGCTCTCATCTCCCACTCTCTCTCGCTCTCTCTCTCTCTCTCTCTCTTTTTTCTCTAAGTCCAGAAGACAAGCACCCGACGAGCAGACTTTGACTGTTCGCCGCTCGGGATCGCGCCTATGCGGTGCCTTTTGTCATCTTCGTTGGAGCGCGTACCGCGCGCGAGCTCCTGTCTTCCGGATCGTCGATCAATCCTCTCGGAAGTTAACGACCAGGCAGGACCAGTTGGACCAGCATGCGAGAGCAAGAGAGGAGGCTCTCTCTCTCTCTCTCTATCTTCTCCCGAGTCAACCGCTCTCTTCGCCTTCTACCGGGCGACTCTCGCGAGGTCGGTTTTCTCTCCTCTCTTCTGCTCGACTTCGACGACACGGCCGTTCGGTTCTCCGACCAGTCCGAACGGGCCCCGAACGAAACACGGGGTCCGTGTCCGCGGAAACTGTCAGCCACCCGATAAACACACAAAACCCGGTCACTTAACGAACGCGCGATCCCTGCCCAGACCTCGTTTTCGAGACGAAAGAACAAAACTCGCGCAGACTCGCGGGGCCCGATCGAGCTTCGCGGCACGAACTCGCGTGTTCCCTCCGCTTCGCGCAGGAGTACCTTTTTTCCGCGAGAGGACACACGGCCACTCTCGGACTCGATCGATGCACCGATCTCGAAACCGTTTTTTCCAAACAGGCCCAGAGCCCCGTTCGTGCTCGTTTAACGGGCGCGCGAGGTAAACCGGAATCTGATCGCGGTCGGAATCCGCGATTCACACTGCACGACGCGGATCACGGCGAAGTAATATGGCAGGAACACGGCCGCGAGCAGGCACGAGGTGTCGCGTTCTTGGGCCCAGCGTCCGTTCCGCGCGGCTTCGAGGTTAGGCATGCACTGACATGGCGGCACCTGCAAGGCCTACCCTTCCCCTAACTCGGGGACTCGGCTGGCTCGGTCAGGGGGACCCGGCTGGACCCGAGCTCTGGCGGCCATCTTGGAGAGGGGAGCGGTAATACTGGGCCCCGATATGCCGGGGCCTCGGCATTCAGCGCGCTTCGCGGCACCGAGCAGCTAGACTATACCAAACTCTTCGCTTCCCTGCTTACTTGCCTGCTCGCTCGCTTCCTTGCCTGCTTGCCTGCCTGCCTGCTTGGGCCTGCTCTTGGGGCCTGCTCTTGGGCCTCTCTCTTCCCCTTCCCGCTCCCAATCGTCGCCTCTCTCTCGCTCCGTGGATTCCTCGTTTCCTTCCTTCTTCGGCCACGTTCGCTGCTTTCCTACCTACCTGAGCGCCCGGTATGCGAAGAACTGACTTACCAACGGCGCTCATTCCGCGCTCGGCTCTACAACGCTCTTCTACGCCCGTGCCAAAGGTCCTGGAATTTCGTGACGCGACGGGAAAATCATTCCCACTACTTTCCCTGTCCCCGTACGAATTTTCCCGAACGTCCTATCGGCACAGGAAAAATTCCAGTACACAGTGATCGATCGCAAGAAACGGTGTTTCTCCGGCGAACAAAGAATCCTTATCTCGAGCAACGATCGAATCTCGTCTACTCTCTCTCGCGAGAAAGAGAGAGAGATCACGCCGAAGAGCCCAAAGGTCGCGAAATTTGCATGTTAACAGGAAGCGGCACATTAATTTTGACGATCTGTTAACACGTTCCCCGGGAGGGCACCGGGCCGATGTTGGCCACATGATGCATGCGATCCAGCGCGACGATACACCGAGCTTCGAACTCGACTTTCCGGAATAATCGCGTGCTTCGATAATATATTTCGCAACGGTACGGGCATAGATCACGCCGGTGATTTACTCGCGCCGAGGCCGCGGCCGGTAGACGCTAAGTGATAAATTCACGGGCTAATAATTCCCCCGGCCGCATCGGCATATGACTCGTCACGCGGCGATTCCGACCGGCGATCTAGAAACGTGTTCCTCCGTCGAGGATCGAGAAAAAATCGAGCGATCGAGCAGCCCTGGGCGGCACGCGTTGCATTCCTCGGGCAATTCGAATTTCGGTTTACCCGGTTTTCTGGATCTTGGTGTATATCATAGTTGAGGTGAAACAGTTTAAAGTACCCTTTGATGCGCTACGATGATTGTAAATTATTTTTGTTTGTATGAATAACCTTATTTCCCTTCTATATATATTTTTATTCATGTCATACAAAAATGGTGCGATTTACTCGTGCAATACTGAAGTGTTATTAAATACAAAGAAATTTAAACCTTAAGGGTGCGGAAGTGTTTCAAGTTTACTTCCCAGCAGGTTCAAGCAATTTTTCGTACGAAGAGAAACTGTGGATTCAACACTTTCACATCAAGTATAGAAAGGAAAATATTTATATTATTAATTAATTTGTGAAAGTGCCATGCCGCTTATATGGCGGCATTGGTCTGTTCACAAGTTAGAAAATATTTTCGCCATTAACACTAGATTTGCAAGACCCGTCAAAATGGAGGTAAATTGTCAAATTTACAATTATTAAGCGCGCAAGGACGCACTTGTGGAGAAGTGTTGTTAGAACACTGTTGAACACTGTTGTTTCTTTGAGCGCAGATTACAATAGAAATGTACTTAACCCATTAGCGCTCATTGTACTCGCTTGAGTACAGGATAACAAGATCATATATGTTTGCTACTAACGCTATCAAAGACTGACTAGATGTTTTATCCATCGTTTGCTAAAATTTAAAGAAATATTCTTGGGCGTTAATGGGTTAAAATCTAGACAGCTACAATTTTGTTATTTTCCCAATGTAGAATCAATGTAGAATCAAAATCTCTTCATCTCCCGTTGTAATGGGCGAAACTCGAAAGCCTAACAGTCGCGCGGATTAGGGCACACGTATGCGGTATTTCCTCGGTCGGAAAGTACGAAATCCGCGAGAATCGCGCGCGGGAGGGCGAAGAAAAGGTTCCGGCGGCGGTGGTTGCGCCGAAAGACGTCTCACTCGGTGCCGGCAGCTCGTTGCATCCCGCGGATGCATCTCCGCGTCGATCGGCGAGAGGCTCGAGCTTGATCGGACGAGCGTAGAAACGGGTCGAGGCCTAAGTGTCGGGATCTCGGGGTCCGCGCGCGAAATCGAGCTGGAACGAAACGAAAGGCAGATCCATCGGTTCCGTCGGCTCTCGCGCGACGCTTCTCTCGGGGGTCGAGGACCCTTCGACTCCTCTACCTGACTCTACGAGTAGGCAGATAAATCCGCCGCCGCCTACTACTACCCGCGCCGTACAGACAATGCGGCCGAGATGGTGCATCATCGTCCCCGTATTGTTTGCTCAGCCATCGGGGGCCACACGAGCCGATCTTTCGCAGGTGCTGGAAGCCAACGGCACAAAAGCTTCGGCTCGACCTCGAGATAGAGAGAGAGAGAGAGACGGAGGGACCTCAAAAGAGAGAGAGAGAGGGAGGGAGAGAGAGAAAGGGCGCGTAACCCGCGCGACCAACCGCCTCGTGGCCCTTTTCGTTCGGCTCTCGTGAAATTGGAATTCGTGTGTGCGCGACATTAGAGCCCCGGAATAAATTTGCGTCGCTCAGCGCGACTCTCTCCGGGGGCCCCAATTGTTCGGCTTTTGTTTCTCCCGAGAGCGAATACGTTGTCCCCGTTGTTCCACGGCCCGCCTTTAACTTAGCCCCGGATACATGCGTGACGTCGATCCCCGGGCCTCGGCCTCCGCCGAGAGCAAGATATCGACGGGCCCGGACTGCTCTCTCTCTCTCTCCTCTTCTTTATAGTCAACGGTTGTTTTTTTCTCTCTCTCTCGATCTTCTTATTCTCCCCGTTATTGTCCTCCTCTCCTAATTCTCCTCGACTCTCGCGATTCTTCCTTCTTCTTTCTCCTCCTCTCGAACTCGCCGCCCTCCACCCCCTTGCGCTCCTCTCTCGTTGCGTCGATACTTTTCCCTTTTTACCCCGAGACGCGAAAGAGATAGATAGATAGTAGGGGTAGGTAGGGGCGGGGGCGGGGAGCGGAGAGGGGATCCGGGACCGACAGAACTGCCATTGTCACCGTTCAAACGGGCAAACCCATTAACGGACGTCCGAGATTTCTACGAAATCTTTCCGCTGGTACACCAATTTCGGCGAGACGCAGCGGTTGGTACCGGTCGCTAGGGGAAAATTACAGAGTTCGGGAGTAAAGGGTGAAAAAGGAGACGGCGGAGGGACAGAGACGGCTGAGGGAGCACGGAACACGGCAAACTCGGCCGAGAAACATCCAATGAACAAGAGAGAGAGAGAGAGAGAGAGAGAGGCAAGGAGAGATGAAGAAGCAGGCCGACAAAGCTCTCGTCATTAAGCGAAATGATTACCGGTCGCGAGGGCCACCTACACCCGAACTTGCTTCCAGTCGTTCGTTCCCGAGATGAAAGACCGCGAAACTTTCTGAAAGAACGCACCGTGGCTGGACGGTGAGGGGTGAGGGGAGGGGATTTTGGGGGACGGTCGGGCTTCCGGCGTGCCCTATCATCCTGTGCCCTCCATCCCTTGTCCTGTACGCTTTCACGATTTCTCCCCCTCCGACGACGCACAGTGGGAAAAGGATTGCCTGTCTCTCTCTCTCTCTCTTTCTGTTCACCGACAAAAATTCAACTCGGTTGAGAAAGAGAGAAATAAGATATAGAGACAAAGGTAGCGAGAGGAGGAGGAGGAGAAGGGG
Organism: Halictus ligatus; assembly: GCA_028454255.1. Taxonomy (NCBI): domain Eukaryota; kingdom Metazoa; phylum Arthropoda; class Insecta; order Hymenoptera; family Halictidae; genus Halictus; species Halictus ligatus. The sequence goes on from CM052142.1 coordinate 9,924,297, forward strand.
GAGGAAGAAGAAGGGCAGGAGTAGAAGAAGTAGACAAAGAAGAAGTAACTACATTTCTTGCGAGCGGAGGCGCGCAACGATGATGCCAGCCGGACCGAGCACGATCGAGTTACGAGTTTCGAATGTCCGCGCGCAGTAGTCGTGAGCGGCTCTAGAGTTTCGCGCTCGAATTTCGTAAAAAACGCGATTTCGAGACGCGCGGATTCGAGCAGCTCGATAGATAACTCGGCTCCGTGGAGGACTTCTGTGCCCCGGCCCTATAGCCCTCCGATCGACCCGCGCAAACGCGAGAAATCCGATAGACGACCGAGGTCCTTTTGTGCCAGCTACGTGAGGATCGATGGCGAATCTATTTTGTGTTTTTGCGTTAGGTTTGGGGACTCCCGTTTGCTGGAATTGTAAGTCTAGTTTTCTTACGAAAAGCTAGGTATCAGACTCGGCGGACAGACTCGGCAGTGACATATATCGCGTAGGAGATACTGTTCTAACCTAGGAGAGGCCACTCGCGCTTTGGGGTATACCCTACGGCAGTGGGGACTAGGACTAGAAAAGTTCTAGGACTTTTGTGGGCTAGATATTTGCGACAAGTATCGACAAAAGACTCGCTTTAAATATTGTAATGTTTGCTTTTTCGGGAGACATCGAGGAGCGACTCTGGCATGAAATTGTTACTGTCGACTACGAGATTCGAAAACGTAAAAAACATTGGGATCCACGGGAGGGCCCCTGGGGCCAATCATAGTGTCCTTATAGAAGTTTCGGTGCGGCGTGGTCGTTTTGTCGCGTCGGAAACGAATGTGGAGTAACAGTGGCGGGGAGGGGAGGGAAGAAGACGAAGAGGGCAAAAGCGAAGAAACCGAGACCCGTAAGAGGTTTCGTTGAAGCTCGGGCGCACAGAGGTGGAGGGGCACTCTGAAAATTGGGAACTGGTGGGGGTGATGGAGACCAGCCGCATAATGACAGGGTGCCTCGCGCCAAGGTCCCGCTAACGAACCGGCCCACGGGACCAAAAGGGTCCAGGCTAGGAGACGACACTGTATTATTTTACCATTTCGGGGGTCGGGGGCATCATCAGAAATCATCGCCGAATCCATATAATCAGTAGACGGTTACGTGCAGCCATGATTTTAAGAGCTGAAGGAAAGGGGGACCCCGGCGAGGGGTAAAAAGGACGCGGAGGGAGGAGAGGAGGTAGGGGAGAGGGCCTAATAAGGCGAACGGTGGTAGGTACTTCGGTATTTTCGTCCTCGTCCTCGTCCTCGTGTTCGTTCGTCTCCGAAAATCCTCTCCCGTTGGACTTTTCAAGTCCTTGATACGAGCTTATAGTACTTGCCCGCTAATGACACGGGTCCCCGATAAAAACTGAACTCCCTCCACCTCTTCCCGCCATCTTCTCTCCTCTCTCCTCCACCTCGCCGTTCTCCCGTCCGCTTCTATCTTGACGCGTTGCACGAAAGGCCAGACCTTAAAACGCTCCCGATGAGGTCGCAAATGCTCCCGAAAACGATTCAGGGAAGACTCGAAAAATTCCACGCGGAGAAAAAGAAGCACGACGCGCGGAGAAGGCCACTTTGCCCCTCTCTTCGAACGCTTCGCACTTCGTCAACTTCGACCAAGTCGTCTTCCTCTCCGGGCACGATTAGTTTCAATTTGCGTGCCGCGGGCGGAAACGCACGCTCGTCCGCGCGTGAAAAAGCGTCGAAATCGAACGGCTGAGATCGGCGTCGCCGGGCGCAGGTTCACGGGAAAGCGTCGTGAACGCCGGGGCCGAGGCAATAAAGAGCAATATGCGAGTGTACCGTGAAAGTTAATCGATAAAGATCTAAATGAAAGTTGTTGGTGGATATATAAAACGCCTCTCTCGCACGTAGCCGGCCCGCTCTTTGCGTAGGTACGACCGGTTTGTTACAAATCGAGAAAAAGAGCCGACGTGTCGATCGATAACTCGAATCTTCGTAAAAGCCGAGCCCGGAGAGAAAAATCATGCGCGACCGTCTGGTTCCGCCGGCCAATAAAAAACGGACCGCGCCACGTTTCCTCGGGCATCTGTCACGGAAAACCGTGTCCCGAGAACCGGACGGAAAACGGATCATTCCCGAAAATCCCGTGGGACCGTCACCGGGAAAGGTTCGGGGATCCGATAGGCAACCGGTATCGACACCGCGACACGCGTTATCCCGATAATTAGGGGCTTTCTCCGGGCCCACGGTATCGATGTTGGAGCCCCCCGAACTGGTTCCAGAATTCCATAGACCGTGTCAGCGGATCGACCGTCAGATAACCGACTGTCCCGGAGGAGACTCTTCTTCCCTCTTGTCTCTTTCTAATCTATCCTCGATACAGAGCGGGACTGTTTATTTACCGTCAAACTCGGAATCACCTCTCGAAACGGTGCCCCTTATCCAGAAAAAAGAGAGAGGGGGACACGCGTCTCCCGAAACCAGAGAAGCCCGGCCCCCTCTCTCTCTCGCGGTGAAAGAATTATGGCAGTGAATATAAAGGAAAGTGTTAAAGAGCCACACGGCTTCCAAGAATTTCGGTTAGCCTCTCCTAATCTCCGAGCGCCGAGGAAAGTTACAACGCGACCTGTACACGTTCAATTCACAGCGCTCCGAGAATGATCGAGAAACCGGTGTAACTGAACGGTAGGAAAATTAGAACAAGAATATATTATGCGAACTTTCGTGCAAAATAAACCAATTTTATAGACAAATTCAAATTTCTTTGCATCTCCAAGGGTTATGCTGCTCCGTATTTCAATCGCCGCATTTTTGTTTTGCGTTCTGATGCGGTCGAATGATCTATCCACTGATCTATCTGGTGAACGTTTCTCTCGGCCAGATATGGATGAGTCAACACCGATACGCATGACTTTGAATATGGAGGCCGCTTCCTTGTAATAACCGTTCTGCATATTATAATCGCAACTATCGCGAGGGGCAATAAAGAGCATTGCCATTTTGCCGATTGATTATTTTCGACTTGCGCGACAATAGTGATCCTTATGAGAATAATAATAATAACACGCGGACATAATTGCACGGTCGTTTGGATTAGCTATTAATTGCTTCCACCGTTATATTTCATGGTGGTGGTGTCATTTATGACTGCCTCGGTGGTACGTGGACCCTGTGAGAAGAACGACTCTTGATATCGCCCCTGGCACGATCGGTCGAGACTTCAATCTTCGACTCTTTTAAATTCTACGTGCATGCGCGCACATACGTATACACCAGTTTATAAATCACGGGACAATTCGATTTCATAGGTGGCAGATCATTCCGTGTATTTTATGGGAATGACCGGTAACTGTCGCCGCGTCTGCGTTCGTTTTTATTATGGCTACACGATTTTATTGCGTTCCTGAATACTAAGAGGGTATAGCTCGCGGATGAAGGTCGATCTTCCTCCTGTTTGGCTATAAGATTACACGGCAGACAACGCCCAATTGACATCGCGATTCTGACATTTCGTTGTTAACAGTTCAGTCAGATTACCATAACTCAATTCGCACGAAGTCTAATCAACACGTTCCCTAAGGCTTGATAGGCCTATTAAGGGGGCCGTATGAAATCCGTATACGTATGCAAGGGTCAAAATTTAGACAAACTGCCGCTTCAATTTTGCAATGAGCAGTTTAAAAGTGGTCAATTGTGTTTCCTAAAAGTCCAATCTACGTCTGTATGGAGCCCAAATTGCAAATTTCTACCTCATCGTGGAGTAATTTGTAATATTCGGCAGAAGCTTCGAATTCTGAAGCAAGTACGACGTCACAAGATGGCTGCCGCAGCAAAGATATGTACAAACACGGCGGTATGCATTTCTAATTCATGACTCCTGCGTCTTGCGATTGGTGGAAATTTTATTTCCCATAGAGATCCTATTAATACCTAGTAATTATAATTTACAGAAATCAACTTTCTAAAAATATTCCCCAGAAAATAGATTTTTGCAAGTGCTTTTAGTCTGAAAAGCAATAAACCTCGAGCAAATAGAATCATTTAGTAAAAAAGCAATTGGACGATGAATTTGTTAGTAGCAGAAAATAAATGCTGATCTATAGCGGCATCTGTCGATGATACCGACAACGTGTCTGCGAATTCAGTATTCAATCGGTAACGTTGTGTCCTGTGAGCTATCGGATGATCACTATTAATAAAATAGAAATGGACATTACCGATAAGTGCTACAGTCCCCGTTGGTAAACTAATCTTCAAGTATTTTCAAAAACTATAATTAGTCCCAATTACGGGGTTTTTCGGTATGAGCTGGATACGTTGATTTATTATGAATATTCTAAGGACGAAATCATTCATTTTGCGGTTCTAGTTTTCGAGATATTTAATTTTTTCGCAATATGTACCAGACGTCGGTAAAATTTGGCTAACAGTTTGGGAGTTTTACCGCTGCACGAATTGGCGCTGAACGGAGGTTTAGCAAGAACAAATAAATCGTGCCGGAATTTGCACTGCACCTTATGGCATATGCGGCAAAAAACACATATTTAAACGTTCTAAACGTTCGATCAAAATTAAACAATTCGACTTAGAATATTTTCTTGCACAAAGGTTATACCAATCGCTGTATAAAATATTAAAAATCGACTCTCACACCGATCTAATGGCTGTGACATTAAAATAATTCTCTTCTACATGATTTCCTCTCTGCGTCAGTCTTCGACGAATATTTTTCGTTGAATAAAATCATTATTTTATATCGTAAAAATCTCCAAATTAATGTTAAATTCTGATACCTTTTTGTAATGTTACTTTCATATTTCCTACACCACATGTAGGTACGTCAGATCACTGTACGTTCCACGTTATCCCCGGGCCCAGCCGGGCCCACTTTTGACGCCGCTGAATAACACAGGGGCTGGTGGCAAGTCTTTGATGGTATCGTCGTCGGTGACCCGGGGTACACTTCAGGGTGCCAAGAAAAACAGTTCCCGAAAGGCGTCCACATTTCGCCAAGTAACGAGCAGGCGAGCATGATCGGCGAAGAATGGACGCGCGCATAGACGCCGCCAGTTGCGCGCCATATTGGTCCCGACCGTGCGACCTTCGTCGTCGCATGATGGCCGGCTCCCCGATTGGCCAATGTGGATGACTTTACGTCTTTTGATGGGCAGGTGAGGAGTCTTGGCGAGTGTCAACGATACCGTACGCGTGTATCGGAACATAATCGCGGCCGAAGACCCGGCCCCCGTTGCCTTTTTCCGCGCATCTTCGACGACGGGAAACGCGATCTGTTCGTCGAACGACGCGTAATGTCACCGCAAGGATTCCGCGAGCCGCGGATTTACCACCAGGCGATCATATCGCCGTAGGAATTATGAAAAAGACCAAACATAACTGTATATTATTGTCTACTCCCCTCTTACACTACGAGCAATTGAAACGTGCGAGTAGTACCGCGAGATCCCCGGCTACGTGCGCCTCCGACGTGTTTCTTGCTTGCACGTGACGCCTCCGGGCATACTAATCGCTTTTTAAGGGGGCCGCCATGGTTTGAAATCCATATACGTATGCAAGAATCAAAATCTGGACAAATTGCCGCTTCAATATTGCAATGAGCGTTTTAGAAGTGATCAATTGTGCTTCCTAAAAGTCCAATCTACGTCTGTATGGAGCCCAAATTTCGAATTTCTACCTGATCGTGGAGTAATTTGTAATATTCGGCAGAAGATTCGAATTCTGCAGTAAGTACGAGGTCACAAGATGGCTGCCGCTGAGAGATTCTCTTAATTTCGAGAGATTTAGTGTTCGTATCGCAAAAAAGGCTCCATACAGACGTAGCAAAGACATGTATAAACACGGTGGTATGCATTTTTAATTGATTACTTACTTAGTTGAGACGTAAAATGTCAAAATGTCTAGAAAAAGAGGCACTGCGTAACATAGCGTGACAGTATAGGCCAAATGGCTGCCGGCCCCCTTAATCTGTGGTCGACTGCTATCTTTTTCTCGCATATTTTCCTCTTTTAGTTTCTAGTCGATTTAAATATTAATCCACATTAATAATAAATTGACTATCAGTTCTTATGAAACTGAAATCATTGTTTTGCCTACTAAATAATCGCAGACGACGCGACATAAATCCGTAAAATAAAAAATAATGACTGTCAGATGCGACAGATAAAATTCAACCAAAAGGAAAATATCGAACATGAGTACTTCCAAGAATTTGAACATGAATTGTCAGAATGAGTCGCAGTTTTCTTAATCGTATCTGATATGTACGTCTTATTTTCTGTGTCCAATCTAACGGAAATATTTTGCAAAAACTGCCGCGACCGTGGCAGCTAAAATAATTTTCAAAAGGTCGCTAGGTTATCGAAGGAAACGCGGAGTTTGCTGATTCGTCGAAGTGTTACACGGAGTAGTTCCGCGATTGGTTGCGCGTCAAGATTCCGGACGGGTGACCACGTGCATTCTAATCTCAACTTACAAGAAACAGGCTCGCATGAGTTCCGAGGAGGATGGTGGCGACGCGTGGGTGCGTCGTCGTCGGCGGAACAGTACGCCTCGACAGAACACGTGGCCTTAGTAGCAGGAGCTCAGGATAGTCTGGCGGTGACGATAGAGCAACTTGCGGCGCATGTGCTCCTGGTAGAAGCGCGGGCTCCTTATACGGTTGTAGGCGGATGGCATCCTCTCTGTCTCCCCACTTCAAACGACGCCGAACCCCGCCTTTCGCGTCGCCGCTAAATCCCTCCATCGATTTTATGCACCGCGGCGAGTACTATAATGCTTCTTTCTCTTTTCAGTTCCTGCAAGATGTTATCCGAGCGAGTCTGCTTTTTTCCTTTCAAGCTCGTTGGTTTGTCGGGCAGCCATGTCTGGCGTAGCCTCCCCTTTGCAGGGGTTGATTTCTCTGCGCGCTGGAGGATTTGATTAAATTTGTCCCAGTTGGCACGCTTCAGGCTGAAGCGATTTGTCCGCGCTGTGTCTTCAGAGGTTGCTGGCGCGTTAAGCTTGAAGGAAATTAAGTTATGGTCGCTAGTCGTGACTCTTGAACGCGTGCAGGTATGCGCGACGCAACGGTACTCTATGTATAGTAAATGCAACATATTGTACGAAATTTAACAATATTAATGGGTGTCTAGGTCAAAAATTTAATTTTCTATTTCGTCTGCCGAATAGCGTAAGACGAATAGAAGGAGAGTATTACTAAATATTATTAACAAATTACAGTCTCCGAGCGGACTGAGGTCTGAATACTAAATAAATAAAATATATAGTTGTTGAAGCAACTAATTTTCAATTTTGTTGGTATCAATAATTTTTATTTTGATATTAGTTTAATTATACTAGATTGCATACACCTTTCTATTCGTACTACAACTGTCAATAATAGCTATGAACTATAATTTATAATTTGATGATAAAAGAAAGGTGCATGTATATATGAATATATGCAATAAATTAATCTTGTAATTAACTTAAAAGACGTTATCTAAACGACGTTTTCTATTTCTCATTTGCACGCGCAAAACCAGAGCCGATTGGTTTTATTAATCAAAAAATATTTTAGCCTTGTAATTTCCGTCACGGTACTCTTCGACGTGTGTAACTGGTGTTTACATGCGCACAAACTGCGCGAGTCATCTGCGGACTGTCGCCGACGTATTCAGATATCATGAGTTAAAGGAAGTTCGCACACTTATCTGTCGTACTATCATGCGTTCTGCATCGCAAATGCGTCTGTACAAATTCTACACGCAATCTAAAATTTTACACGTTTATTTTCTTCCGCAGCAGTAACAAATCTCTTTCGGATGCAACTGTTTTTAAATGAGCTTAGAAATCGAATCTTCTTTCCAATTACTGCTCGACATTATCAACGAAACTGGCAATCGCTTCGTTTCGAGCACAAAGTATGTTTCGTAGTGGAAATTGTGTCGATTTTATCAATCCGTTACTAAATAATTTGTTATCAGACATTCACTAAATATTTATTAAAAATGCGGCCAACTCCGCAATCACTGTTTCAGCTCATTATCATCGACCACACTTTCTCGGTTATCTTTTTCGTCCCCGTCGTGATTATTGACTCGCGGTTCACCTTTATTAGCATAATCGGGCGCCTCTTATCGTTCGTTCCCGATTCCACACTCGCTCCCGCATCTCGCATACTTGTGAGGCTCACGCACATCCTCGAGTTCGAGCATCACAGCATAGCATACTCGCAACAACGTGGCCCAGGCGCCGGAATCCAGGCATAACTCGGTTGGCCCGCCGTTTTCGGTGATATCGAACGGGTTCCTCCTGATCCCCCCTCCCTTTCCCCTTGCCAGCCCCTCGCCCAAATCGTCCCGGAGAACTCTACTTTTGTGATGGTGCCCTGCCGCCCGTGTTGTCCGGCGCGTTGCCGAAATTTCGGGATGATTGATGGCTATTGACGCGCCCGGGCCAACCGACGTCGGGACCCGTGGGTTCTCTACCACGAAAACTGTGGCAGCTATTTGCTTTGTCAATTGCGCATTAGATGCTCTATGTGTCTGGTGTGTCCGTGTGAACCGACCAGGGGCGAATCCGCACGTTCCGCGCCACCAGCTAGGGCTGAGAATTATTTTTCATAGAATTTCTACAATTTTTGAACCATTTTCTAGTGCTCTGCCGTGTTCAGCAATTTTTACTGTAATTTACAGGGTTCATACAATCTTAGACGATTTTTTAATATTTTCCTGTGCTCAGCAATTTTTGTTGCAATTTATACAGTTTTAAACGATCTTACAATACTTTTCTGTGTTGAGTAATTTTTATCGTAAAATATACACAGAGTTTATACAATTTTAAGTTGCACCCTTGGGTCTATGTTGCCGCAGACTATTAAAATATTTATGCCCCCAATTTTAACAATTAGACTACAATAAATGATTTATTGTTGCATTGGGAACAAAGCTGTATACGTCTGCCAGAAGCGACCTTAAGAACATGTATTAAGAAATTAATCATCAAAGCTGCGAGGAGTCCCAAAAATCGACAATTATAAACACATTAAGTCCGAGGCACGCTGTTATTTTCCAGTTGTCGATTAGCAATGCATAAAAATATAAAAAATAGCTCGGTTGATGCATCCGAGTCCTCGTTTACAAATTCGAGCCCTTGGGTCCTCAGCTTGCCCCCAAAAGGGCGCACGGTTTTCGAAGTGTCCCATTAGGGTAGCAAAAGTGACGCCATGGTCTCGGTTGCAAGAGGTGGTATCTGATTTACACGGTCGCATGCGGTGCAACATTTTCACCGAACTGCAGCCGCGCAGGAGAAAGGGCTAGGGAAAGGGAAAGGGGGTGGCAGCGAGGAGAGGGGTAGAACCCAGCGTCTATGAAAAGGTCAAAGGTTCCAGGTGTGTTTGCGTTTCGTGTACTGGTGTTACAGGTGCAGCCTCTTCCGCAGCTCTGCTCGCCGTTGCATCAGCAACATGTGTGTTCTTTATTAACAACAATTAACATTTGCCCATTGTTTAAAAACCGATACATCGCATCAGCTATACATTTTAATGGCGCGACGGGTTCCCGCTGATCTGAAAGGCCTACGGAACGGTCCTCGGCAATCCCTCGATCTGGTAAACCGGAATTTTACGCATTTTGTTTATTGCATATCTGCAACATGCTAAAAATGTTGTAAAATAAAGGGTAGGGCATTGTAACACGATGCTCGAGCTATGTTACACGACTGCTTTGTATATTATTTTATGTTGTAACTATGAAATAAACTAATTCAACAGCTACTTTTACTGCCTCCACAGCTTACAATTAGTTTACGATCAGTATATTAGTTACTGCGATTGTTGTTAGACTTTACGCAGTATTTATAGTTAATTTTGCAATATTTATAACGTAGCCTGGGAGGCTGAATTAATTGTGCAACAATATATTAATAATATTTATTTTATTTCTTTGCTGGCTGTTGCGGACACATTAAACGCACGCCGTATTGTATAAATTAATAATTATTTATTTTTATGAATAACTTTTGTTTAGAATATTTTAAATAATATCAATATAACATTTGTTACATTGTAGAGGTCCTTGTTAATAATATTTAATGATAAATTTGTCCTCGGAGAATTGTTTCTTTTACGATTGTCTGCCTTCTGCATTTCAATTGCTAGTTTTTAAACTTTTGCTAAAAGTTTTCAAGTGCGTCGATTGTTAAATTGTTTTTAGAAGTTGCGCGAACTCGATTTGAAGCAAATAACCGGTTGATAAGGTTCTGCGATAATAGGAGAGTATCGGCAAAAATTGGTGTTTCGCCACGTACCGCTGGTTACATGTAATGGCAGAGTCGAGTCGCCATTTTATAATTTTTAATATAGATGAATAGATTATAATTATAAAAATTATAAAAATTATAAAGATAAATTATAGATGAATAAATATAGTAACTTCATTCCTATATGATTCAGTTCTGTAAGAATGAACATATGAAAAAATCGTAAGAACAATGCAAAGTTATTATTTTATACGACGAAAATTGAACTATTGAAGTCATTTCCAATTATAGCCTTTAAATATTTATAAATCCCGAGACATTATGTATAGGTAAAATAATTTTTACTCAGTGGACCAGCTGTAGATATTTTCTAAATAATTTATTATTTTATATTAATTTCTTTTGCACGGTAGGCATCAAATAATTCTGACAACAATGATCTCCGAGAACAATTTACCAATGTTTAGGAGTCACTCAAATGATAAGATACGCGAAATAATTGACTTTATTTTATTTTATTTTATTGCAGTTACATTATTAAAAAATAATTTATTCCTAACGTGCGTACCGTTAAAAAAATTGCACGAACTTATGGCAAAAAGCGTTGAATAGGACGCGCCATTGCGAATCCATCGCGATTCGCGAATCGGCCATTGCTATCGCACATTTCGCACGTCAGCGATTTGCAGCAGGCGAACCAGCAAGCTACTCCTGTTTTCCCAGTCCAAAGATTTACCAGTCTCCGGTTATGTTTGATGCACCATTATGGTCTCGATTACGGTAGGTTAGTTGCATCGGTAACGTCACGTGTCGTCATGTCTCGATGAAAGACGTCATCGAACGTTATCGTTGTGTTTCTTCTGTGTGAACGTACCACACCGAAGACCAAGTGTATTACGTCTACGTTGGCATATTCGAGAACCAGAGGCCGACTCGTTTTCGCGTCGGTTCTGCAGGTATCTCCGCAAAACTATTGTTTCATATCTCTATTTTATTTAAAGTTCTCTTTCCGAAGCTTTTTTTATTATTCTTTCTTACCTACTACCCCTTTCCAACCCTTTTCCAGCAAGTATTCTATTATCAACATTTTTAGGAAATTTTTAGCAGAATATTATGCTCGAAAGACACAGGCAAGATGGCAGAATGTTTTTCGAATGGAACATTAATATTTTATTAATTTCGATTTGGTGTGAAAAGCGTCTGCTTTACCCAATATGTTGGATAAATAAAATAGAAAAGTTGAGGATATTTTTAAAAAATATTAATAACGTACCTTTTGGTTCTTTTAGCAAGTACAAAATCTAGACTAAAAATTAGCTAAAAATTATATTAAAAAATTCTTTTAGTTGTGTTCTTATATTAATTTGAAAAGTAGAAAAAGAAATATGTTACGTTTAATCAGAGCGTGATATTTTTAACTGGCATCACGCCACATAAATAGGCGGGGAAAGAAAATACAGACGTACAGTTTAAATAGTTTTTAATACATACAAGGCAACAATTCTAAAGACATTTTAGACATTTTACAAATTTTTCCTTAATGTAGTCTCTTTTGCGTCTGGATACCGCTTTCTGTCGTTTGATACAGTTTGGATTATAAATTAATTTTCTTGTTCATATCATTGTCATATATCTTCAAACATTAATATTTCCCATAAATCCATATACTACATTTAGAATTCTATGGTGACACCTAACCGGTTCCAACAATTTCCAAAATCTACTTTCAATACACAGTCAACATTTTTGTGCGTAGTATGTTCATCTTTAGATGGCCTCCAGACGAGGAATTAAAAATATAGTTATCAACTTATTATTTATGAGCTACATTTTCGAATGAAGTTTCAGATAAATTAAATCCTCGTTCAGCAATTCTCTTTTTTACAATTTTCGAGCCCACTTCTTCGAGATCAAGGTTGACTCCTTTGCTAGACTTAATATCAATAAAAAATGCTGGTATGATACCAAAATATTTAACGTTCGGTCAAAACTGCTGCCACAGAAACATTCAATAATTCAAGATGGCGGCGTGGTGCTGTCAGCTCGGAGCTGCGATGGCGAAGACGCTCTTCTTCTCGAGAATATCAATAAAAATGCTGGTATGATACCAAAATATTTAACGTTCGGTCAAAACTGCTGCCACAGAGACATTCAATAATTCAAGATGGCGGCGTGGTGCTGTCAGCCCGGAGCTGCGAAGGCGCAGCCTCGCTGTACGCGATGTCGAAGACGCTCTTCTTCTCGAGAAGCTGTTGATGCCTCAACCTAGCCCCGCCCTGTAACGGAATGGCGATCCCGGAATCGAAATCTTCTTCGACGTGTCCATGTTCGAGCGACGGTTCAGCCTCGAAGTGTTGGGGCGACAGTTGCGGCGACGGATGAGGGGCTGGTGGTGGATGGAGGTAAAATGGCGCCGGTAGTTTCTCGTATTTATACTCGGAGTGCTGCACCAGATGATGCTTCGGCTCTGCGGCAGGCGGGGACGTTGCAAATATCTGAACAGGTAGGTCCTCGTCCTTGCCACCTCCAGCCTTCCTCAGCTTCCTGCCCTGACGAACAATGGCCTTCAGCTGCTCGGACTCCACGTTCACCAGAGGCTTCACCTTGCGTTTGCCTTTGGAGGACGTTCCCGCGGTTTGCTCCTTCTTCTTGTCGTCCATGCTGGCCTTCTGGGACCTCATGCTTCTCCTGAGCCACCTAGGCAACTGGCTCTCGTCGTCGGACGCTCTCAGCTCGGCTCTTCTTCTTTCCATCTCCTCGCGGTTCTTCTTGTACCAGGCCATGTACTTGGGCTGCGTCTTGCTGGTGTCGATCTCTTTCCCATGCTTCTCTCCGCTGGTGGAACCCTTTCTCTCCCTTGGCCTGGGCGCCGGTTGCTTCCGATGCTGCTCCTCGTCCTTCTTCGTCTGTCTTGGCCTAGCATGCTTCAGCTGATCGGTGTCGAACTTTCTTCGAGGCCTGTGGCGGCCGTGCAGCGTCTGCTCGTGCGAATGAAGCGCTTTCTCTTCGGACGACTCCTCCGACGAGCTCTTCTTCTTCCTTTGCACCGGAAGCCTCCGCTTCTCTGCCCCCTTCGTCTTCCTCTCGGGCTTGGGAGCATCGACCTTGGCAGGTTTAACAACCGGTACCGTCTCTATTTGTTTGACCGGAGATGCTTTGTCTCTCGCTCTCGAAGATGACTCTTCGTCAACCTCTCCGGCCTCCTTCTTCAGCCTGTCCACGAGCTTAGCGGTGATCTGCGTGCTCGCAGACGTCGCAGCGTCCTCGGTGTCTTCGCCCTTCGCCGGCTCAGTTGGAGCAACCGGTTTCAAATCATCGTCCCTCACCAACTCGATGGTCAGGTACGTGTCCTCCTCTTCGTCTTCCAGGGCGCGAGGGTCACCGATCTCCGTCGATTGGACGGCTTCCCTTTCCGACGACTGCCGGCTTCGGTGCCTCGGCGTCTGATACGGTCTCGTGGTTAGCGTCGTCTTCCTGGAAACATCACTCGATGAGTCACTGTCCTCTAAATCGTCCGACTGTTGCATGATCTCGGTAAAAAGTGGCACGCTTACGTCTGTGTACTCTTCGTCGCCGATATATGTCCCCTCGTCCTCCATTTCTCCCTCGTCGTCGATTTTTCCGCCTTCTTCGGCTGCTTCTTCAGCAGTTGCCGGTTTCCTTTCTCGGTCTAGAAACGGCTCGAAGTTCTCGTCCACCACGATGAAACTTCTGTCTGTAAAGTGCTCTTCTAACTGTTCCTCGGGTTCCGTTGGAGCCTCCGATGCCAACTTTTCTTTGGCTGTCTCCTCAGGGGACGCATGGACTTCAGTTATTTGGGATTCGCTGCTCGACGCGCTTGACAAGCTTTCGTGCTCAACCTTCGTTTGACTAGGCTCGCTGGATTTCGCTAATTCCTTGTCTACTTCTTCAGGAAGCTCTTCAGGCTTAGTGACTTGCAGCTTTTTAGTTTCTGGAGATCTTGTAGCCATCTCGTCTTCAGGTCCTTGATCTTCTGGAGTTGGTTCGTCTACCTCGAGTCCGGGACCTTCTGGTTTTTCTTTCTCGACCTTATCTCCAGGTCTTTGATCTTCTAGTATTTCTTTCCCTACCTCCTCTTCAGGTCTTTGACCTTCCGGTTTTTCTTCCTCCGGTGATGCTACCTCGGCGCTGATCGGACCAACAGGTTTCTCTAAGTCAGGATCGTCAACTGTCGTCGAGTCAGTCGTCAAATCCTTTTCAGCATCATCCATTGATACCTCATCCTTACTTCTGTCTTCGTGTAGCTGGTCCGTCCCCTCCTTCTCTCTTCTCTCTTCCAACTCCTTCTGATCTTCCTCGGCCTGCTGGAAACTTTTCAGCACGTCCGAATGAAAGGGTTTGTCAATCGCACCTGCTGATGTTGACGATGGGACTTCAGCATGATCGCCGAATTTACTCTCAGAAGGTGTCCGATCTTTCTCCTCCACAGTTGTGCTGTCGGAGTGAACAGGAGACTTGTCTGCCAAAGATTTCGCTTCATGGTCGACAAGCCCCACGCTCGACGGTCTACTATCTGACAAGTGAACTGCTTCAGCAACTCCTAAAAAACCACTTTCCATTTTACTCGCCTGGTCCCCCGGTTCTTGAGTCCCCTGTGGTTCGAGTCGAGTTTCTTCCTCTACAGGTTCTTCAGCTTCCACAGGTCTTTCCACTGGCGTGCTATCTTTCTCGACGCTTTGCTCTTCGGCGTGCGATCTTGAAGAATCGTCTTGTTCCTTTTTACTATTTTTGTCATCCGGCGGTCCCGAAGCAGCGGCCTCGTCCTGTTCATCAGGATCTTTTGGATCGCTCTTTTCTTCACTGAGCACCTCTTGAGCTTCAGTCTTTGAGACACCTGCCATGTCTTCATCTTTTTCACTGCTCCGATCGTCAACAACAGCTTGAGGTTCACTGGGCTTATCTTTCTCATCAATTTCTGGTTTCTGACTTGGAACACTGCCTGCAGTACTATCTCGCCCATCATCTGCGTCTTCATGTTCGTCGCCCGTCTTCTCCGCTTTTAAATAGGTTTCTTTGACTTCGTCAGGGGGTATTTGGTCCTTTTCACTGACCTTCTGCTCATCGATCCGAACCATTTCTGAAGCAGCTTCTTCCTTTCCATCAGAAGCTGCTGGCTTCTCTAAAAAAGCACTTTCTTTTTCGACAGTTTGACCTTGGCTAGGACCAATTTCTCTTTCTTTGCCTGGAAGAATGCTTTCTTCCACTTCTTTCTTCTTAATCTCATCGTCTTCGATCTTTGGCTGCGTCACAGGTTCTTTTTCTTCGTCGTCAGTCTTTTTTGGAACTTCAGATTCACCGTCTTTGTCCCTTGCACTGCTGTCTTCCGGTTTGCTAGATCCCAGAGGCTCTTTCTCCTTATCAGGTGTGTCTTCTTTGGTAGGAAGGACGATTTCTTTGCCAACCACATGATCATCCCCCATTTTTGTAGATTCTTCTGCTTTTCCGTCCATTTTTGCTTCTTCCTTCTCCACTTTTGTTTCTTTCTCATCTACTTTTGCTTCCTCTTCGTCCATTTTCGTTTCCCTTTCCGGAAAATGGCTTTCAACATGACGCTCCTCTCCCTCTTCACTCCTCTTTTCATCCTCTGAGGCTTTTGCCTGGTCCAAAACAATTTGGTCATCGCCTCCAACTTTTGAAACCTCTTCCTTTTCGTCGCGAATCACTTGTTCTTCATCCAAGGGTTCCCCTTTCACCTCAAGATCTTCTGCATCAACTACATCCTTCCTTCCTCCGTTTAAACTATCTTTCCTATGCTTTTGTACATCCTCAGGCTCCATCAATTCTTTCTGAATTTCCTTGACATCATGAAGAGGACTAACATCATCTTTCACACTCTTCCCATCATCTACCAATTCAACTTTCGGCCGTGTTTCACCTGTCTCTCCACTTTCCTCTGTTTCGCAAACAGCAGCTTTCCTCTCGCCCACCTCCTGATGCTCCTCTTCAGGATACTCTTCAGTTTCCAAAACCAATTTCCCATCTCTTTCCACCTCCATTGTCTTCGGTGAAACGTCCTCTACAACTTCCTTCCCTCCTAACCCTGTCTTTCCAACATCTTCCAGCACTTCCTCAACATCTCGTTTCTCTTCCACAGACTTCCGATCCACAGTTTCATCTTCGCGCTTCGTTACAGTGCTGTGATCGATCGGCAGGTTGGTTCCTTCTGACGGTTCGTCCTTGCTTTCTCGCTTCGGCGTATCTGCAACAACTGGTATTATAATCCGTTTGCTCTCGCTGGTGTCACTTGCCGGTTCATCTTCCGCTTTATCTTTGCTACTTACTTCAGCAATGTTCGCAACATCGGTCATTCTGTCTTGCTGCCGTTCGCTGGGCTTTTCTAGAGACTCCGGGTCTACCGGCGCCATACCTTTCTCAATTATGTCAGCTGCGACGGCTGCCTCCTTCAGTCTCTCCTTCGCCTCGCGAATATCGGTGGACGTTTTCGAATCTTGACCTTCAAAACTCTTCGCCTCTTCGATTTTTCTCTTCGTCTCCTCCTCTTCCTTCGTCCCCCTTTCAGGCGAGCGTTCCTTTTCTACCGATCCATGTTCAACAAACAGCGCCATACCCTTCTCAACCATCTCTACTGCAATGGCTGCCTCCTTCAGCTTCTCCTTCGCCTCGCCGACATCAGCAACCGCGGGCATTTTCATCGATTCCTGATCCTCGAGTCTCCTCGCTTCCTCCGCCATCCTCTTCGTCTCTTCTCTTCTCCTGATTCTCTTCCTAGGCGACTCTGTCATCTCTATCAACTCCAGTTTATCGACTACATCCCCAGCTGCCTCCTTCGGCTTCTCCTTCGTCTGATCAGAGGCAGTCGACATCTTCGTTGACCGCTGCGTCGCAAAACTCTTCGCTTCCTCCATCATTGACTTCATCATCTCTTCCTCCTTCCTGATCCACTTCTCAGCGGACTGCTTAGCAGCTACCGTCCCGTTCTTCATCAACACCCTCTTCTTAGGACTGGAGTCCTTCTCACCGAGCATCATCGTTTCCTCCTTCTCCGTGTAAGTACTCTGTTGCTTCATGCTCTCCACCCTCGTTTGCTCCACGAAGTCATCGCTGAACCTTTGAATCGTCTTCTCCACGATGGACTTGCTCGTGCCCTTCAACTCCGTTCCCGAAGAGTCCACGCCGCTCTTCTTCTCCAAACTGGACCCGTTCAGCTTGTCCCTTCTGGCGTCCGTCTGATCGGAAGTGCTGGACTCTTCAACTCCGCGGTCTTTGCGAGACAGAGCCAGCTTCGGCGCTCTAACCACGCTTCGCCCAGGTTTCTCAACCTTCCCGGTGTCCTTCGTCCTCGGATCGTCGTCCCTGGTCTCAGCCACCTGCTTCTTCAACTCCTGCCTCCCATGGACCTGGCGCCTCGCCTTCTGTGCTCCCATAAGTTGCTTCTGCTTCACAGTGTCCTGTCTAGCCTTGGCCTGCTTCTTGTTCTTCTCGAAGAGCTCGTCGAACTCCGAGCTACCGGTGCTCATGACATTCGACTGCTGGTACCTCAGCTTCTGCTTCGTCTTCGCGATCGCCGTCTCCTTCTTCTGCTTCGCTTTCTGGTCCGGCTTCGACGCGGTGTCGCCCGCTTGTCTCTGCGCGTCGGCCTTCTTCTGGGAGGTCTTCTGACTCGGCTCCTTCTTCGGCTCCGATTTCTCCTGACTCGTGCTGTCGCTGCCGGTGCTCTCCTGGAACTTCTTCTCGCCCAGCTTGCTGAACTTCTTCGTCAGCATGGTGAACTCCTTCTCGAGGATCCTGAAGCTCGGCTTCGTCGATCCTTCCGGCTTCTTCGCGCCCTGCGACTTCGCCTCCCTCTTCGGGCTCTTCTCCTGCCTCTTGTCGCGTCTCGCCTTGATGTCCGGCGAGGACAACGACTCGGTGCCGTTCATCTTCTGGTCGTCGCTCAGGTCCTCGCAGCTCTTCTCGCCGGATGCTTGCTCCGTCTTCTTCTTCTTCCCGAGCTCCATCGACGAGGACGAGTCGTTCTCCGTTTCGTTCAGTATCTTGTAGCTGACGGTGGCCTGCTCGGACTTCCGGTACCTGGACTTGTCCTCCTCGGCTTTGTACGAGCTCCCGTTCCCGTTCAACGAGTCGGAGATCTCCCGGAGCACGTCCGGCTCCAACGAGATCTTCCGGTCCTCTTTCACCTCTCTCGTCTTCCTCTGCAGGATGCTCAGGCGTTTGTCGAAACAGGGGCTGCTCTTCTCGTCGACGGGGGACTTCATCCACAAGGTGCGCGCCCTCTTCCAGTCCCCGTCGCCGTACTTCTTCCTGGACTTCAGCTTCTTCCGGTGCCTGGAGTCCTCGTCGGACTCGTCGTTGTCGCTCCTGCTTCTCACGTGACGATCCGTCTGGGTCGCCGCCGTTCTGTCCGTTTGGGTAGCTATGGCCACCTGGCCGGGGAGGCTCTGAGTCTCCAGGTAGCTGGCCGAGTCCAGCAACCCTCCGTCCAGGTGTCTGTTGTCCCTTCTCAGCAGTATCCTGGCTAGCAAAGCCTTTTGCCTAGCCAGCTCCAGATCGGTCATAGAGTACTGCTTGCCAGCTTGCTCCTTGGTCGCCGAAGGTCTCTCGGCCGCCATTGCTTCATTGCTCGGGCCCTCCTGCTTCTCCTGTCTCAAGGACTCCCCAATCTGGGAGCCCTTCTCGGTCTTCTGCGACTCGTAGTCCCCATGATCGATCACCAGCCTCTGAACCGTGGGCCCTATCTCCTCGATGTGCTGCCTATGACCCAGCTCCAGCCTATCCGGGATCAGGATGATCTCTGCCGGCTGTTGCGGGTACATGTCCTTCGTCCGCTGATGGGACTCCATCATGCGAGCCGCCTCCATGTCCTGCATCGACATGTCCGGCCTGACTTTTTGGTCTTCTATGAACCGCTGCAGGATTATGTCTTTGCCGTCGACGATCAAGGTCGTGGGACAGTGGTGGCGGTGGTGATGACGGCTCGCCGACGAGTCGTCGATCTCACCCCTGGTCACCAGCCGGAGGACCTCTGCGTTACCTTCCCGGTAGAAATGCTGCTCCCTAACTGCCTCGTCGCCCATCGGGCCCTCCATGTACCTGGGGCCGGACCTGGGTCAATTTTATTGTTCAATCAGGCTGTGCTATAGTGCTAGGCTTGATACTATAATTTTATACAGGGTGGCGCGGAAGTCGTGGTAAAACTGGGCAGGGGTTGATCTCAATAAGGAGGTTTCTCTGATGTTAAATTTTTCGGGAAGTAAGAGCGATGGAGGAAAACGATTTTCATAGCAATTTTCTCCTCACCTCTGCCTGTACCCTTGGCGTTGCGTGTCCGATTCCCTCTCGATCTCGTGTCGCTGCAGCGAATCCATTTCCGGCATGTCGTAGCCCCGTTGCTTCGGCCCCTCCATCTCTTCCATGTACATTCTGTCCTGTTCGTCCATCCGAATTTTCCTCGAATGATCGTACGAAGCACCGTCCCCTAATCGATGAGGTTCGTGGTTCACGTGAACGTCGTTCGGAGGGCCAGAGATGAAGGCAACGTCGCCGGGAAGGGAACAATTTTTAACGTTTCTTTTGTTGAACTGCCAGTTCCGTCTTGTCGGGTCTGCGCTCCAGGCTTGCTTCCTGCCGTTCCACGATACTGAAATTTGAAGATGTTGCGAATCTCGTGTATCACGCTGGCCGATGAAGAAAATTATGCTAGTTCGTTTACGCGAATTACCTTCGGTGGCTGGCTGCCGATGAAAGTGTCGCTTCGGTCTTCCGTCGGACCTGACGACCACAGTTTCAGAAGAATGCACTCGCCTTTTCCTCGGCGCCATGTAAAACGGACAGCCCGGGCAAATGCAACAAGTGATCAGTACGATGATGGCCAGAAGCATCAGCAGGCCCAAAATAATCAACAGCCAGAACAACAGTTTGTTCTCCGCTTTGTACACCGTCTGAAAACAATCGTAGAAACAATCGATTCGTCGTACTTGTGGACCGTGCAAAGAATTTGTGAGGTATATTTTATTTGTACATACTACTTCCTCGTTGTGTATATTAGTGACGGTGTTGTTGACGAGGGTTGTTTGGCCATTGTTACCATGGGTGTTGGCACTGACTGGTGTGATCGGCTCGGGAATATTCATCGGCGTTATGGTGTCCGTGCCATTAATGATCCCCACACCATTAGCTGCTAATGTCTCTCGAATTTTCTCGACGTCTACCAATGGCGTGCCTGGCTCGGTTTGCTCGACACACGCTACGATAATACTCCTGAAATATAATAATTAACCCCTTGACAGACTTTGATACTGCAGGAATTGAGTTGGGGTGTGAACTTTTGGGTGGGGATGCATTTTCGTGAAAACATATTTCAATAATCAAAGAACCGAATTTCTCCACATTAAAACAATACTATTTATTAACCGAATTAGTATAAATATCACTATCGAATTTAATATTAAATAATAAAGCCAAAAACTATAGGCGCTCTCAGTGTCACAAACGCAAAATTTCTAAGCTCCATAACGAAATAAACAAAATAAAATATTAATTTCCCTCTTTATCTTTTACTCTTCAGTTCTCTCTAATACAAATAAATTTCTTCTGTATAATCTCAAAAATTGTCGGAAGATCCGATGCACAAATAAATCAAATATATTTAACACAGCAAATATTAATTTTCTTCTGTGCCTTTCTTGGTTCAACAATCTTCCTTGTAACAAGAATTGAAAATTGTGCATTGCTAACTTTTTGCCCCCTCCAGGCACAGTCGTGCCGCCGGTATTGTTCTGTTGGACGTAAGGGCGGGTTTCCAATACGGTGACACGTCCGCCGGTTATGGTTGCCAACGTTTCGACGGTCTTCGTCGAATTCGGCTGTTCGCCTGGCACCACGAACATCATTATGCGAGCCTCCATCGCTGCTCCACTGATCACACGAATCTCCGTTTCGCTGGAAAGATGGGGAATGCCTGAAACATTGCGTCCGTTAGCAATTAGTTTCTAATTAATCCACCCTTCAAATCTACCTAAATCGTATGCTCTGGCAGTGAGAGTGTACAGCGCATTCTCCTGGTCGCGTTTCTGACGACCCATTTTCATTTCTGCTTCGTCGACGACAGTTTGATTTTGACTTTTCTCCGTGGACACTCGTTCGACATCGGAATCCTCTGTTAGTATAGTTCCCGGTCGACTGTCCTCAACTAATGATTTTCCATCTTTTTTAACGAACGTGTCGTAGGCACTTTGTTTCTTCCGCCGGATCTTCGTTATCGGTGACCGGACAATTAATTCTCCGCTGGTTTCGTTCAGATAGAATTTATTCTCGTAATTGCCATGAATTATTTCGTATCTGACTATGTTATTCGGCGGCTCTGCGTCCGAGTCGACAGCCTGCAAAATGGTATTTTAAATAAAATCTCGACACTCGTAAAAATGATTGAACTTGGAAAAACTGGGATTTCGATCAATATTTATGCGGTGCTTTTATTATTATGCTTTATTTAGTATTATGATGTACCTTTATGAAAGCTGGCGACGTGAAGTTGGTCAGGTCAGCGTTTAGCGTAAACTCGTAGACGCCCCTGTCGAATATCGGCGGATTGTCGTTCACGTCCAGCAGATTGACTGTCAGAGGAACAGTTCCAACGTTTCCGGTGCCATTTTCGTCTCGAGCTTCCACGTACAAGTCGAGTCTCGCTGCGATCTCTCGATCCAAGGAAGATCCCACGGCGACGGTGATCAATCCTGATTCGGGATCTAAAACGAAGGCTGCGCTTCCTTCGCCGGTTATGCCGGTGTAACGAACGTCACCGTAAAATCCCGTGTCTGTGTCGGTCGCGTGTACCTGTCCGAAACAGTTCATTTACAACATGAAAAATGAAAGAAAACACAGTAAAGTAAACAATTCCTTCCTTCGTTGGGAATCGAATTTTTATTCAAACCTTTTTCGTCTCCTGCGTTACAAATCGAACGTGTAAGTCACGAGAAAATGGTACCTGTATCACGCGTGACCCCACAGTGACGTTTTCCGACAATGTCACTTCGTACATTTTCTGATCGAACACCGGAGGATTATCGTTAACGTCTCTTAAAAGTATCGTGACTGGCACGGACGCAGATAAATTCGTCGCCGGGCCAACCTCTTGAGCAACAATCTACGTTCGGCAAGAATAAAATCAAATGCAGCGATGGATTAGATCCATTGCAAAAATTATCGAACGTACCTTAAAAGTTAAAGCTTTGTACAGTTCGTAATCGATCAGCGAGTTGTCTCGAACGATAACAATAAAATCGGCAGTTCTTTCCGCGACCGTCGGATTGATCTCGAAGGTGCCGTTATTGTTTTCCAACTTCAACGCGAACACCCCAGCTTTTCCGATGTCCTCGTCTTTCACTCTGGTCGCGTATTGATCGCCAAAGTTTATCACCGTGCCGGGATCCAGATTCTCATCGATCGTTGCAACGTAACTGCGACGAAACCGTCAAACGTTAGACCAAACCTTAATCCACTGACAGAAATACATGTTTCACATAGCTGTTCGTTTGTGCAAAATCGTTTCGAAAACATATACAGCGAATGCTCGATATATGTCGACAACAGGGGTCTTGCCAGTGTCATGTATCGTACAGGAGACGCGTGAAGGTCCCTTGAAGGACCTACCCCCTGACTGGGACTATTTCGACCCAGAATTTAATAAATCCTGGTTTAATTACTCAGTTTCTGGCGATTAAATTTGACAAAGCTAGATTAGCTGTTCACATCGAGCTTCGTGGCCCCCCTAAATCCGCGACGTTTAACATCCAGGCCTTGGCGACATATACAGAGAAATCTCTGCACCACTTTATTGAAAACAACATATATACAGGGTGTTTCAGAGTGTTGTATTTCCTTGGAAAGGAGGATAACAGAGAAAAATGATTTCTTTTCCGCTTGAAGACCAAAATTTGTACCGCAGAATTAATATTTGCAGTTTTTTTGATTATGTCGAGTTTCAGGTACCAACTTATCACTTTCGAAATACGGCGGCGTGTTGCCCGGCTCTCCGAGAAGAAATCCGACGTCGACGACTGTTGCCTGGGCCGGAGGTTCGTCTCTGCTTCTTCGCAGCTCTTCAGCAACCACGGTGAGCACCACGGGCGCGCCGACGTGCGTAATTTGCGTCAGCTCCTCCAGAGGTCTGGCGAGAGTGACTTCGCCTAACAATGGAATTGAATAATACAATTGTAGGTACCAGACTCGCATAGAATCGCCGGACTTAATTCTTCTAAAATCTCGAGAAAAGACTCCGACGGTTTGGTCGAATTATAAAGGGTGTTTAATTATAAAATTCTATAGACGTTTCGAATCCCTTACTATTCGAACACTTTTATTATGAATAAAACATCTCGGTCAACGATCTCGCTCGCGTATCACGTGCACGGGCAGTGTTAGATATTTTGCATAACACATCACGGAAAGAAACGGTGGCAGCCATTAACCCGTCGCAGGCCGGAGTTTCCACGAATGTGGGAAAATTATACATATGGGGAGACCGTGAAAGGCCACTTTTAATTTACGGTGGAACCGAGTTCCCCCTCTTCTTAACAGTATTTCACTTTATAAAAATAAAAAGAATGTGTTTATCCAAGTTCTCAGCCATTTTGTAAAATAATATATACCTGAGGAACTAAGTTTGTTGAGTAGTTCCACGTAGACGGATCTTCACAATCTCAACAATAGTAAATTAAAAATATTAGAACCCGTCATTTTAACGGGTAAACCTAGTGTTAAAGAAGGAAACAAAATGTCGACAATTTCCCGGTGTCGTAAAATTTCTAAAAGAATTTAGTAGAATGAACGTAATGAGAACAATAAACGTGACGCTCGTGATATTATTCGCTGCTGAAATCTCGAAGTTGAAATGGCGTCCCTGCCGGACAAGGTTTCCGCGTCCTTGGGAAAGGACACTGTACGCAAAGGGGAGTCGCCGGGGGTTGGGGGTTTTCTACGCTTATTTTCGCATGATCACGGGGAGCCGGTGTCGGGCCGCGTATCTCCCGTCTGAGATCGGCGATACTGATTTTTTCACGGAACCGAAAATGAGTCAGGCAAGGAAGTGGCCGGGTACGTGTAGAAGTGGTCAGTGGTAAGGTCTTGACAGTATACGGCGGCAGTATCGATCGTCCTTAGGGGTCAGTATCTGCTTTTCAAGCTGCGATGCTTATCATTTCGTGACGCGAAGCATGCGACCTCCTCGCTCCGCGGTCTACGCCAATGTACAGCGCGAATGTAGGCGCCGGCCCGGAGAGAAATGGTAAAAAGGAACGAATAGGGCCAGAACGCTACAACGGAGATAAACCAACCGTCCGGCCGAAGCCGCATTATCGTCCCGCAACCTTAACAGCGCGACTATAATTTCGTGCCGGGCCGGAATGAAAAAGCCCCGATAGCCGGGGACCCTGACTTTTTAATTGCGCGTACGCGAAATGTCGCTTTATTGCGGAATTAGCGGCTCCCCCGGCCTAGGGAAACGCGTTTCCGATCAGCGAGATAGCCGGGCAATTAAAAGGGCGCGTAATTGCAAGTTTCACCGCAGCGAAACTTCTTGACGCATTGTGTTTTAAAATTTATTTCCATGTGTCGCCAGAGGGCTGCCGATTTTTGTGACAGAAATTTGTTTATTTTATAGTATACTTGATTCCTCTTTGCAATTTTGTATTTGGTACAATTTTTCTATAAAATCCGCAGCTTAATAATGGGCATGAAAATTAATGGGTAAATGATTGTACAAGGTGGCCCAAAAGTGACTAGATCATTTGCAACTTGAATATTTTTGTGAAAACCGTTTTGCAAGTTTTACTGCAGCGAAACTTCTTGATGCATTGTCTTTTAAAATTTATTTCCATGTGTCACCAGAGGGCTGCCGATTTTTGTGACTGAAGTTACTATGTTTGATAGTATACTTGATTTTCTTTACAATTTTGTATTTGGTCCAACTTTTCTATAAAAGTCAAATTAAATTACTTAAAAGTCAAATTAAATTTTCTATAAAAGTAAAACTATTTTCTACAAAATCCGCAGTTTAATCATGAGCATGAAAATTAATGGGTAAACGCTTGTACAGGGTGGCTCAAAAGTGACTACATCATTTGCAACCCGAATTTGTTTGTGAAAAACTATGAGGGTCCATTTTAAAATGGTACTTTTGGGTCACTCCGTATTAGAAGATTATACCTCTGCTGAATTCACCTCTCTATGGTGAAGGTAGTGATTTTCCGTTCGACATGGAAATGTAATTGACCTGCTCGTATTGACTCAAGCTGCGAGTGGAACGCGTGAATCATTGCCTGGCGTTTTAACGACACGTACGAAGGATCGAAGAAGTGGTAAATTAATTTAAAAGGTTCGTGATTGACCAGATAATTCCTGGGGAACTCGGGGAACCAGGCCACCCCATGGTGTGCTGTGTACACATTACACACAGGCATCTACATTTCGTTAATTCGATTAGCGATACCGGCACCGTGAACTGTAATTACACCCTTCACGAATCCCTGAGATTTTCTGGCATTGTTGGCTCAATCAAACTTTTACGAACCTTTGGAAAAATCACTGAATCATGGCCATTCAACAGAAAATCATGAAAGTACCCTTCTCATTCAGTTCAAATTATATAATTTCGAGTATTGCGACAGTGGTATAAAAATGTCCAATTGAAACACGACTTAAAATTTCACAAGACTTTTCTGATATTAAACTTTACAATTCGAACAGAAATGTCTTGTTTTTAGAAATTGTCTTGCTAAGAACTACGACGTATTTTCTTACCGCTCGTTTCCGAAATGTTAAAAAACGGCGTGAAAGGATTGCCCTCCGACACGAGACCGTACACAACCTCACGTGGAACTCCTTTGTCCCCGTCTTCCGCGTGCACTCGCAACACTATATCACCCTAGAAAATCAACATACGATCATGCTCAATCTATACCGTGCCACGGTCCCGATGGATTTCATCGATGCGACCATTTTTGCGAAATAAAACTGCTTCCCTCTCGACGCTTCCACGCTTGTGCAAAATAAAGATTATTTTCGCTTAGGCTGTACTTACAGGTTGCACGGAATTGTTGATTCTCGTTAGGGGCGGGGCCAACGTGAAAATCGGTGGAACATCCTGAACGTCGGTGACTATCACGACCACGTTTAAACCGGCGATGTTTCTAGTATCTTTTCCAGGCTCTGTGTACGGATCCTAATAAATGCATAATTTACACACTGTTTGTTATAGCACGATAGATTAGACGCGTGCAACAGTTTAGTGAACCTCAAAATTATCCAATTATTCACATAAAATCATTTAATTTCCTTTATTTCCAAATGACATATCCAAGTTTCAATTGAACTTGAGTTACACTAGAAAATATTTGCAATAAAACAGTTTACTAGTTCCGGAAGTGGCAAAATGTCACAGATAAAGAGAAGTGGGTGTGAACTCCTCACCACTATTGCTGTAGCATCCTAAAACTTGCACACACCTGATACAGTACACTCGGGTGTTGTAAAACATTTGTTAAAACAATTACGCTAAATTTCTCATACCGTGGCGTATATGGTGAGTGTGTACACGGACTGCGTTTCGAAATCCAACTCCCCTATCAAAGTGATCACACCTCGCGTTTGCGTGGGGGTTTGCCGTTGCCTTATTTTAAATAATTCCTTCGGTTGCTGTAAAAATCGTTTACAATGTTTATGGGCCGCAGACACGGATAGAAATCGTTGTTCAAGATCGAAACGTACCCAGAGTTCAATGTAAACGGGTTTCCCGCTCCACGAATTGGCCCTTACCAGAAGGTAGTCCAATTCCTTGCCGGGTTTGGTGTCCTGGACAAATAAATATTGTCAGCAATTATTCCAAATGAGGAAGTCAATTATCTCCGTCACTTACGGTAACTGAGAAAAATCAGAAAAATTTACAGCAACAGTTTAATTCGAAGAGAAAGAGATAATATTAAAAAGATTTCGTAGAAGCAATCATAGTTAAAATATTTTCGTATTCAATACGAGATAATGCCGGACATAAGTGGCATAAATAATGGATTAAACTCTACCCTCGCCGTGAAATGTCGAAGGGTTGTTAATCGACGTATTTGTACCGATAAACAATTACCTCGGGCACCATTACGAGGGAGGGTATGTGCGGGAATATTTTATCACGCGGGGTCGTGGCGTTCGTAACAGAAATAGTAGCTTGCATCGAGTTCGTGTCACCATTCGTGTCCCTAACCCTCACGGCGAAATCGTGAAGGCGTCCGGGAACTAGTCGTTTCGTTAGAATCACGTTAGCCTGGCACACTTTGTTGTACAGGGTGCAGGGCAGATTGTCGATCCTTACAACAGGTGTGATTGTAGCTGGACAAACAATCGGGTCACATTTTATTCCATAGAAATTAAGAAACATTTTCATATTCACACAGATCCAGTCACGAACTTCGAAACTGATGTTAGACGTACAGGTGATTAGACGGAAGGTTTTTAAAAATATTTTTTACATGATTGAAAGTGGCATTACCAGTTATCTCGAACACAAGCGGAAAATCAGCATCCTGGTCGGTCGCGCGCAGCCGAAAAATGACCGAATCTACTTCAGCATCTGCCGGGACCAATACTAATCCCATGTCCGTGGAGGTATCAAAACGTGGACGGGCCCCCTTTGTCCATGCGAACACGAACCCGAAGTAAATCCATACTTTGCACCATGCTCCTGAAAAGGGCATTCTGCAAAAAGAACACACTCTGGTTTTGCAGCATTTATTGAAACACCTGGACAACAATTTTTCAACGAATACCAAGCTACACCTTACTATTTTTAAACCAACGACTGAAAAGTGCGAAAATACGTTTAGAAACTATGTAAGCAATATCATTTAGCAACTGAATGAAAATCAGATTTTTCAGTAATTCTTTTCATTAATTTCTTCGATGGTCATACTCCAAAAATTGTGTTCTGATCATTTGGCTATCCACTCCCGGGAAGAATTAATTATACCAATTAAATTACCGGGAAGATGGTAACGATCAAAAACACCTGGACAACAATTTTTCAACGAAAACCAAGTTATGCTGTGACCTTACTATTTTTAAACGAATGACTGAAAAGTGCGAAAATACGTTTAGAAACTATGTAAGCAATATCATTTAGCAACTGAATGAAAATCAGATTTTTCAGTAATTCTTTTCATTAATTTCCTCGATGGTCATACTCCAAAAATTGTGTTCTGATCATTTGGCTCCCGATCATTTGGATCCACTCCCGGGAAGAGCTAATTAAACCAATTAAATTACCGGGAAGATGGTAACGATCAATTTCGCGCTCGATAATTGTCGAACGTTAGCATCGGCCGCTCTCCTCCGCGATATGATCGATAACTCGTTACATGACTTTCCCCTGTTTCTTTTGTAAATATTGCAAGGATAGGCGAGCGAGTTCAAACCCTCTCAACTGCCTCGCAGTCGCTCTGCTTATCGAGTCAGTAATTATTTACGAAAATCGCTAGGCATTCGCCGATACCGCGTGATAGGGCGTGCACATCGACTTTTCCCGTCGTCAGTAGTCTTAATTCGCTCAGAAAGGTTCCAACTGTATGCATAATTCATCGACGCCCCTAATCGGTACATCCTCGAACTAACATGCCGACGTGGCGGCGCCCTTACCCGTCAAAAATACGCCTAACTTTCGAACCAGCAAATTCCTAACAAAACTATTCAGATTTTCGGCATGTTCTCGCAAAAATCTACAGGATGACACGAGAAATAGTTAAAAATTCCTGGTTTCCCCAGGCAAAGTTTAACCCTTATTTTCGACTCCCACCACTAGGCGTTCGTCCAACCAGCGAGGCTATACTGTACCTAATGATTCCACTCGATCATCCCGCAGTTCTAGGAACACGTGTTCGTTCCATTTTGCAGGAACAGATAATTTTTTAGAACCGTACAACTTGACGCGATGAAATGTGTAACACGATTACCGTGACCAGCCGGGAATTTAAACAAAGAGATCTCGAGTCCGGATAAAATCAGAAATATTGATTTTGCAATCACGAAACGAGGTCGTGACCATTCATTGTTCGCGAGTACAGGTTTGTAGTTATTAGACCTCGCCCGAGTCAACGGCACACGTCAACGAATTTACGTTTCCCGATTACGACGAGTTACGATCATCCGAAATGACGTTTAGCAGGGGTTTTGTAAGTTTAGCGAGAACCGAGTGGACGTAGACCAACAGAAAATACTTCATCGTTCTGTGCTGTATAGTGTGTGCATTTAGCATTGTGCAACGTAGCATTTTATCTGACTGATTTATTGCTTAACCACCTTCTTCTCGATTGCGATCTAATTGCTTTTATTTACGATTAGGTTCGAGTTTGGCGATAGTGGGACGCGAGTAAATCTTCTTTCAGAGTTTTCTTGCTGTTGTAGTCGGATTAATTAGTAATCTGCAAGCCTTAGATAAGTGTGCAGGAAAGAATAAAAGTTTCTCTCGAACACTTTTGACTTTATGGAACAGATTTGAACAACACAATACAATTAGGAACTGTTAATAATTTATAATAATAATTTGATAATAATTTTGAATCGGTTATATTGTGGGGAGAACTGTTTAACCTTGAAACATTGACAGGAAATTGCCATTCGCTATTTTTATGCTTAACAATTTCATTTGTGCGAAGAACTGCCTATTCACGGCAATTAGTGTTTGCTTTCTATCTGATCCTGAGACTATACAATCTGTGAGCACACCTGTCCAGGTGTGTCCATCTATGGTTATGTGTTCTACCCCCTGACGTACCCCTGCCACGTGCCAATGACATCGCTAACATATTCGAATGGGGAATACAGGATATCACGCATGGCGTATGCAAATGTAGGTCATCGATAACAACTCGAGAATAGCTGAACATTATTTCAACATATTACACGGAAAATACCATTTTTTTTTCAATGTTCATATTCCGGCAACCACGCTTTAATTTATTTTTGGCAAAATAGCCGAGGGCACCACTTATTTTTAAGTTTCAATATAAATGCAAATAATTCCCCGATCGACCGCGTCACTTTCTGCCGCGATTACTATACCACCCTCTTGTAACATCAGAAAACAAATCTGTGACAAGTACACACACAGAGACAGAGATGTTATGCACAGAGAGAAATTATTAAAAGGCTCGGTTTAATAATCTAGGATGCAAATGTTGCGATCCATCTCGAAATATTAATGCAAGGGCAACGACCGGCAGGATTCGAAAGTTGGTTTGTTAACTATTCAGAGGTTGTTAAACTTGAATCGTGTCGTTCTCAGGCACCGGTACCGGCGGATTAAATATTGCAGGACCCCCTGCCCGATGTTAATACGCAAACAACGGTTCCCGTAGCCGAACACAAGCGAACTTGCACCCGTCGATCGCGCATAAGAGTTTAATGGTATCACTGCCGGTCAATGTCCACCGTCGGTGGATCGATTTTTGCTCATCCGTTCGTCCCGTGGCGTTTGACACGCACCGGCGTTATCAAATGTTCGCATCGATATAGATTTACATGTATTATGCACGGAATAGAACTCCGGTTTAATTCGTTCGCGTCAAACCGATCGTAGATGAAACGATAAGCAGGATAAAAATCGCATCGGGGCACGTGCTGACTCTTATCGGCATCCTCATTGGCCTAAGACTCTGTCATCCTAACCTGGAATTGCTGGATCATCCAGTGGAATTATTGAGTGTACGGTAGAGCCTCGCTCCGTTGCTCGAAACTGAAAATTGCGTGCCTTAAAAAGAATCCCTCGCCTTGAAACTTCGATTTTTGGCACATTTGCGTCAAGACCTACAGGATTATATAATAAAAAGTTAAAAATCTCTGGGTTGCCAAGGTGAACTTTAAACCTATTCTAGTTACAGAGCTTGGAAATCGCATTGCACCTGGACAATTTATTACAGAAATCGTTTCATGAGACAGAAAAAGTGCTTTGATGTATACCGTATTGAAACTTTTAGCAATTTGTTAGGTGCAATCAAAAATTATGATTTGTAATACAGAACTTCGAACTACCTTCCTTTGTGGAGGGAAATATTGTTACAAACATTAAAGAAATATAATTAAATTATAAAACTGGGTGAATTATCATTGAGGTGTGCTACTTAACACTAGGTTTACGGAGCATTAAAAGTGAGTGTTTTACATTACTTTGTAAAAATAAGAAGAACGTGTTTATCCAAGTTTTCAGGCGCCTTTTAAATAATACATACCAAAGGAAATAAGTTTGACGAGTAATTCCAATTAGATGGATCTTCACAATCTCAATAATCGTGAATTAAAAATATTAGAACACGTCATTTTGAGTCAAGACCCGACGAAACAGTAGTGAACATAGTAGAAACATAGACATTAATCACATTAGAAAATGTGGGACGATCAAGTATCTTCATCAATGAGAAACGCAGTGTCGTGGTGGCGTGTTACGTTGGTTTAACGTACGTTCACGATACTCGTGAACTGAAGCACTTAGGTTGATGCATTCGGTTATGCGTATATGTTCCGCGGGACGCGAAAAGTTCAAATACACGCGACAGTGTTGGCGAAAATCAATAGGAATTTGTTGTTGCTGTTCGCCGATGTAACGATCGGAGAACGTTTTACGTAGCTTGAAAAACTATAGTGAAACTGAATATTTTTTCTTTTGACCCACCGATGGCGGGCCTATTTTAGAACTATACTGGGTGTCCCAGGTTTTACTGTTCAAACTTTGTCAATATTTTCTATGGCACTAAATCAGAAAAGAATGTTCGACAAACATAAAATATGCAATGTGAATTTGATATTAAAAAGCAATTATTCGCGTCACATGTGGATTTCTTCTTGCAACATACATGATTATTATTAAAAATTCCTCCTCTCGTAAACGTCGATTGATCACAATACTTTTGATGGAAACATTATCTTGTTGCACTGCATACACTGACAGTATGCCAATTGTTTTTAATGATCAGCTGGTACGAGATCTTGTAGCCTCGTGTAATAATACGGATGTCTGTTATCAGAGTGGAGTGATAACCCCGGTTGATACAAGGCATTACGAACACTCGTTATTTTATTATTATTAAAAAAATTCAGTATTCTTGATGTGCGATTTCGTTGTAACTCCATTGAATTCATTTCCTTCGAGACATGAACTTTTTAATAAAGCTCTATGTGACCTACGTTTATATATTTTCCTTATTTATTGCCACAGAATATACCGACAAAGTTTGACCATTAAAACCTGGGACACCGTGTGCATAATCGACGATGCTTACGACCTTAAATCATCAATTTCTTAAAATATATTTTCACAGGCACTTCTTGCAGTCTTCGCGGTACGCGACAGAGTTATTTTCATTGGGTTCCGATTAACAAATAAACAAAAATTCGCAGTCTTCTTAGTACCAAATAAAGCGAAAAACATTTCGCTAAATTGCCGGTGCTAGTACCAACCTATACCCCTAAAATTAAGCTAGAAAAGATCAACGCCGAAATCCCGGAAATGATCTACCTGATCGCAGAATCATTCAGCACCGTAAATTCCAGAAAACATGCTCGCATGGACATCCGTCACGTTCAGCACATCCTTCGGGGATACTTTCTCCCGCGCGGAATGATTCATGAAGAAGACGCTGATGAACACTTAGCACGTTGCCCGAAAAATTTCGTTAAACGACAAGGTGTCCCGAGATTTCACTGACGGAACAATAATAGCGACGCGTAGCCGAAACACTTCGCGTTGGAACAATGCCGGAACAAGGTTCGCCGTTCGGGATTTTCATAATCGTTAGGCTCGTCCGGCTTTCGACTATAGCGCACGGCGATGTTCGATCGTGTCGCTGGTCGTGATCGCCGACGAAAGGATAAACACCACTCGGAAAGTTAACCGTAGTCGAGGGTCGACATTTTCGAGAGTTGTGGAAGAACGCAACACTTCACTTGGCCGCGAACACCGCGCATGTGAGGGGGTTGCCCGTTCAACCCCTGACACCAACCCCGTGTTTGTGTCACGTGCACGCCGCGTCACACTGTCATCCCCTCCACAGGTTGCCGAAGGTGCATCCACCTTTTCTGCATCCTCCGACTTCGCCTGTCCCCTTTCGGAGACTTCAATTCCCCACCCGAGAACAGACTTGCAAAATAATCGCTCGGAATAATTATCTATCTAATTATTCATCTTTCTACTCGAATATTTTGTTCGGGGAATAATTACAAATTGGTCTCCCAAATCGAGTAATTCACCGTTCGAATATTCTGTTCTAACAGGATCGTAGCAAAACCTGCCTTCGTTTACACATTTTCATAGTTAATTGCGTTTAGTTAATGGGTGGCCCAGTATTTATGATTTCACTGTGGAGGGGGTGATTCTAAGGGAGAAAACAAGTCGAAATTACCGAATACATTTTTTCCATTCGAGGCTTTGTTCTCGAGAGAATCGACTTTGGAATCCGTCTAGTGCCATTTCTAAGTAGATTCGGTCGGCCATGCACAGACACTTCGGACGACTCTTCAAACTCGATTTTCTCGGAAACAAAGCGTCGTACGAACAAATTTTATTCTACATTTTGGACTTATTTTGTTAAGGTTAAATTGTCTAGTTTACGTTTGACTGTGTTTGAGCAAGTCTGAGCAGCTTTCTAAAATAGTCTTTCTCCCTTGAATCGCAGCGGCCTTCATTAGGCGATTTTCCCTTGACTGTTCCTGCGATTCAGGTAAGATTTATGTCAACGTGTAAGCTTGCATATTCATTGGTTTAATGTAATTTCAGCAGTGTGCTGCGTGAGTTAATGTCGTGAAAAGTGAACCTTGAAATGAAATTAATTCGCCTTGATATTTTAAGGGGAGAAAATAAAAGTATTACAGTAAGCTTTTGCAAAATTTCACCATTTTACGTTAAAAATAATTATTGCGTAACAGTATTATCTTAAAGGTATTATTAATGGAATTCAATTCAAATTTTGACAGTGAATCCTTATGCATTTACAGTGAATGCAATTTTCTAACATATACAAGATCATACGCATTGATAAAAACAGTAATAGCATGGTTATTTCACCATAATAAATCGACTGGTCATTCAATGAAAATTATTTTGTTCCGCATAGAATTAAGCACGCGGAAGGAAATTTGCATAAAGCTCTGCAGTCTGTGATTTGCTACTGTGAAATCGTATATCAAATGAAAATGCTGTAATTATTGAAATGAGGAATAGTCCAGATTCATTATAGAAACGGAGCTGGACCTAACTGAGCAATTCTAAATCTTGTGATTTAGCCTAGTACCGGTTATTATATTACCGCAGAGCGATGTACGCGACAAAGAAGCCCCATTTCTGAAAATTAGGGGTGAACAAGCTGTGCTGTAGATTGATTGGAATCGATTAGAGGGATTGACTACAACGTTGCAATGCATGCACAAAGAATCTGCCAGTTATCGACGTAATACCGTAACGTCGATGAGTCAGGACTCGAGAAGTCAGGGTGTATTAGCGAATACGCAGCCCCTAATAAAGGTTCTCCAACGCAGGGGTCGCGTGATTTGTCCGTAACGGTGAACAAATTTCAGCGATAGACATCTCGCGTTCCACTTTTTTTCATTTTTCTTTTTCGTTGTCCCCCTCTTTCCCATTTCGGTTGCGTAATCACGGGGGCTCGGCGATACAGATAACGTCCATGCGATTAAAAGGGCTGGACTCTGACTTCAACAATTTCTGAAACGACGGTGCTACGCTTTGATCGACGCTGCTGGGAAATTCATGCGACTCTAATTAGACTCGACCAGCGCGTTTCAAAATGTCAATCGTAAAATCTTACTCGCAAAGTTTCAGAAAAAGAATTCAATTTCAAGAATTTTTCAGCAAACGTTGCTCAAACATCGTGCAATAATATGTGCACGTTGATCTTTCAAAGAAACATAATGTTGTGGATTTAAAAAATTGTTGAACTCCTCCTGCGTTCCGGTCACTCGAGCGTGATCCTTTTAGTTAATTGCTACACGTTCGAGGATTATGGCTCGAGAGCTTTCAAGCGAATCGGTCGAAGAAATTTTGCGGTTAATGATACCAACGGAATGAGGACGCCCGTAGAACTGTTATGGCGTGTCGAGCTTGCGGCACATGCACACAAAGGGCTGTGTATGCAAATCGCGCGTAGAATAAATGCATCGGCTACGAGCCGTGTTACAGGACCGGGACTAGCGACAATATAACCCTACGAAATATTGATTATTTATCACCGGGACTCGACTAAGTGCGTTACCCTAAAGAATAAAAAATCACCCGGCTCCCAAGCCTCCGGTAAACAGGGATATTCTTCGCGGTCGGACTCTGATGCATATTCGCCGGATAATGCAGATACTACACGCACGATGGTCATAAACAACAGTTAATTTTCATTTCTCACGTGACTATTCCGAGAGGAAAATTGATTGTTTCCTTCTGATCCTGTGAGTCGGTTCATGCTTCTTCCCCTGTCCGTTTTAATGGTCACAACTCCGCGTCGATTCTCTGCTGGAAATTTCCGGAATATTTTTGACAAAATGTAGCACAGAAACATTCTTCTCAACTTTCCCAGAAAAATTATCTGTTGTACTTTGAACAATCATTTTCTCAATATTTCCAATTCTCTGCTGTGAGAATTTGCTAAAATAATGGATAAAATATAGAACACAAAGTTCTCTCTTGAAATTTTCAGAGAAAATGAGAGAAGATACTATTTGCAATAAATTGATAATAAATAAAGCTTAAAGAATTAAAGAGGGGTCGATTGGTGACAAAATGTAGCACAGAAAATTATCCATTTTAACAGAGAAATTATAAAAGAAATATTATCTGGTGTACTTTGAACGATCATTTTCTTAACATTTCTAATTCTCTGCTGAGAATTTGCTAAAATAATGAACTAAATATAGCACACAAAGTTCTCTCTTGAAATTTTCTTGAAATTTTTTGAAGTTTAAAGAATTAAAGAGTGGTAATTTATTGACAAAATGTAGCACAGAAAATTCTCAATTTTCCCAGAGAAATTGCAAAAGAAAAATGATCTAGTGTACTTTGAACGATCATTTTCTCAATACTTCCAATTCTCTGCTGAGATTTCCTAAAATAATGAACTAAATATAGCAGACAAAGTTCTCTCTCAAAATTTTCCGAGAAAATGAGGGAAGATACTATTTTAAATAAATTGATAATAAATAAAGCTTAAAGAATTAACGAGTGGCAGTTGGAATCCAGTTTGTCGTCAGATCCGAGCGTCGAACCATAAATTCGGCCGGCAATTAGGTATGCGCAGAAGAGTCGATGGCCGGTTTTGTTCATTAAAGGTTACTACGCTCCTGATTTCTGTTGGAAACGGTAGTAGGTTATTCCGCAGGCAGTCTGGGCCAGTGAAGGATTGAGAAGGAGCGGCGCAAAGGTAGTGACTCGAGCACTGACCAGTTGCTTATATAGCTGGTGGAAATTAGCATAAAGTTACACGCGAGGCTGACGTCCAGAAACACGATAAGAGTGTACGTGCCCTGTTTCCTCGCCTCCTTACCTCCCAACCTACTACCTACAGTGCGTATTGCTTCAATCATCGTTCTGACTTGCTCATTTTCTGTCCCGTGGAACGCGGACACCTAAATCGGGCTCTGATTAATATTGCCGTCGTCGTACATAAATACATAGCTTTCGATTCTTAATTGACATAAATGCTGCTCGTTTTTGCCCCAATCCATTTCACGCTGGACGAGCGATCCCATTTTTTGAGCTTACACTCCCGGCGAAATGGAAATTAGTTTATTCGAGATTTTACTAAATTGGAAATAAACGATCAATTTTTAACGGTGGCCACGTAGAACCACATTACGAAGATAACAGAATTAATTTTACAGAAGCAAATAAATTGATTCGTAACCGGATTTGATCCCCAAACCAATATGGCTGACGAAAGTATCAAAGGCTAACATTTCGCAATAAAACGTGCAACAGTTTGTCGAATCTGAACAACTGAAGCGAGCTGTCAAGTTCTCGGGAAACAATAAAAACTGTACTAACTTTTAATGGCTTCTTTGCCGTCACATAAACGGCATTTTTGCTGGGCCGATGACTCTAATGTTTGAAATTGGGGAGAATAAGAAGTGCTGTGAAATGCTGTGAAAGAAATTCGACCGTTAGGTGAACTCTCCGTTGTCCATCAGGCTAGCTTTATTTTTAGAGACTGACCTACTCCTCGCCGAAAGCTTCCGTACGAAGGCAGTTACAGTCTGTTTAAGTATGAACGTCGAAAGTACCGAATTTATGTCATTTTTACGGTAAAATCATTACAAGAAGCGTAGTTAGAGGGTAGAGCGAAGTAAAACTCACGCGACAGCACCCCATAAGGGTGAACGGGACCTGAATGTGTGATTAACCTATCGAGGTCACCTTGCTCATTTACATTTAAACAATGGATCCTTTTTTCGGCTGTGTGCCGGTTCCGGGATTTTATCGCCGTCGGTTGTAGGCCTAGCGATCGTTCTTTTTGATAGTAATCGTACGAGATGTACTGAACTTCTTCTACAGCCTTCATTGAACAGACTTTATTTGTAAAAAAAACTTTTATATTCATTTTTACTTGATGGCAGATGAGGGATGAGAACAATATTTATTACTGTCACATTATTCTTATATTTCTCTAAATAAACGGATCAGAACAAGCCCCAAAGTTAGAAATGAAACTATTAGTCATTTGTTTAATTCATTTTATAGTTTGCAAAAGCACAATTTCAGTATCATCCCCCGCAAGGTATACTTCCTACCTTATCAACTTCCACACTTAGTTTTCTTCACGCTTACATAGATGTCACATCCCCTAATTAAGTCGACACTAATTTTTCAAAGGATTTGTAACATTTATTAATACAGTCAAAAATCATTATAGTCTACAACTTATTGATACATACATTTTAACTGTGGTACCTGCTGCAACGGTATGCGCAACATTCAGGGCAGAAATTGTGTTAGCATTACCATCTTAATTTTATTTCTCAGAAAATGTACAAACTTGTACAAAAACTTGTCAACAAGGAATGTGAATGTGCAGAGATCATCGGTGTGTTTCCCTTGGACGTTAAACGACGCCGGGCTTTACGTATATTTAACCACTAGATTCGTTGAAATAATTGTCTCGACAATAAATAACATTTATCGGTGTCGCGGTTAAAATTACTGTAAAATAAATATTAAATATCTCTATCGTTTGTACGAGGTACCGACTATATGTACACGAACGCTTCTAAATTTACAGTGGTCCAGCAGTCGTGGATGTTACCGCTGAAAGAATGAATCATGCTAGCTTAGGGTTACGATCGTTGTTCGGTTAAAGCTCCGTCGTTTCGATTTTCTTGCCAAGAGGATTCACGATCGTGTTGTGCGCCCGACGCAACGACGACGTGTGGTGGAAGTTGTTCGGAATATTCGGGATACTCTCTAAGCTGTAAAATCAAACCTTCATATTAATTGCACATTCTTTGCAACAACACCCTAATTCGACCGCCTACCTTGAAATGGAAGACACTCTCGGCTCGATGTAATACGGTTTGTCATCGTTTCTTTGGTTCGTGTTCACTTCGTTCATCATTTCTTCGTTGTTCAGCGCATTCTCGTCGAGAGAGTCACGCTCGGACGTGTGACTGATCGACTCGTCGCTTTTGAACCATTCGTTCTCATAAGCGTGCATCCATATTGGATT
The DNA here is from genome assembly GCA_028454255.1 of Halictus ligatus. Taxonomy (NCBI): domain Eukaryota; kingdom Metazoa; phylum Arthropoda; class Insecta; order Hymenoptera; family Halictidae; genus Halictus; species Halictus ligatus. The sequence goes on from CM052142.1 coordinate 9,963,241, forward strand.
CGAGCCCTCCACGCTGTGCTTGTTCGTGTTCGGAACGCGGCCGGGACCCCTGATGAACTCTGCGTCCGAAGTGCCTGTCAAACAATTCCAATTTCACAGTCAAAATCGAATATTGAAAAATTGAAAATTGAACTGAGGTTTCAAGATTGAGCATTGCTCCAATTGAAGATCCAGCATTGAGTATCGAACTGAGAATAATACAGATATAATGATATAAATTGTTCTATTATTATTCTAGACTGACGAACTCTGCGTCCGACGTGCCTGTCAAACAATTTCAATTTCACAATGAAGTTCCCACAATCGAATATTGAAAAATTAAAAATTGAACTGTTTTCAAGATTGAGTGTTGCTCCAATTGAGGATCCAAAATTGAGTATCCAACTGAGAATAATACAGATATAATGATATAAATTGTTCTATTATTATTCTAGACTGATGAGCTCTGCGTCCGACGTGCCTGTCAAACAATTTCAATTTCACAATGAAGTTCCCACAATCGAATATTGAAAAATGAAAAATTGAACCGAGTTTTCAAGATTGAGTGTTGCTCCAATTGAGGATCCAAAATTGAGGATCCAAAATTGAGTATCGAACTGAGAATAATACAGATATAATGATATAAATTGTTCTATTATTATTCTAGACTGATGAACTCCAATTTCACAGTCGAGTGTCCAAAATCGAATATTGAAAAATGAAAAATTGAACCGAGTTTTCAAGATGGAGTGTTGCTGCAATTGGGGATCCAAAATTGAGTATCGAACTGATAGTTACCGAAAGGAGACGCGTTCGCCGCCTTCAATTGCCTTCGGAACGAGGCTCTCTGCGAAAGGCATAGAGCTATGCACAAAATTAGCAGAGCGCCGAGAAACAGGGTCAAAGTCAAAAGCCAAAAAGTCGTCCCCGCTTGCTCGTACTGAATAATCGGCTGATACTGTGCCGGTTGCGTGTCGAGGACATTGAATTCCTTGAACAGCGTGTCGAGCTTCTCGATGTTCCTGTCGACCAGCTCGAGAACCTCGGACACCTCGAGGATCGAATTGTCACGGCGATTGACGAGGTGCAGATAGAGGTCCGTCTTCGTCCTGTCCACCGAACCGTCGTGATTCTCGTGCGTTTTATACTCGTCGATGTTCACTATTGCTCCGGTCACGTTGCCCAAGATCCTGCACATCGTAAATTAATCAATTCTCCGTGCGGTACACGACTGCCAAACTAGAACCCTCAAAAATTCCATGAAATCGAAGCAAGTTATTCAACACTAGGTTTACGTAGCATTAAAGGTGACTATTTTACATTACTTTATAAAAATAACATGAATGTATCGATCAAATCAATTTGTCACCATCAATTTGTCAAATAGTTGCTCATGGATGCATTTTTATAATCTCAATATTCGCAATTTAAGAATATTAGAATCCGTCATATTGAGGGTCCCGTAAATCTAGTGTTAATGAAATAAAAATTGGGAAAAATTAAGTGTATGATATCGAGTAGTCCTCCTAGACCTTTCTTACATTTTACAGATCCTAATTGAATTTCGTACGATGAATATATTAACGTAAAAATTCATTTTAGAACAGGACAAATAATTCCGTCACCTGCATATGAGTGAAATGGCAGTCAACATGTTAAGCAAGAATAGAATTGTTAGAACAAAAATTGTTTTTCAGAAAAGGAATAATTAAGATTTTATTGACTCACTCTCTGAACGTGTCGATCCTGTTACGGACTTCCGGCGGATGCTGCCTCAGCACGAACCGGACCCGTTGATCTTCTCGCAATAAATAAATAAACACTCTAGCCGTGTCTTGAAGACCGTGGGAGTCGTTGGCTAGAACCTGTTTGTTATAATTATATCATTGACGCCATACTTTCCTGTTCCAGTTAATATTAATTGTTCTTACCATAAAATCAAAGTACCCTTTCATCCCTCTTTGTGGATCGAAGTTCAGACTCACAACTCCAGTGAGTTTGTTAACAAGGAAAGGTTGTATCTCGATGTCATCGAGGCCCTCTGTCAAGGTCATGTGAATTTTGCCAACTGTATAATAAGTGATCGCTGCATTGTCACCGGCATCCAGATCGATTGCCTTTGACCGACACAAATCACCGTTTTCATTATTGATACTCGTTTTAATACACCGAGAGGTTAAACTTTACCTCGGGAAACCAGAGATTTTTAACTGTTTTTCATGTGATCCTGTAGATTTTGAGGAGAGAATTCCGAAAATCCAAGTTTCAATGTCAGTAGTTCACCGGGGTCGAAAGAAGTTAAAAATTTCCGGTTTTCTGGGGTCAAGTTTAGCCTTCCGAGCTTCGACGTCAATAATTATACCTTAATCTGCATAAATTGCGTGCCAAAGTCAGCTTCCGTGGTCACGCCCCCAGTGAATACTTTGCTGACGAATTTCGGCGGGTTGTCGTTTATGTCAATCACGTCTATGATGACCTTCAGCGTCGTGTCGGTTGCATCCTCGATGAAGCTGTCGTTCGTTGGAACTGTAGTGCAGTCCTCCGTTGCTTTTACAATTAACAAATGTTGTTGTTGTTGCTCTCTGTCCAACGTCTTGGCAGTCTGTAAAACAAATGTTCGTAGATCTTTAAAATTACTTTTGGCGGATGTGTTTTTAGTACGTACGGTTAATTCGTGTTTGAATATATCGAGGATGAAGAATCCATCGTCGTTTCCGCTGACGATGAAGTAGCAAACTTGAGCTGGTGGATCGTCGAGCTCGTCGACGTCATCGCGATCTACGGTCTGAGGCAGCAAAATCGTTTCTGTACCAGGAAATTGTTGCTCTGTGAAATTCGCGTTGAAAATTTCCACTAAAAATTGCGGCTCGTAGTCGTTGATATTTCGCACGTAGATTATCAAATCTAGATCCGAACTCAGGGGGGTGGGGGTTCCTAGATCGTACGCTTCTATTCGGATCTGGGGACAAATTAATTAAATGATGTTCACATTCAAGTACTAATTTAGTTTTAAACGTGGCTATTTTATTTAATAGAAACAGTACATCGCAAAAATAAAAAGAGGATCCAATAAATGAATGTTGTTGTTGAAGATTGCAGTTACCTCATACAATTTTTGAGTTTCCCTGTCCAAGGGGAGTTTCAAAGAAACTATGCCGGATGCGTCATCGATGCCAAAAGTTCTCCAATGACCAGCAAGATCTTGTTTCAAACGATAGTGAACGTCGCCGTTTAGGCCCGTGTCAGCGTCCCTGGCCTCGATTTGGATAATCGGTGTCCCAACTGTTACGTTCTAAGAATCCAATTAAATTACATCCACTTGTCGCATTAGTAGATAATTGACATGGAATGTATGTAATAATTCTCCTGAATTGGGGGTTTTGTAAAGTTTAAGAAAAATTTCAATTCAGATCGTACAGGGGGAATAATACGAATATATTTATTGTGACAAATGGATATTTTTCAATCGTTAATAGTTACCTCTGGCACACGGATCGTCGTGTTATGCTGAGGGCTGATAAACACCGGTGGATTGTCGTTGTAGTCGGTGACGCATACATTCATAGTCTGGCTGTCTTTGTTCGAAGGACTGCCAAGATCGCGTGCTTCCACTGACAGCGAGTAATTGCCAAATTTTCCGCGAAGCGAGTGAGCCGCTTTTATGCTTGCCGTCCAATAATCTATTTGTTCGAGAATGAACAAACCTGTCCCGACAAACGAATAATTCAATTGATTAAATTCATCGAAAACTAAAAATCAACACAAATCGCACAAACTTAAAAATATTTCACACCTAATTCGTTTCCAGAGAGAATTCGAATTTTCACACGACCATTCGGAGTTGTCGGATCATCGGCGTCCTTCGTCTTGATGACGAAAATTAGATCCTTCACGTCGTGGAACTCCGATATAGTGATGCATGTCGACGGAATGTCCATTTTCGGAGCGTTGTCGTTGACGTCGGCCACTGTCACTCTTTTAAAAATATTTAGTGGGCCCATTAATGCTTTTCCACTCGAAATTAGAATTTTTTCGCCAACAGGAAAATTGTTTACTATTACTAAAAACTGATTCCACTTACTGAATCTGCTTGAACGCGTTTCTGGATTCACCGGCAGTGTAGCCGAACTGATAATTGTCCCACGCTTCAATCACCAGAACATAACTTTGCTTAGCCTCCCAATCGATGGAGTCTGCTACCGTCAGTGTGCCATACTCAGGATGAATAGCAAAGGTTCCCTATGAAAAAGAAAAAGCAATTATCGTCTTCCCAGATCGATCTAACAATTCCCAAATTAAATACTCACCTGAGACGACATTCTATCGAGCAGGTATGTAATTTTCCCATAATCGCCGCTGTCAGGGTCGCTGGCCTGAATCACAGCGATCTCTGTGCCTATCTTTGCATTCTCCAGCACCGTTAAATTGCTAATGTCGGACAGAAAGTATGGATTATTATCGTTTTCGTCCAACACCTGAACGTAGACCTCCGACAGGCTCGATCTGTAAACGTTAGGAAATATTCAGTATCGTAATCAACGAGAATATGGACTCGCATGAAAAGTGCATACTGCAAAAATTTAATTTTTACCTAGGTGGTATTCCCGAGTCGGTGGCTCTGACTGTTAAATTAAGCCAGGAATATTGTTCCCTGTCGATTTTATTCGCGACGACCATCTCTCCGGTTTCAGAATCGAGATGCACCAAATCCGTCAATTCTTGCGGACTTTCCAAGGTGTAAGTGATGCTACGATTTTTGTCAGCGTCGTCGGCAACAATGTTGGCAATGTTCACGCCATTTTTACTGTTCTCCGTCATCGATCGTCTGTAGAACGGCCTACGGAACCTCGGATTGTTGTCGTTCTCGTCCTCGATTATTATGTTCAGCGTTGCTGCAATTGAAACCACCAATACCAAATTTCGAAAGTTAAACTTCACCTCGAGGAACCAGACATTCCTAACTTTCTCAAATTTAATCCCGTAGATTTTGGCGAGAGAATGCCGAAAATCCAAGTATCAATGCTAGGAGATCGCTAGGTCAAAAGTTATGTGTGATAGAAATTATGCGTGTAAGAGAGAAAAATGTGCTATACCAAAGGCAGTTTGTATTCCCCTAACGGCAGCCAAATCCTCGACCACGAGGCCCAGCCTGATCGTCTCCACTCTTTCTCTGTCCAGCAATTTCACGACTCGCAGCAACCCGTCGAGCGCGTTCAATTCGAGCGCGGACAGGTAATCATACTCTTGAATTTTAATTAGCGTCCCCTCTTCGTTCCTCGCCTCCGACGAATTCGGATCGATGCGATATCGCAAAATCGGCGCGATATCGGGATCGTTGGCGACAACGCGATGCACGTACGATCCAACCTAACAAATGACACGAATAACTCAATGTCATTAACAATTTTTTATCCCGAGCCTGTCGACAACAGTGATAAAAATTCGATTTCATTTCGCGTTACAGGGGGTTCCAAGTATTTTCCGCGAAACGGTGCCATTATTGGGTAAGAGTCAAACAGGATACTAATGAATAATATTTAGTACATGTATTCGTTATTGAATTATTTAAGAGCTTATCTAGCAAGTTTCTGCCACTTTTGAGAAAGGAAAATGGAGGATTCGGTTGCTTCACTTGCCTGAGTATTTTCCCGAATGGTAACGGTACCAGGATCGAGGAACACCGGTGGTTTGTTATTAACATCCACGATCGTGATGTTAACTAGCACGTCAGCTGTCCTCTGGATCTCCGTCCCGCTGTCGATCGCGAGCACGTTTAAGCTGTACCTCGTGGTTTTCGGGGACGTGAGATCAGGATCCAAATTCGAGCCTGGAGCAACCCTAATCACGCCTGTCTCCGGGCTAATTACGAATTTGTCGCCCGCGCCACTCTGGATTCTATAAACCAATTTGTTGTTCGGCGAGGAGAGGTCCTTGTCCCAGGCTTTGACCTGTGAGAAATATTTTTGAATAATCCAATTTTGATGCACACCTAATGCACGTTATGCGAATATATGCATACCTGCACCACGCTCGTGCCACCGGCCAAGTCTTCGGGAATGCTCCTCTTGTACATGGTCCTCTCGAAAGCGGGCGGGTTGTCGTTAATGTCCTTTAAATAAATAATTAACGGAGCATCCGAGCTCAAACTCGGCGTGCCCGCGTCCCTCGCCCTCACTGTCAGTCTCAACGGCCGCACCGACGCTGCTTTGTGACCTTGATTCACCGGCAGTTCCTCGTAATCAAGCGGCGATGACGGAACGATGATTCCACGCTTCGAATCGATAGTGAAGTTCCTCGAGAACTCTCCCGACACCAGTGCATAGATCACTTCGCTGTTCTTGGTACCTGAAGAGGGTCCAATAAAAATTCTCCAAGGTACACTGATTGTCAAATTATTATTCTTTTCTGTCGTATTTGCTATATTCCGTTCACTGCAAAATCTAACCGCGAATTTATAATAAAAATGAGTGTGGAAATTCTGAGTATGGTATATTCTGGTATATTATGCTAGATTCTGGTATATTATGGTATATTCTGGTATATTATGGTATATTCTGGTTTATTATAGTATATTTTGTTATATTATGGCATATTCTGGTATGTTATGGTATATTCTGGTATATTCTAGTATATTCTGGTATATTCTAGTATATTCTGGTATATTCTAGTATATTATGGTATATTATGGTATATTCTGGTATATTCTGGTATATTATGGTATATTCTGGTATAATATGGTACATTCTGGTATATTCGGGTATATTATGGTATATTCTGGTCTATTATGTTATATTCTGGAATATTATGGTATATTCTGGTATGTTATTGTATATTCTGGTATAAATAGGTATATTCTGGTATGTTCTGGTATATTTTGTTATATTATGGTATATTCTGGTATATTCTGGTATATTATGGTATATTCTGGTATATTCTGGTATATTCTGGTATATTATGGTATGAAAGAAGTAGCACAAATGCGGAAAATTTTTATTTTGCACAAATATACGCCGTCTAGTTATTAGCAATTGATTATGAAACTGCAGATCTGCATGCCCAATAAAAATTTTCTCTATCCACTGTAATAATGGGGAGTGGAATCAATATTTATCTCCTGAATAGTTTAAGTAATTACAGCTAATGCAGCAGAGCAATTTGAATAAATGATTTAGAATAAAAATTTGCGAACCGTTCAAATCGATGTCGAAAGCTTCGACGACCAACGGTGATTCGAAGTTGGCCTGATTTTCCAGAAGCACAGCCTCGTATTTATTTTGCAGGAACACAGGCGCGTTGTCGTTGACGTCGTTTATGTTCACGATCAGTTGGACAGTGTTGCGGTTGCCCTTGCCAAGGTCATCCCTCGCCTCGATAGTCAAGTAATGACGGGACACGATCTCTCGATCGAAACTTTGACCTGGCTCTTTCACCGTGATGACACCTGTCTTGCGATCCATTGACAATCTACGAGCAACAAAATTAGGTACATTAAAGTCGTATCGAGTCTGATTTTTCAGTGGTCACCTTAATACCAGAAACCTATTTTTGTTAATAGACCGTTCAATTTCTGTAAGGGACCCGATTACCGTGACTATATCAATTACATTATATGATTGTTATCTTACGCGTGCGCAATACTGCCACCCAAGTGCGTGTATCGAATTCCTCGAGTTCCAAAGTTCCCGCTGTCATTGTCCAACGCCTGAACCCACGCCACTGTAGTTCCCACAGCGCAATTCTCCGGAATCGACACCTCGTAGATGTTCTCAGTGAACTCGGGATAATTGTCGTTCTGGTCTTTTATGAACACTGTTACCGGCACCGTGCTGTATTTCGGTCTCACTGACACCACCTCTTTCGCGATTAACGTAAAATTCACCTCTGAAACATAGAACATGTAAGTACAATCTCGAAGCATCTAAACTTCTCCTCGGAAACCCAAAAATTTGAAACTTTTCACTACATAATCCTGTACATCTTGACGAGGAAACGCCAAAAATCGAAGTTTTAAGGCGAGGAACTCACTAATTCAAATGTTAATCCAAAATAAACGTTTATTTAAATCTTGTGGACCTTGTATCAGCACTCAACGTGTTGATGCATGCTTTTTCACAGTATTAGACAATCGTTTGCTGTCTAAATAAATCAATCAAAGTACCTGATATCGTTTCGAAATCCAATTTGCTGGAATTCTTAACACGAATCAGAAAAGGAGCTTCGTTAATTCCTCTGGACGGCGTAACGTCGAATATTCCATCGTCGCCGTCGGCGAATATTCGAAAAGTACCATTCGTTCCCTGGAAAATGATTAGTATGACTCCTTTTAATTGAAATATTTATACCTTTCATCGAAGCAAAATTACATTGACGGTTCAATTAACTGCCATGATAGACTATAACAGTGAAAGTGTGACGACAAACCTACGCAAATCCTATCGAAACCTTCACAGTCATTAATTCCAATTATTTATGGCACGATACAACGTTTTATGTAACAATGTTGTGCAACAAAAGAATTTAGAAAGCACACTCAGAGATTTTGCAATGGAAATGGTAAATGGCGTTCGAACTATCTTCGGTTCGATCGCAGCACGAAAATTGGAGAAATTGACTAATTGCGAACGTTCCAGTGGCAATCAGCTAATTAACTAATTGCTGTTGTGCAATACTAGAGAAAGAAAACTTCTCCGTCACAATAATTGCCTGACCGAACCAAAAATTTCCTTCTTATTATTAAAAACAACGAAGATGTTGAAATTTCTATAAAAATATGACTTCAAAGTCCCGCAATGCACTAATAGACCCCGGTGGAAAATAACTTCCGCTTCTCACCAGGTCGTGATCATAGACTTCCGGTATCGCGTCGCCGATGAAATTAACCGGTGTGTTGTACGGCGCGTTTTCATTAATCTCGGCCCTGTATCGCGGGTTTCGGAACTTAGGCGTCTCGTCGTTGACGTCGGTAAGAATGACGGTGACCTCCGTCGATACTGACGGCGCTGGCGCCATTTTCGACACCTCCCTCACGGTGATCTCCAACACGAACGCACCCTCCGCGTTCTCCTCCGCCTCCCTGTCCAGCTGCGCCCTGGTGAACACCAAACCGGAAGTGGCGTCGATGTCGAACAAATATCGCGGCCCTTGGGTGATGCTGTAGGTCACCTTATTGTTTATCCCTTTGTCACCGTCCACCGCTCGCACTGAAAATTATTCGAACCGTTGCATTCGTTGTTGGACAAACTGATATTGAATAATGGCCGACTACTTTGTCCTAAATAATTTCTTTAAGGGGACTTGTCAGGCGTTGATAAAGAATGGTAAAAATAACTTTTGGGAAGGGAGATTTATGAAATATAATTTGTGTACGAAATGTTAAATTAGCGTGGACAATATAAAGTCTTTAATATTTTATCATCGAGTGTAAATTTGTTTTCTGAGGAAACTGTGCAACAGTGCTTCCATTACAGGGATAATAGAGGTAATACGTTTGCCACGGCCGCTTTAAGTAAAATCGGTATGAAGGTAAACTGACCTTGAAGAACGGACGTTCCTATCCTGGCATTTTCACTGATCCTAGCAACAGGCGTCATGGTTATGAACTCCGGTGGTTGGTCCTCGACGTCTTGAACCTTAACGAGGATCGCAGTTGTTCCCGTGTTTACCTGAAATAATTATCAAGCTTGTAATTACAAGCTTTAGTAACAAAATTTAAAAGCTGAAGGTGTATTTATCTAATTCTCAAAGCTGGAGCTAAAATATTTCGTCTACGAACAGCTCAATTGCTAGCAGTACAGAAAAATCTCTAATGATAAATTGTTGATGAATGAAAGTTCATTTTCCTTCGGAAAGGTCATTGTCTTTTATGTTCCTGTTATCATGGAGACATTTATTACAGCATTATGGGGGTTTTTATCTGCACTATGACGCAAACAGCGCGATAAGAGGCGTGCTCGAAGCGGGTAATTTTCATAGTGAATTACTTCCCACGTTTCGCACCGCCCCTTGACTGGGGTCAAAGCACTTTTATTTTCGTTCGGAGATTAACCTAACCTTCTCATTGATCGCCCGATCGATGGCCAAAATTCTCAGCTGGTACAAATACTTCTTCTCGTAGTCCAAACGACCGACAAGACGCACGATGCCCTTTCCGTTGACGGTGGAGATGCTGAAGACGTCGTTGTCACCGTCGAGCTCCTGAAGATAGTAGACCACCTGTCCGTGGACGCCGAGGTCAGCGTCGGTGGCCTCGACGGTGGTCAAAATCCCTGGTCCAGAGTCCTCCCTTATTGTCAGGGACGTCGGATGGGGTCGAAAAATGGGGACGTTGTCGTTGACATCTTCCACCAGCAACAACAAACTTTGGGTGATAAAGTTTCCCTCTCCCAGCCTCCCGTCTGTCAAGGTCAGCACCAGTGCGTACTCGTCTCGGACCTGAAGAGACGATTACATTACAATACCATTAACTAGTGACAGTTAGTGACAGATTTTCCTACTGGTCCTCAACATACGAGTACAACTAATAAATAAATCCATAATCAAAACAAAATAATGTTTGCACTGATTGCAGGACACAGGGGTCGAATAAAAATTTCTGTCTTATTTTAACTACTTTACGAAACTAAAAATAATGCACACATGTTCCTAAATCTCTTTAATATGGCGTCTCTGAACGTCTCTAAGACTTTTGTTGTCTATAAGCAAGATATTACAATATTTTTCAATTTTAAATTAGGAAGTGGAATAAGAATATAAATATAGTAATAATTTTGTATTAAATTGCTCAGAATATGAGGTAAGATTGCTCCAACGGTGTGGAATCGGTTCAAATTATTTTCCGAAGAGGAAACAAATATTTTCAAAGTACAGCGTCAATTCTGGAAGATGATATTATTTACTGTGCATACGGAAAACGAAAGAAAAATTGATCCGGCACGTTCGCCAAGAGGTTTTTCGTCCCTCGAGCGAAAGTAAAAAGTCGAATACGAAAGCGTCGAACGCGATCAGCGGAATTAGGTTGCTCGGAAATGATATTGTTAGACGTGTCGATTTTCCGAGATCGTCGTGGCTGTCGTTGTCGCGATACACGGAGCGGCAGACTAGCAATTTCGAGGGACGTCGTATCCTTTGGCAGGAAATTAACCGGCGCTTCAACAGTCGTGTTCAGGGGAGATGATAATAATGGCGAAATAACGAGTTACACCGGCTGGATCCGTCGTAGATCACTATGTCCGCGCTGTGCTTCTCTTTGGCTCGGGCTCCTCCGTCCCCCGGGAGTTTCTCTTTAATGACGTTCGACGCTGTTGTTACCGTGATCGAGGGTACTACGCGCGGAAGGTATGCAAAAAGCGAAGATCACTCGTGCGAGATCACGGGAAAACATAGCGAACGCGGGAGTGAACGTACGAACCATTTGTTTCCTCTGCGCGTTAGGATTTGCATTTTAGGCTAGATTAATGCCTTGTATACTTCTCTCTGTTTGGTACGTCGATTCTTGCAACTTTCCCGCCTTCGATCATCGATTTACAATTGAAGAGATGTTTTGAGATTATTTTATCCCGGGAAATTTCATCGATATATTAATAAATTCGAGGAATCGGAGGAAAGGAATTACTAATCCACGCGAAAATATTAAAAATCGTAATGTTCACCTGCACTTCGAGATATCAATGTGATAAAATTGGAAAGAGTTAAACGGGATTCATTCTGTTTGGCAATTTGTGTATATTTGTTTTCATTGGTTAACCCTTAGCACTCGAATGGCGACTAGAAGTCGCCAAATACTTTGTACATTATCAAATTTGTTTGTATTTAATAAATTACTAAACAGTTCAGAATTGTACGAGTACGTTGCACCATTCTCGTGTGTATAACACGAGAAAAAGTATATATAGAAGAGAAATATTTTAGGTCGGCAGAAGTGTTTCGTTTTCGAATTGAAATAGCTTCGAGTGCAAAGGGTTGAAACGGCACTAGGTCGTGCAATGTTTTACTCTGTGTATTTTTGAGTGGATGTCGAGGTTTCTTCAGGTGTATATGGGACACCTGAAGCAACCGAGGGGCGTAACCGTCGGTGGTCAAGCGGAATCATTGGGACAAAGAGGAGATCGTCATCGGGGATCGATTACCTCTCTGTCCAGCAATTTGTTCAGGTAAATATTGGCCTCGTTCTGGCTAAAATTCTCGACCCGGATCACGTCGCTGCCTGGCTGGTCTCTAACGCCGAACGTCAGGCTGTCACCGTCAGGATCGACGCCGCGAAGCCTGTAAATTAAACTGCCTGCAACAGAAATCAGTAGGCACGAATGCCGTCAACGATGCGCCAACGAATCAACGACGTAATTAATTGAAATGCACACAAACAAAGTGGACACGGTGGATTGTGGGGGACGCGAGTGACACGCATCGAGAGACTGCTCGTGGCAAAAGGGCGCCTACAGCTCGTTTAAAAAAAGAAACACTACATTTCCGATCTTACAAAATGGCCAATATCTCCTTTAAAAAATAGTCCAGTAATGAAGGACTCCTCTTGAAACTGGAAGCCTCTGAATTTGTAAAAAACTAAGGACACATTTTAGCTCGAAAAATATGCAAGCTTCAATTTCATTTAATTCAACAACGAAAGTGAACAAGCACGCCTACAGCTCGTTTAAAAAACACAACGCTAAATTTCCGAAAAATGGTCAATATCTCCTTAAAAAAATAGTCCAGTAATGAAGGACTCCTCTTGAAACTGAAAACCTCTGCTTTTCTAGGAAACTGAGGACACCTTTTAGCTTTAATTTAATTTAACAACGAAAGTAAAAATATAATTTTCCTTCTTTGAGTTTGGGTGTGACGTCGAGAATCGTTGTTCAGTCTCCCATCAACTCATTGCTATTCGGATGAAAATCCAGCAAGGAAGCATGCGCATGTTTATCATTTTCTGAGGAATCTAAGCACATCAGGATTCCAGGATATTAGCTGAAATTGCAATTAAAAGTGTAATGAAAACATTGTGCTCGTCTGATCCCATCGGGTGCGCAATCTTCTACACGCATTGTTCGCGAATAATTCAGCTGCAAGGTTTTATGCGGTTTTAGTGTAAAACAGGTTCAATTGAATTTTACATCTGGCGGTCGTGAAGACGCTGAGCGATGTTCCAGCTACGTGGAGAGACCTTCGAGTATCCGTTTATACCGCGAAGGAAGTAAAACTGTATGTTAATAGAGTCCGTGGCGAGCAACATTGCCGTGCGATAATTTGTGTAATAGTGAAACCGCAGGAAACTTACTGAATTAACATCGATACTAATCAGCTACATATTCAAGAAGTTACGAGACTGTAACATTCGGGATCGTTGGAGCTCTCTGTCTAACCTTGGAAAATTGAAATTTCTCATCGAAATGAATTCATTCCGCCACAGACTGATTCATAATTGCGAATCCATTTCGTTACAATTTCAGTCGTAAAGAACAATTCTCCAGCGTTGCAGTAAAATTGCTATAACTTCGGATCGAATGAATATTTTCACTCGCAAAAAAATCCCACACATTCTCCGAGTGTTACGTTAATACGCCCACAAAGTGTCGAGTCGATATCTTCAATGATCCTCCCGTGAAAAATGACTGAATATTGCATGCGTTCTCGGAGTCGGTAGACGGAGACCCCTCAAGGTTCAATGTATGCACGCGCAACCTAAACGCACGCCTATGGGCCCCAGGGTGCATCGAAGCGGAACGGAATTTCCACATATTCTTACCGACAGGTGTATCAGTGCCTTCCTTTAGCCTAAGAATAATTTCCGTCTGGCCGTCGATGAGAAACCGTGGAGGATTGTTCCTGGCCGAGCACCCGGTCAAAAGGCACATAAACGCGAACGCGAGCCATTCGTGCTTGAACCTGCGCCTTTTGTACGATCGTAACAGCCGCGCGAACGTGGTCGTCGGTTTCCTCAAGGTCATCTCGGTGGCAACCATCCTTTAATTGTCATGATTACCTCCCTCCGTCGGACGCGTGTATGCAAATAATTTCTAACGCTGCGCTCGGCTCTCCCGCATTCAGTTCTGAAACAAAAGAAGCACACGCGTCTCTTATGTTCCTTCTTTTCACCAAGTATCATGAACTTGGAGATGCGAAAAAAAAACATTTGAACAGTATACACTCGAACAGTGGAAGAAAATGATTTTTCTCTTAACCTGTGTCGACGAAAATCATTTTTCTCCTAACCTCTGTTGACGACAGAGCATTTTTCATCGCAGTTGACCTCCTACGACCTTGAATGACCTTGAGTAGTAGAGTCACCGGACGCCCTAATAACCCCCGCTGAACGCCCTAATTGACACTGCATAGAAACGTATATAATTCCAATTTATAAACGGAGTTGACCTTCATATGTCCTCTGCGATATCAAAATAACTATTGCCATAGAATCATGCTACTTTGGAAACCATGCTAGTTTCGTCTGAACAATCGAGGTGAGAATATATGGTGTCGTGTAACAGGTGGATTTTTAAATCGTTAATTGGGTAATTGTTCCATCGTGCAGGCTCAGACAGAAATTAACTATTATAGTCCGACACAAATTAAGTTATAAAAGATATGAATTCGGTGTAATTGGCGATACCTCTCAGGCATTATGGCGTAATTAAATTCGATAGATGAGTACGTACAAAAGAAGTGAGAAGCAAACATTAAATTAGTGTTATTATCGAATGCAGTGGCAGGTTAATCAATGCAACGTAACTGTACATTATTTTTAGTGAATCAATTGGAAACGACGAACATTCCTCTTCTTCCTGATCTTGGATAGTTTTTTTACAATTTCCGTTATGAGAATCTTATTCATAGTGCGTTTCGAATGCACATATTGTGCGGGAATCAAATAAATTATTGTCAAGTAGAAAATAATAAAATAGTTGCACGAATTAGAGAAAATAATTGCACGAATATCATAGTATATTGCTGTATCGCATAAGTAATTAAACACTCCTTTCACAAAGAATTCTACCAAATTTTCATTGAATTAATTTATTGAACTCTTAATAATCGCGTCCTTGAACAGGATTTTTGCTTACACAGAAACGAACCCGTTCGAAAAATTTCAGAAAATAACAAAACAATGAAAAGTATGTATATATAATATTTTTAATACATTTTCTCTTGAACCGTGTCGAGCAACTCTCTTCACAAAGAATTCTACCAAATTTTCATTGAATTAATTTATTGAACTCTTGATAATCGCGTCCTTGGACAGCATTTTTGCTTACACAGAAAAATTTCAGAAAATAATGAAAAATGAAACAATATATATATATATTTTTAATGCATTTTCTTTTGAACCGTGTCGCGCAGGCTGCCAACATTGCGGCGGCCTGCGGATCTGGAACAAATTGCACATAAATGCATGTATTTCAATAAATGCAACGGGGAACGAGATCCGAGAACCAATTAGTCCGTTCTAGCGTGGCCCGGAGTAAACGTATCCATTTCAGTCGCGGGATCAGACTGTCGCTCGCTCGTGCGGCCTATATGACGCGTCGGCCTCGAGCGGCGCGCAGTGTGTCACTTTCACGGTATTAATTCGCCGACGCGTAATTCATATTTGTATTTTTCAGCACCGGTGAGAAGAGACGGCTCCCGCGGTTAATTAGTCCGAGCGTGCGCGCCACAGGAGAAGAGACACCGATCTTCTCAGAGCAACGTGATAATTTATTTGCCGGGAGAAAACGTCGTGGGGAAGTTTCAGAAACCTGCGCGCGGGCATGCGCACCCCGGTGAAATGGTAACGACAAGGAGGAAAGTGCCCCGGCAAAACCGGTTACGAAAAGAAAAATGTTTCCACGGATTTTCTCGCGGCACGCGACCGGATTTCTCTCCGCACGGAGAAAATTCATCAGCGCCTTCAATCGGATTTTCTCGGGTTACCTTGAAACGATTTATACTTTCCTTCCTTCGTAAATCGCCGGCTCGGGGACCGTCTCTCTCTCGTCCTCTAATTTATATTCTCTCTTCGAAGGAAGTCGGCTTTAACAAGCCTGAGCAATTTTACAATTAAGTCGTGGAAAATGTTGCTACGGACTCTCTACATTTCGATCGCTGTTCCGTGACTTTAAACACGCGTAATTTTCGAACCAGCGAATTCCTCGCCTTGAAACCTCGATTTTTGGAATATTTCCGTCAAGGTGTACAAAACTATCCGGTAAAAAGTTAAAAATCTCCGGGTTGCCAAGGTGAAGTTTAACCCTCAACTGTCCTAAATCACGCGACAACAATACTTTGTCCGATAAGGGTGCTCTTGACACTAGGTTTATTACGATTATTCAGATTGTGAAGATCCATCTACGTGGAATTGCTCAACAAACTTAGTTCCTTAGGTGTATATTATTTTACAAAATGGCCGAAAACTTGGAGAGACACGTTCTTCTTATTTTTCTAAAGTAATGTAAAATAGGTTTATACACTAGGTTTATTACGATTATTCAGATTGTGAAGATCCATCTACGTGGAATTTCTCAACAAACTCAGTTCCTTAGGTGTATATTATTTTACAAAATGGCTGAAAACTTGGAGAGACACCTTCTTCTTATTTTTCTAAAGTAACGTAAAATACTCACTTCTAATGCTCCGTAAAACTAGTGTTAAGGGTGTAAGGGTAACTTCCGCAGCACTTTTATGGTCGCCGCTTTCGTGGCGAACATAAGTTGGTGCTTTCAAGTTGGTATTATGCCAAGAAAATACGGAAACATAATGTTCCTCGGAACAGGAAGGTGTACAGAAATCAAATAGCATTAACATCTGGAGGATCGTTAATTCGTCGGTAGTTTTAGCGAGTATCGCGCGTTGGGATGCGCGTTATTATCATAGTTGAATAGATTATTATCAGGAATTTTATATGTTCGTTCCACCGCGACGTAACATCAGCCGCATTTGAAATTGTATTTTTAAGCGTTTATTATAATCCATTTTTCCTCGAGCATGTTTCCTCGATGTTACTCTTCATGCTATTGTTCCGCTCCCGAATAATTATACGGACACAGACAATAGGAAAACGCGTTTCCTAAGTCGCGATACCCCGTTGATCTCGAGGAAAAACATTATCGAGTAACCGTTACCGAATCAACAAGTATGTTTTTTTCTTTTTTTAAGTATCCAAAGCAGATGAACTTTACGCCACATAGATCGTATTAATTGCCCGTTCAAGTGCTTGAAAATTCTTCATTCCTCGAGCAAACGAAGCGAGACCATAACGGAGTTTTGTTTCATTAACAGTCCATCGATAGTATTTACATAATACCTTCACAGTTAGGTGAAACCGTAACCTGTAAAGAACTTTTACAATTACGTGTATGTACATTAATGTATATGTACTCAAGGGTCGAAGGTAAACGGGAGATTGAGAATTTCTTTGACAAAGAGAATTTTATCAATACAGTACCGTTGACCTACTCAAATTCCCAAAGAGAAATAGAAGTGCATAACACGCGTAACTTTTGAACCTGTGAACTCCTCCCCTTGAAACTTCGATTTTTCGCATTTTCTCGCCAGGGTGTACAGGATCGTGTAGCAAAAACTTAAAAATCTCTGGGTTGCCAAGGTGAAGTTTAGCCGACTTCTGAACAGACGCAGAAAATATAGCTCGATCTAATTATAAGAAAATACCAATTCTGAGTGAAACGAAGCAGTGACAGGTGTGCGGATAATTTCTACAATTTAGTGGAACGACGTAACGCAACAAAAACATGAATTACACAACGTCAAGCGGTATAGTGAATTGGTTAAGATGTTCCCGTTCCAGAACCAGTGTCGCTGGGTCCTAACCAGTTGCCTGGGTCGAACCGTTCGTTTTTACAATAGGAATGTACCACTTGAAAAAGCAGGACCGACTCCCTGGGACAATTACGTCCGGCGCTGTTACGTTTAATTAGACAAGTGATTAACAGGTGCCAGAGTGTTTTCCTCCGGTGCGTTCAATGTCAAGACTGTCCACGAACGATGGAAGGGACAATTAACCGAAGTGAAAGCTCGCCGGAAGTCGCAGTTCGTTTCCCACGGTATCGGTGTGTTATACCACATAACCGTAACACAAGCGAGAGAAAAACGAAGTAGATTCTCGTGCCTCGGGATGCTGATTCACTATCGCGAGAACCGACGACCATCCTAATCGCGTTCGCAGCTGATTTGTTCAACCTTCTCCCTTTCGCTGTCGCGTTCGTTATCTTTTGTTGCTCACTCTTAATTTCCGAAGAAGGATCTTTTATAGGGACGTCAACCCTTGGTTAATTATTTATTTCTGTTCAGTTTAGGAACACCTCGATTTGTTTTAATGCCACGAGAACTTCGTTTTATTTTGAGGTTGATCATTTCTTCTTTAATCAAGTGTTAGAACTCGTCAAATAGTGAGAGATTTGTATTCGTCAGCTTCTTCTGGTATAGTTCATTTGTTTCCCAAGTCGCCAGGGAAGCGCATCAGCAATTCGGCGCGTGTGAAACTTATCTTCGGCAGGATCTGCGCTGTTATTTATACTAGCGCTATTGTACTTTTATCTGAGCGCTCGCAAATCGATCTAGCCCCTAGAGTACGAACGAAGCAACCGCAAATAACTTCTCCAGAACGTGTTACTATGTGTACTGGACCGTGAATGGAACCGATTCCTCTGTAATTGCATTGCAATCGTTGAAGAGGAGGAAACGTGTTGCTCGTCAAGCCTGAAATATTTATTGTTGGCCTTTGTCGCGTCCCAGCTAGCGTCGGTTCAAATTTTTAGATTTTCATCGCTTCTGATCCAGTGAATTCCTCGTTTTAAAACCTCGATTTTTGGCACCCCCTCTTCAAGGTGTACAGAATTGTGTGGCGGAAAGTTAAAAATTTCTGGGTTGCCAAGGTGAAGTTTAACCTTCGATCCTTCAAAATCTGGACTTACACAGTTTGTGCACGGAAGTGGTCAGTCAGGAGGCAATTTTATTTGGCTCCTGTTTCTTACAATTTTTATTTTACACAAAGAGAAATGGGAACTTTACAGTTTCGATTTTTGCAACTAAATTTCTACGGTGCAGGTGAATAATTTCGTGAATAATGCGTTTCTCTTGTCACTTGTTCGTGCAGATCCAATTTTGTGATGCAAAGTGCAGTTTGACACTTGGACTGACTTAAATCACGCAAGTTCGGATGTTTATTGGATAGGCAATCAGAATCCGTCATAGTTCTTGCATGCGGTGTCACACGAGATGTCATTTCAGGCTGATTTCTAGCTCGTACATGTCCTGTTACAATTCTCACGAACGCTCCAATCGAATGATAACAGCGAGACGAGCCAAGATCAGTCACTGCAAGCGTTCAATAATTGTTCCTACAAGCTCCTAAGAACAACAATTATTGTGACACTATCTGTACAATTCTTAAATGATTTTCTTCTGAAGCCTG
>CM052142.1:9992603-10244768 GCA_028454255.1 Halictus ligatus
ACACAATAATTCTCTTTAGAACATAGTATTTTCATTTTTAACGGCATCATCCGAGAAAGATAATTTTTATTTTGCATAAAAGTCCGTAATTTTAAAGACCCAAGATGTCGCAAAGTGTAATAAAATGTGATGAAAGTTGCAATAAAAATCTGCACAGCATCCAGAGGGTCGATACTATTTAAAAAAAGGTTGATTTCTCGTTTAATCGGACCACATTTTCGTTCGAAAAAAGCCAGCGAGCCGACACGCAACATTAATAACAGTGACGCAACGGAAAAAACCAACCCGAAAAATTCCATCACAACAACATCGTCGGGTTCGTTTTGGTCCCGTTTCGCAGCTGTTAAAATGCTTGCGTGTACCGGGTTGATACATTATCGCGGGCGAAGTCTCGAGGACCTTGGCAATGACTTCGACTTCCATCTTCTCTCTTCGAAGAGACGGTTTTTCGCCCACGCCAACACACCCGAAAACGTTTACCCGCGGAACCGCGCTCGCGCGCACACGCGGGCCCCGCCAATCGCGTTTTTACATTCGCATTTCGGGGCCGAAGTATCTCCCGTTCGAGGCCGGGTGATGCGAAGATTAATGTTGAAGTTTTTCTCTTTGCACACAAGTTGTTCACTTCGGGTCTTAAGCATCTCGATTTTATCGCCGCTGCACAGTATAAATTGTCGACGGAATTCGTCCGGCGATCGTCCCGCGATTCCTGCTCCGAAATTTCCGAATCTTCCTTTTTTTTTGGCGTCCTCGGACGTTAACCCTTAACCGGGGATTTTAAATACTTACCAACATTTAATACGTACCTTCGTTCTTCACTTTTCTTCTGGGGAAAAGCTCGTCACTCGGCGGTCTTCGTGAAAATTAAAAATTGGTCTGGGTGTCTGTGAAAGTTACAAATTCTTGTATTTTTATGGGAAGTAAAAATTGCTGGGGATCTCTATGAAAATTTGTGTCTTTTTAGGGAAGTAAAAATTGCTGAGGATCTCTATGAAAATTAAGAATTCTTGTATATTTTTGTGGGCAGTAAAAATTGCTGCGGGTCTCTATGAAAATTTGTGCCTTTTTAGGAAAGTAAAAACTGCTGTAGATGTCTATGAAAATTAGAAATTATTGTGCCTTTTTATGGGAAGCAAAAATTGTTGGGGATCTCTATGAAAATTAAGAATTCTTGTACATTTTTATAGGAAGTAAAAATTGCTAGGGGTCTCTATGAAAATTAGAAATTCTTGTGTCTTTTTAGGAAAGTAAAAATTGCTGTAGATCTCTATGATAATTTGTGTCTTTTTAGGAAAGTAAAAATTGCTGTAGATATCTATAAAAATTGAAACTTCTTGTGTCTTTTTAGGAAAGAAAAAATTACTGTAGACCTCTATGAAAATTTGTGTCTTTTGAGCAAAGTAAAAATTGCTCTGGATCCAAATGAAAATTAAAACTTCTTGTGTCTTTTTAGGAAAGTAAAAATTACTGTAGACCTCTACGAAAATTTGTGTCTTTTAGGAAAGTAAAAATTGCTGTAGATATCTATAAAAATTGAAACTTCTTCTGTCTTTTTAGGAAAGTAAAAATTGCTGTAGATCTCTATGAAAATTTGTGTCTTTTTAGGAAAGTAAAAATAGCTGTAGATCTCTATAAAAATTGAAACTTCTTGTGTCTTTTGAGTAAAGTAAAAATTGCTCTGGATCCCTACGAAAATTAGAAATTCTTGCGTCTCTTAAGTAAAGCGATAGGAGTTTTTTGCACCTCGTAAATTTCGAAAAATCGCGAAACCGCGTGCGCGAGGCTCGGGACCGCACGGTGTGCCGGAACCGCTCGATGCACTTTCCGCGGATGCAGTCGCTTCTGCGTGTTTTCGTCATTCTTCGGGTCGGATTTATGGCCGGTCTATAAATATTGTTTGTAAATACTCTATGGTAGCCGGGAGCCGCGACGCTCGTTCGCGAATACATTTTTACAAAGTGTAGCATATTTCATTCGGCGCGCGTGTGTTCGCGTGCGAGGCTGTATTTGTGGAAGCGGCCGGACGATTCTGTCTTTTTTTCGGGGACATAAAAATTCTTACGCCGGAACGTCTACGCTTCGTTTCTCGACTTCAAGGAACGCGTGTACTGTAAATCTTGCCGCATCGCCGCAGCGGGGAATGTAATTGATTTCTCTGTGCGCGACTGCTAAATGAGAATAGATGCTCGATGAACATGCCACGGCTATTACGCGACTCGATCTTTCGCAACTTTCGAGCGAACGCGCCGCGCGCGAGGCGCAACGAAATTACAACTCGACTTAATTGCACAGTTTTCACCGGCGGATCGAGCTATGAAAACTTTTCATAGGTTCTCTTTCGAACGCGCACCTCCGAACTGTTTAAACAAACGTTTCCGAGCCGATTAGAATTTTTCTTCAACTCCGAAAAAATTGCTGGGGGTCTCTATGAAAATTAAGAATTCTTGTATATTTTTATAGGAAGTAAAAATTGCTAGGGGTCCCTATGAAAATTAGAAATTCTCGTGTCAATCATTTCTTCCGACCTAGAATATTTCTCTGTATTTCTTCTTCGTGTTGCGCACAGGAAAATGGCGCAATTTACTGCAATTTTTAGCGGCGTCTCGCAGCCGCCATTCGAGCGCCAAGGGTTAATAATAATCGAATCGTTTAACACTCCTTTTATTTGTGAGCGTTTCCGTAATTTTCAGAACAGGGGAAATATGTTCCCCTCGTAAAACGACATGGAAAAAGACGCGTTCGCATCCGCGGTCTAATTATAATGGCGCGATTAGATCCGCGTGTGCAATAAATTCGAGTACAAGCAAAATATGTATATATACGTAATCGATCATATCAACGGAGGTACCTCGTAAAACATGCTTCCTGTGGGCAGTTAGTTTCCCGATAGAGGTTTCGCATCGTTCCAGATCGATCTTTAATCTGCATCGTAATCTTGGATAAGGCACAGTTAGAAATAATCTTGTCGTGGCACGAAACTGCATTCCTGCGGACGTGCTTCATCGCTTCGGATCGAACACCAATTAATTTCTTTCTGCTCGCGATGAATCGGGATGCCTCCAATAAACTAATTTCACGTGACCGGTGTACCGTACTCGTTCAGTTATTACACACATTTGTTAAATATTTTCAAGCAACGTTATGTACAAGAAAAGTCTTGCGTTGATAAGTATTAACTGTGCTGGGATTTTTAAATAATTATAGGAAGGAAGTAGACCTCTATTACTATCAATTCCCAAATGATAAATATACTAATATAATGGTAAATATTAACCCCGCTGGGATTTTTAAATGATTGTATGGAGAAAGGAGACCTATATTACTATCAATTTTCGAATGAAAGTAACAAAGCACAAGAGAAGGCCAACTAAATGACTGTCTCGGTTAGGCGATGTTACAGGTTGTGCATTAACATGCAATATAATTTAAAATAAAGGGATCTGCGGTCTTTAGATTAGAAATCGTTATCGGCGACAAGAATGCATTTCTGCGTTAATGTCGCGTTCTCCACAAAGCCAAACGTTTACCATCGTCGCTACCATTGCTGCGTTTATATCTTGCCGAGAAGTATCCGCCATTATTCCGGTAATTCCCGACATACGGAAGGCACATTGTTCTTGTACAATGTCCGCGTAATTTAACACTCCTCGATGAGCATCATTGAGAATAAAGGCTGGTCCCGAACCACCGTTCCACTATTTCGGTAGCGCAAACGTTTTTTCTTTCTCCTGTTGGCTTTTCCTATTGTTCGGGCGAGCGTAATTTTTAATTCCCGCTCCGTTTTCGTTCGGCCGGATGCTGCGCCGTAAATGTCCGCAAATGTCCGCGAACGAGTAAACTCGTTGTTGTTGAAATTCAGCATACAGTGCCTGAAACCGGAGACGCGTACGCGCGAAATTAAATGTAGTTGGCGACTCTAATTTATGATTGGCAGACGAATGGGAGAGGGACGAAAAATATTTTTAAAATGTTCCCCACTGTCTGTATCGGTAACAAATAATTTTATGCGGGCAAAATATTGTCAAATCGATGCATTTCTCGCAACTGTTACAATAATAACTATTCGGGAAAAATATCCTATCGGTAGGTTCAATATGGTAGGAACGACAATTCTAGTATTTTCTCCGACTGCAATTTTTTCAAAATTCCTGGAGTATACAGATTGATCCAATTTTAAGAAGAAAGTCCGACATTGAAAAAGTGATCGCCTTTTAAGGACGTCGGAGCATCGCGACGTCGTTAAACGAATCGGACAGAATGTTTTGAAAGAATGCGATTTAACTGTTAATTTCGAGCGACGCACAACCCTAACGGGACAAGCACAAGTCGAACGTGGAGTTTGCGAGGCCGGCGAACGAAGTATCCCCTGCACCGTGATCAAGATACGTCGATGTCTTCATTTCGAGCAAACGAAGCACAGCAAACGAACCCTCTTCATTCAGGACTTTTCGTATTTCGGTGCTATTGGACGTGCGAGGGGTCCGTGGCTGAAAAGAGGGGAGGGGGGACCGGAGGGACAGTGGTGGGAGTAAAAGGGCCCAGCACCGCTTGTTCGGTTCAGGAAAGTAGGATGATTGAGTCTCTTAGACGATGGTGGGAGTCGCGAGAGGGCCCGCGCTACGGGGACGACCTTGCTTCTCGTGCGTGTGCGCGTGTGTCTGGGCGCGATAGTGTGGCGCGTGAGAGTGTCTGGGGCACAGGGGGCCCCGTGGGCCCCTTCGACTGTCCCCATAGTACTCGCGAGCGGAGACGGCCCTCCGCGAGACCGCGGTTAGGCTTGCCTTGCAGTGTCTTATTACACACGCTGCGGCACTTACTGCACAGAGTGCATGGAACTCTCTTTTTCTCTCTCTCTCTCTCTCCCTCTCTCTCTCGCTCTTCTCCCGGGTAACGTGGTTCCTCCAGGATGCACCGACTGCACCGGTGCAACTCGCGTACGGATTTCCGCGATGCAACATCCTCGTGAACGGTTCGAAGGCCGCTCGTGATCCCGTCGACACTGATTTTCCTCTTCTCTCTCGTCTCTCGCACCGTGCGACGATCATGCTCGCGAAATCATTCTGCCGTTCGGCGGTTCGCTCACGTGGTTGACACGCGGAGACACACAGAGTGCATGTGCAACGGCGCACACCTGCCGGAGCCGATTGCTCGTGGGCATCGTGGTCCCGAGTTTCGTGAAGAGGATTGGTGTGCGTCATGGATCACGGGGACGATCGACGATCTTCGATCTTCGTTTCTGGGATTAAGTGGAACAGTGTATTTCTATTCTATTTGTGACGAATAAGTGAACCTCGGCTAGACAGTACAGTTTGTCTCTCGTTTGAATTAGTTTTGCAGCTTGTGGGTCTTTATTCGTAATTCATCTTGCGGTGCATTTATATATGTATATAAGTCTCGGGAAAGACTGAGAAATTTTTTCTCGCTCCTCGCCACCGCCGGTAATTAATTATAACAGTGCAAAACGCCACCGCTGTCTTCTTTCGCGCACGTCCTCGGATTTGACGTCCTTCGTCTCGATCTGCAATCGAACGATGTTCCCCGATACTTAACGACGTGACGATCTTGATTAATGGTCCAGCCGGATAACTGTGCGTGTAACCCGATCGAACGTGGGATTTCTTTATATGGTCCGCGTGTGACGATCCGTGTCGCAGAGTCGAACAATTCGAGCCGTTCTGCCGGAGCGCACCGGCATTCCGGAGTTTCTTGATAATTGAGTCCCGTCGGTGGACATTTTAATCAGCAATTACCCGAGGCTCGGTAATCGACTTATCACCATACATTCTCGGCAACAGAGAATAAACACTTCCTCCCGTCTCGGACGTAACACAGTACGAAACGATAAAATTTTTCGCGGTTACCTCGCAACGACCGGAAACGTGTTAATTGGCCTTTTTAATGGCCACGGGGAAGAAGAAAAAGTTTCTAGAGTGTGATACCTCTCCGGAGGAGTTATTCCTTATAGATTATAGAAATCCTTAGAAATCCTAGCGAATGCGTTAAGTACCGTGGATAATCGGAGAACAATCGGCCGATAAAATATCGTTCGCGAAGCAAGCGGTTTAAAGGTGAGAAGTTGGCGAAAAAATCGTCGCGCGCAGTTTCGAACAAAGTTGCAGCGGCCGGAGGTAAC
The DNA here is from genome assembly GCA_028454255.1 of Halictus ligatus. Lineage (NCBI taxonomy): Eukaryota > Metazoa > Arthropoda > Insecta > Hymenoptera > Halictidae > Halictus > Halictus ligatus. The sequence continues at coordinate 9,998,737 of CM052142.1, forward strand.
AGGACACCTCTATCGCTTTCGATCGGGGTCCTGAAATGTCAGATTACCCGCGTCATAATTTCGCCCGGCGAGCCGTTCGCTCAATGGGATGCAAATGCATCGTTTGCATGTGCATGCGGCGCGCCGTCTCTCTTCCGCGCACGCTCTCGTCGCCTCGAAAGCGAAACTGACCTCGGAATATCAGACTGTAAAATCCGCGGAGTTTTCACTCGACTCGGCATCGAGCGACAGTTGAAAAATTTAGTGAACGCATCGGTCGAAAAGTGCCGCTGTTAATTAGCAAACGGTAAAACTATCGGAGAAACTAATCACGTCGAGGCATTGTGCGTCGTGCATCGAGCACATTGTCTGTAATCTAATTGGTGTCCATTTCTAGATTAATTTTGTGATTGGTTGCGAATTTTATGGGATTAAAATCGAGGAGAAATTTTTAGTCTGCCACAAATTGAAAAGTAAGCTCGTGCGACCCTGCTGTTAATTACTATTACGTTTTTTATATTCTGAAATTTAAAAAATTATTAATGCTGTAACTGCATCAAATTCGTGATCTTGTGTGAAATTATCACGAAGTTAGCGTTGTTAGGAGGAATCATAAATTGAGATCAGTTTCGCAAAAGAGAATTTAAATCTTCCTTAACGATTATAAATTATAATTATTCGAACCTCTCGACATGTTGTTGAATACTGTTCGTAATGAAGTCCCATAGCAGTAATCCAATATTCATGATAATTCTGATATTTATGAAACTCGATTTAAAGTCTTTTGAGCCTTTTAGCATGTTATAAAATCCCAGGTCTTTTATAAAATAATCTAGGCGTGCGATGAAGTGAAATTAAAATTGTTATTGCAGTCGAAGCGGGTCGCGTTAAATTTGAAAAAGTGTGCAAGGGGAACATTAACCGAAATGTGACTTTTATTGCAGCACGCTCGTCCCCCCGATAAATGCGTTTCATAATTTCTCACAAGGCAGCTTTATGATTTAATGAATCGCAAAATGAAAAAATCCGGAACGAGCGATATTAAGCGGTGTGTCCGGTCGACGTTGGTTTTAGCAATTAATCGTTTTACCGGAAGCAACCGGCGATACACGCGCGTTACACGAAGAATAAATGATTTCATCAAACAATTGAAATTGCATCCCCGTGAGAAATTTAAAATAGGTTCGCCGTGCCTGGCTATTATTAATACTACGGGAGATCAGGCTCGGACTGGAACGCTCTCGTAATTAAAGCGCTGACCATAATCCAATGAAACGCGCGGAACGCACATACATAATTAGATGAATGACAATTAATTAAACCGGGCAAATGTCCGTGATTATACGAGTGTCGATTAATTAAAACCATTCCCCGGGAATGTTTGCGTGTGATACGATTTGACTTTCGCATTAAAAATTATCATTTCCGTGATCACACTCGGCGTCACTCGCGCTTACGCGGATCATGCTACTCGCCAACAACCATATCACGTCTACACGTTTTACTTAACAATTTTCCCCGTCAAGTATTAATCAAGCAATCTCTCTGCTTGCCAGTGAATTTTCATTCGAAACGGAACTCTTACAGTGACGAGCAAAACCGAGTCTATACTACTTGAAGCAACAGAACTTTTTAAAAATTAGATCAAATGACTTGAATGTTATTGAGAAGTTAGAAGGATTAGTTTATTAGACGAAGTGTAAACAATTTTTGAAAAAGGGGTGAATTGGTCGGAATTACAACAGAAATAATAAAAGTTGGTTTTTCTTTTTTATCTGAGCCTGTATTGAAAATTTTAAAAATGTGTTTGATTCGCTTGAATAAATTATATCGATGCTGAAAATTTCACCGATATTGGTTAATTCGTTTACGAGTTATAAACGATTAAAAGTGCGATTTGAAAATCGTGAAAAATAGCAATTTTTCTGAAAACCCCAACTTTTACTATTTCTTTTGCGATTCCGACCAATTGAAATTTTTTCAAAAATTTTCTACATCTCGTCTAATAAACTAATCCTTCTAACATCTCAATAACATTCAAGTCATTTGGTCCAATTTTTAAAAAGTTATGCTACTTCGAATAGTGTAGACTCAGTTTTGCTCGTTACTGTATGTCCAGTGATTAACTCATACTTTCGTGTGTGTCAGACGTAATAATTCCGGTAGTAATTGATGCGCGATTTCCAGCGTTTAGCGTACATTTCAAAGTCTACCACGACAAATTCAGTTCCAATTTTATTCACGAACTCCGAAACGACGTGAAATGGAGATTTGGCAAACTCGATTTTTAACGCAGCATGAACAGTGCCAATAATTAATTTCGAAGAGAAACGCTCGCCGTCCCAGGAGATAATCTTTAGTATAAAACAATGGCGCGGTAACGTGACCAGCAAAGGGGCCATTTGCCTCGCAGCCTCCACATTTACGCTTTCCCCGGGTTCGCGTAAATTCCGGCGCACACAAGCAAAAACCCGGGAGTAAAACCGAGTGCAGGTTACGACAAAACAAAAACAAAAAAAAAAGAAGAAGAAGATACAAGGCTGAGCAGAACCGCTATCTAGTAAGCCGACCCGGCTTCGTGTAATACACGAGGTCCCGAGGAATCCGAAGTAAACACACTATAGAAGTTTCCGTCAATGCGTGGAAACGATGCTGCCGCGAGCGTGCGCGCGCGCGCCTGCGCGGCCTCGTTGATGCTCTCCGCGAATCTCTCGTTGCACAATGCATCCAGGTCAGCCTAAATGCTGTTCACGGTTTTGCACAACGTTCCTGTGTCGGGGCTCTCCGTCACGAGTCTCAGGACGCCGGCATGGAAATGTCAACGAGTTGCGCGCGGCCATCGGCCATGTTGACAAAGTGCAACAGCCGTAGCGCAACGGGAATGCAATCTCACCGGCGACACCATCGACCGGTAGCCCCGAAAACTGACCAACATTCCGGATTCTATTAGAATAGTCACGATTCGAACGAAACTTCACCTTGGCGACCCAGATATTCTAAACTTTCCTTTGTACAATCCTGTACACCTTGACGAGAAAATGACAAAAATCGAAATCTTCATTCGAGGAATTCGCTGGTTCAAGAGTTACGCGTGTTTGAACCGTCGGGTCAACTTTCAACGCGCGTAACTTTTCGGCCGGCGAATTCCTCGCCTTGAAACTTGGATTTCTGGAATTTTCTGGTCACGATGTACGGGATTATGTGGTTAGAAGTTGAAAGTTTATGGGTTGCCGAGGTGAAGTTAAGCGAAGAATGGTACGGTAATATATTTTGAGTAATTTCGAAGGCTGTACTTTAGCAGACGGTGGGTAGGTTTTATCTAGAATCATTTTCTGGCGGTACAAGCGTTCGGCTGCTTGTACTTGCGAGCTGCACGGCCGTCGACGACAAAGCGCAACGCCGCGGTGCAACGGGGATGCAATTTCACCTGCGATACGACCGTAACGGTACGCACCGGCCACCGAGATCGAAACACGCGTACTTTTGCTCGATTACAACACCTTACGCGAATAATCTGGAGCGGGACCGAGCATTTTCGAACGTGATTCATTGCCCCGCTGCATTACTACCACGCTGCACCGCGGCTAAAGTGCATACGGGCTTTCACTTCCTTCTCGATATCGTTTGCAACGAGAAAATGACACCGTTTTCGTATGCTCGGATCGATTTTTCGATGCGAGTTTTCAAAACCGATTTCCCGTAATCAATATTACAGAAGGATTTTTTAAAATAGCATTAAAAATTCGAACTGTCTTCTGCACTCTATATGTATATAGATTTTTACGTTCCGTGCTTCTAAAATAACGTACGGTTCTGTAATTAAGCTTTAATTCAGTCCAATTAGAGGAGATGAAAGAATGAATTATTCAAACAGTGCGCAAGGGTCAGATTACCGGTGGACATTAATTTGTCAAGGGAGTCACGTACAATTTCATTTTGCAATAAGCGAAATTTATATAACCGGCACACGTCGGCTGCGTTTATTCGATTTCAGTTGTGTCGGCAACTATAGAATTAATAGATTGATTTATTAGATTGACTCCCGTGATGAATATCGATTGACTTTTAAACGAAACGCAACCTCGATGAAAGCTGCTCCACGATTTCTAATATCGCCATTGAAATGCTATAACGTTACGGCATAATATCGCTTGATTAGCTTTAATTATCTTCAAATTTCATTAATCTTTATTATACCCGCCGGTGGAACGATATTAATGTTGATTTAATCATCTTTTTCTTCTATGAACATATTACTTCCTGCGATCCTTGCACAATAAACCTTTCATACTCTTGACGAGCGCAGTTTCTTAAAATTTCGAAAATGTTCTTCTCCCAATCGATTAATAATTTCGCGATCAGAGCGCACGGGTTCTCGCGCAATAGTTGCGGCAATAAAGCGGCCCTAAAAGTATTTTTAAAGAGCACGAGGTCATTCCTCGCTGCACTTCTCCGTTGCCCTTACGGTTGCATTGGCTCCGAGAGTCCGCTTGCGAAACGCTTCAACGCGTTTCTCGAAACTAGTTTTCGTGGTCAGCGGGATTAATGACACCGGAGCGATCGCATAGATCTCCACTGTAAAATCCAGCGTCCAGCAGAACCGTTCGTTGAACGCGTTTAGACGGGAGCGACAGTGATTAGTGATCTACCGTGCATATTTACCTAGCGATCGAAATTCCTTATTATTTCGCGGAATTGAGCGAATGCCTGTGCACGAGTGACCGGTGAAAGTGATCGCTCGCTCTCTCCTTATCGTTCTCTCTATTGTTCTCCGTCTCTCTCTCTCTCTCTTTCTGGGCCGGATCATGTGTCTTTTCCGTCTTTGCAGAAAAGGATCAGGAAAGGAGAAACTGCATCTGTCTCCTCATAAATTATTCTTCGATCTATCACTTCCTAGTTCCGAGTGACCAAAAGCGCCGATACATTTTCTGTCGAACAGAATGGAGAAAGTCAAGAAACGCATAGGGACCTGATTACTGTGCCCCTATTAATTCCACCGATTTTCTTATAACGAACAAAATAGCAAACCACCAGGAGAATTTGACACTAGATTTACGGGACCAGTCAAAACGACGGATTCTAATATTTTCAATTCATTAATATCGAGATTGAAAACATGGATCCATTAGGAATTATTTAACAAATTGATCTTCTAGGTAGTTACCTCCAACTAAACTTATTAAAATTTCTATCCAATCCACGAGGAATTATTTAACAAATCAATTTCTCTAAGTATATATTATCAAACATATGTCTATAGATTTTGATGGATACATTCACGTTATTTTTACAAGGAAATGTAAAATAGTGATTTTTAGTGCTCCGTGAACCCAGTGTTAAGAACACAGAGTAACCTCGAACTATACTAATTAAAATTTCAATCGAATCCAAGAGTAAAATATTTTTATCTCGCGGAAACATTCTCGGCCTAATTTGCAGTAGCACGCGACGAATGTTTCGCGATGAAACGACGCATAGTGTGCCACGTGTTGCTCGATTATGATCGTATCGCGCAGCGTACGGAGGGAAATAGTCGCGACAATGGGACACCGTGAAAGGAGCGATTGTTTCGGCTGGTTTGCCTGTGATGGTGGATTGATAATTGATCAACGACGGACAAAGATGTGAGCGAAACATGTAACGCGGAAAGGGAGCGACTCGACGCGTAATTGAAATATCCATGGGTGGAAAGGAGGAGGAAGAGAACGAGGAAATAATCACCAAAATGCCGGAGGCCACTCTGAAAATATTCAATGGCGTACAGGTAGGCAGGCTTTCGAGTATTTCACCGAAAAATTAAATACAATCAGGAGGAAGTCCATTAACTTTTGAAATGCATTTAAAAGTTAGATTCCCGTGTATATATATATATATATGGCCGAGGTAACAGGTGTAATAAGAGTGTGGGAAAGGGGGTGGGGGGTGATGGGGGATGTCTCATGATTATTCATTTGAGAAGCGTACCTCGCCGAGGTTTCATTCAAATGTCTTTGAAATTGAGGGAAATGTTTTGATATACAGCTTCGCCATTAATGCAGTTAATTATTATCTTCTTCCGCATTATGAATATTGATACAAATAAGGATCTTTATTCCTTTCCAAGCATATCCTGCATGCATTACAGCGTACCATTGTTTATCGTATCGTACTAATGTTTATTCATGTATATAAAAAGAAAATAGTCCGTGGTTCCTGTATTTAACGACTCTAGAACGCTGAAATCAGATTTCCAGGCGTGTACAATATTAATTTAGGTTAATGGAAGTTTGAATCACTTTCACCGAATTAAATAACCGGAGTTCGAAAAGTTCATAAACGCGACGAACGAAAAACAGGGTCACTGCGAAAGCACGTCGAAATTGTAGAATAAACTTTTCTCGTTTGCGACTTTGTTCGCAAAAAAATTCCAATTTTCGCACCTGCTGCCGAGACTTGTCTCGCGTGTCTGGTCATTACTTGCTGTTTCTACTTACCGTGCCCACCTAAATCAGACTCTGGTTTTACGGTTAAAAATCGCGTCGAAGAATCACTGAATTAATTCGATATTTCTAGTTTCGCGATCGTTGAAACCCTGAAAGGTAGTCTGCGAGAAATTGCACAATAAATTTATTTACTCGAACAATTGTTGTGCCGGTAATGTCGGGAGTACAATTCCACGAAGCTGCTGGCTTAATTCACCAGATCTTTGAAATATATATTCTGTGCACCTGTTGCTACGGCTGGAACTAGGATTACCTGAATATTGCAATAGTTTCTATTCGTTTCGGTTAGTTAGGGTCAACAGTGTGTTATTGGGTTAGCGGGAATCCCATTCCTCGTCCCTCGATTATAATCTCAACAAATTCTGCTTTCTACAGCTACATTTATACGTATTTCTAGGCAAATATTAATGAGAAAATTTATAAAAATTCGTGTCAGACGTTTCGTAAATAATTTCCAAATCGGGAGCAGTTTCTGACACAAAAATGTCAAGTTCACGCTATCTTTCGAAATCATCATAGACACTAACAGAGCTCCCAGTGTTCTAAGACACGCTGGTCGTGGTTAAAAATTGTACGAATAAATCTATTAGTGCAATTTTTTCCATTCCGGGTACGTTGAAACGGAAAAGATCAATCCGATAGGCGCCTTGACATTTAGCTATCTCATTAGATCGAAAAGTCGCGTGTCGATTGTGTTCGCAGTACACGCGTATAATGGAAAATTAATTGAAACGTGCAATGCCCTTCGACGTAACAAGCCCGATCGATCAATGCTTATGGAAACCTGCGATAATTACAGAAGGGTATACATACCAGCGATTTCGCCGAGCACTTACTCTTTTGCCGTGAAACCTTTGTGATAATAGCGCTGATTAATTGACCTTGTTGCGTGCCGCTAGGACTGTTACCGTGGCCCGCGGGATTTACTACAACCGGTTGCGTTATTTATGACAACTCCCTCTCCCGGCAGACCCTGTATCGGTATACCTGTGTTCAATTGCGTTTCCGAATACCGAATTTCGCTTAAACTATCAATTCCAAAGTAGAATTGCGAACAGGCGATCCACGCAAATTTCTGTCCGCGCCCGATTCCACTTATCTGTCCATTGCAATCGAAGGAATTTTAATTCAATTACTCCATTCGTCCAAAAGCGTACAACGCTACGGGAATTAATGTTGTCTGACATTTCGGATGTATAATGAAAATTTAAAAAGCCATTATTACTCTTCATACATTTTTAATCGCCGCCGGTGAATATATTTCCTACGAAATTTGTTCGAGCTTGCGTAACAGACATTCGAAAAAATGTTTCCGCCGTGTTTTCATCAATATTTATGATCAATAGCCGGCGGATTTTTATGCAAAATAAAAATTGTCTGCATCGAACGCGAGCTACCGGGAGCCACGCAGACATTTATATTCTTTTTAAATAATTCCAGCGAGCTGGAAATAATATTCGAGTTCCGACGTAAATTTATTCGGTTGCGAATATAAATTCTAATTTTGTTTCGTCGCAAATGCAGATGACTATGGTTGAGTAAAAACTGCTCGTCGATTTTGATTCTCTACGTTGTCGTTAAATGTTTGGTGCAACAATATTTTCAATCTTTTTTAAGATACTCGTACTGTTTTGTATTTTAACTTTTCGCTACAAGTGCCTGAAATTGCACGGTCCGACGATCAAACATGTCGGAGCGCACTCGTGGAAATCCAGCGGGGCGCATTTACCGAAACGCCGATGCACGGTCAGGTCATCGTCATTATTATTGCTATTATGTACAGCACGCCGGCGCCCGGGACTTTCGATATTACAAAGAGTTTTGAGAGATTGTTTCCGCCGTGCGTAGGGAGGCGGGTAGTATAATATTTCTGGAAAATCCCAGTGATCCCGGGTAGGAGATCCTCGCAGAGAGAATTTCGATGAAACAACAATGAGAATCATCCGCGGGGATTAAAGCCGGGGATTATTTTGTGGCGCGAGAGAGTATCCGAATCGAAATTCCGCCCGAGGAAAAGATTTCCAGACGCGGAAATCGCGGAATGAAAGCAGAAATTATAATATATGCCGGGGGGCGTTGCAATTAAATCCACCGATTCCGTACTTGGCTTTCCCCTCGAAACGCGTTCGGCGTTTCAATTATTCGGAATATTAACTGATTTTCAAAAAATAATTTTCCTCGGCCCGCTTGGAACGCACCCGCGAGTTTTTCCCGGAAAAATTAATGAGAAAGATATATGGACGCGCCCGATGTGGACATTTGTTTCAAAGCGTTCGGGACCACCGGTTAGGTTTCACGATGGAAGCCATTATATCCGGCGCGGAGAGTACGCCCATAATAAAAAGCACGGGGTTGCAAAACGAAATTAGTTGTCCTCCGAGACGCGTAAAGTCCCCGTTACCAATTTAGCAAAGCGGAATATGACTGTAATGAAAACGACGCGTACATTATCAGGAGCGGCCCACGGACACATAATTGCATTAGGTACCGCTATTTATTACGTCCCTGGAATTTGCCCCCCTCCCCCATGGGTGCTCTTATTTATTATCGTGCTAAGGAGGGTCGCTATCTTTATCGACCACGCACAATCATCGAACGACGACCAAAAGAACAGGGATCTCAATAGTCCTCCTATTCACGTATTCTTTCACAGAAAAATATTTATTCATTTCTAATTTGAAAGTCGAGGGGAAGCCGTAGCAAAATTATTTCTGAAGAATTATTTTACTTACACGAGGTTACTATGCACCTAACTGCGAATTTTCACCACGGGTGAATTTCTAATTTATGACAAGAGCCTAGGAAAATTCTCTGTCCTCTCCAACGTGCGGATTTCCACTGCGCGAGTATTATCATTCCATTATTGTAGATGATTCGAGCGACTTCTGCATCATGCTAAACTAATATTTTTCTTGTTATAGTACATGGGTTCGTTTCCTGTGGCGATTCCCGACATTGCCAGCCGTGCCGAATACGTTCGCTCCCAACTGGAGACTCTCAGAGTGAGTATCCTGTTCAAATACTTTTTTGCATTCGCTGTGGTCGCGAATTAATAATTAATTAGACGCAAAAGTGTAGGCTTCCTTTCGCCGCGAAGAAATTGGAGAGCCCGTGAACGCGTTCGCAGCGAATCGATACCACCGTCGATTAATACTCGACATCGGAAAGATCCGATTCCGTTGAATCCTCGTCGGTTAAAACTCCCTAGTATGCGAACGGCAACACACAGCCTTGTAAGGAACACAATAAGCTTCGGTTTTCAAGTTGGAGCCCGTCATCCGCGCGGACATGCACTCGTCCTGCGCCGACGATTGCCAGTACACGAAAAGACAGATTATTCTGGCACGCCCGGTTGCATAATAAGAATCAATAAGATCGAGGAATAATGGCCCGACATGTCCCCGGTCCCTATTTCCACTCTGTTTGTTTCGCGGGTTTGCATGCATGATGAATCTCGCGGCAGTTTTATACTCGGATGTTGCCCAATAGACGTCAACTCTGTCGGTAGTTATGTCTGCTGGTCGGCGGACCTGCTTAATATTCGAAACTTCGGGGAAAGTCTCACGGAAAGTACAGAAAACACACTCGATTTTTATCTCCTCGTAACTCTTGCCTTTTCCTGGAATTATAAGTAGATTTTCCGGTGAATTCCTCGCCTCGAAATTCCAATTTTTGGCATCTTCTTTCCAAGATGTACAGGTTCGCATAGAGAAAAGTTAAAAATCTCTGGGTTGCCAAGGCGAAGTTTAGCCCGAAATTGTATAATACTTGACGCTAGACTGCCCAAGGAAGTCATTTTTACTGGTTCCTAATTTTTTCTTTTACAATTACTGAAATTGTAAAAATGTCTTCATCGGAAATTTTTTAATCAACCTCTTTATTGAAGCACCTATTATAGTAAAAGTTGTATGAAGTCTGAATAGACACAGTCTTGTCACTGTTGCAAAGCGATATACGTCAGTCGGATTTATATTATAATTTTCACTTGCGTTATTTGTATTAAAAAATTACCAGACTCGCTCCAGACAATCCGTTCTCCGCAGTTATGTATTATTTCCCGCATAAAATCGTTATTCGCATCAAACACGAACGAAGACCACTTCCCTAATTATTTATTATTTGCGATATACTGTGGTTATTCCGAGCGAAAAATACCGCGCAGCCAAACATCGTCGAATTCCTCCGGAATTATTTATTATTTGCGATATACTTCCGTTTATTCTCGCTGAAAAATTACCGCGTTTGCCCGGCACAAACAAATTGAATCCCGGGTGGTGGGGGGTGGCGTTGCGCCCGCAGCATTCGAACATCAAATTGGTAACATTAAACCGCAGTCTTTTCGGAAAACGGTCTCGGCAAATTGTTGTTCGTTGCGGGGCGCGCGGCGCAAATTAGCGCGGCGGTCGGGCCGGGTCGGGCCGGGCCGTTCCTTCGACTAATTAGCCCCGAACTTAACCGGCTTGATAATCACGTGCCAAGGGAATCAAACAACAGATTTGCGGCTCGAAATAAACTTCGTTCACCGGGCTTATTATTGTAAGCTGCGTTATTACTGTAAACCTAGTAATGACTACCGACCCTGAAGGGATCAGCAGAATTTCGGTGTGGAGTTTCATCAGAGTTGAATATTTGCCTGCGAGCGGGAGAGTAACTCCCTCGGAGTTGTCGGTCTAATCTTTCGCGTGTGTGTACGTTTGTGGCTCTCTCCCTCTCTCCCTCTCCCTCTCTCTGTCCCTCTTTCTCTTTCGCTTCGGTTCCGAGCGCGTGTGTGGAGCGTGTTCTTGCCTGTGGAACGGGAATTATGAACCTGAATTTTACGGAGGCATTAAAGAACGTCTCGCGCCACTTTTCCTCGTGGTGGTATTCCATTAGAGCCTGATGGACAGATTTCCATGAATACACACCGCGATTGCATCCCCTGTCCGGCACCGACCACCCCCTTTTCAACCGAAAGGAAAGCCGAAGATATCAGAGGCTTTCCGCTTTTCGATCAGCTCTACCGCCCCGGGGTTAATTAAACTGTTGCATATTAGGCCGCACGGGCAGCCGCTTATTTTATAAATTATTTTTGTACAAGATACACACAGGTTTCGCAGGATTCACAGGTTTTTTGAACAGAGGATCGAATTTCAAGAGACCAGTCATTTTAATACACCCCATTCTCTGATCTCTTGCGGCTAGAATTTAATTTTAGAAAATTGACAAATGTTGATAAAACTGTTTTGATTCGAACGATTTTTCCACGAAACTTTGGTCACCATATTCGTCACTATTTTCTGATTAAAACGACTCCAAACACGATACAGTTTCGACCGTAATTACTTGTTTTATCCACGATTCGGTAGAACCTCGATTATCCGAACCGTCGTTCGGGTAAAGAGACAGTTACTTAGTGTCGGATCGAATCTCTACGGATTTGTAGATGATTTAATAAATTAATCGCTTCAGATTGAACTGTCTGTATGCGAACAACAGACTGAATGTTCGAAGAACCTGATCGCAGGTCCCGAAACGTCCGGCTGAATTAGTTCCGTCGTATAAATTTCGATGCGCATGCTTGAAACTCAATCTTCCACCGGGCCAAATAAAATCTAAAATTTCCTCGAGGAATTTAGTAGGCGGCGGATATACCGCACTCGTCAAACCAGATTGGTTTCATCGGTCACCGGCACAAAATCGGACGAGTCCCACACGCTATACTAAATTTTTTAACAATACCCCCGAATACACATTTCTCGAAATGTGATTACCGCGTGAGAAATCTCTTCCCCAGGTCGGATCGATCTGAAATTTTGTGTACATCATTGTTTCGCAAAACGGAACTGGTTCAGGCGTGTTCGAGATTTCATAGTTGAAGAACAAGGTCCAGCCTAATGTACACGCAAGATCTCGTCGGTTCATATTTTATTCACTGCTGCTAAATGAGCTGAAAATCACGCTCCACTGGATTGAAGACGCGGACAGAATTATTCGCGGCTATCAACGACGCGGTGATCCTGTTTTTACACGGTCCCGCGTAAATGTTGCATAAGAATGAAGCTCGATAATGCACGGTGATAAAGGGGAACAGTGGGCGACAAAAGATTATGCCCCCGGAACCGCGTGCACTTCGGCTACGGAACTGTTTAATAATTTCAATAATTTCATACCGCCCTGGGCACCGTCGCGGATTGGCGTTTAGGGCAGCCCGGAACAGTACTATCAATTCTACTGTTTTCTACTGACTATTACTGGACTGTGGATTTATTGAATTTACAACAAACATAAGTAGATTAAATACAACACGGTGAATCGAAATTATTGGAAAAAGAAACCTACTCAGCTCCTGTGTCTCGCAATTTTTATTTCGCACAAAAATCCAGGCATTAATATTAAATCAAACTGGTATCAAATCAATTGCCGTCAGTCTGTGGATTTATTGCATTTACAACAAACATAAGTAGATTAAATACAACACTTAAATACAATACTTAGCTCCTGTGTCTCGCGATTTTTATTTCGCACAAAAATCCCCGCATTCGTGTTAAATCAAATTGTTATTCAATCAATTGCCGTGTGTCGAGATACTCGTGGACGAGACTGTACGCCACCGGTTAAATCAGCGCGGAAATTGATTTCCCGTGAAATAAAAAAATGGTGTCACCCATATCCGGGCGGATTGGCAGGTGTTAAAGAACTTTTCTGAAAGTTCCTCGTCGAGAAAAGAAAGAACGCGGACCGGCGGCAGTTAGGGGAGCGCGTTAGGGTTGACCGGAAGTTCGGCCGATGTTTTTCCGCGCGTTAGCCGGCAGCTCGAATTCGTGTGGCCGCGTCCGTCAAAGAAATTCCAGGTTAACCGCTAAAGTCAATAATACCGACTGGCATAAGTTTAAGCCGCTCGGGCTCAAAGGCGCCTTAAAGAGGTCCGCTTTAAAGGCACACGCGAGAGTTAGGCGAATTCGTGGGTTCTGTCGCGCTGGCACTCGACCGAGGAGCAACGTGTTTGATACGGGCGAGCCTCGCTGAACTGATGAGACCTCGAACGTCGTTACGTTACGCCGGTGAATGCGATACCGTGCGCGGCGCCATGCTGAAGTTAACCCCGGCGGATCGTGCGTTAACGAGGGACTCGCACAACGTGTTCATTGTAACGATTTACAACACCGTTCGAGAATACCTTCCTCTCGCGATCGAAGGATTTTTCACTTTCCCGTTCCCCAGCGCCGCCATTATTTCGCCAGACCCCCTTGTTCGCGGTTATAGAAATATTTGCTTCAGCTTCGTGGCACAGAAACCCATTCGATCCTCCCTCTTCTCCTATTTTCCGTGTCAATTTTATTACAATTTCATAACAACGTTCCAACGATGTCTTCACCTTCTTCTTTCCCCCACGTCATTATCTCGCGGAGCCTCATTTCCGGTTCTAGAAATATTTGCTCCACTTTCTCGGAAATGTCTTTTTGCAATTAGGTAGTGTGTATCTATAGATGTATTCAGGGAGAGATAAAAAATGATTGTTCTAGGATGCAGATTGGCTTAACGTGTGCAATGATGAATGCTGTGTTGTTTTGTTTTTTATACACTAAGGGTAACCAGACATGATTTTATATTATCAACTGGAAGTTTTGTGCCTTTGATTCCGCATTGATTGTATTATTTATTGAAACGATCATCTTCTATTGTAACGGATTTTGTAGGGAGAATTGCCAATTTTTTCCTTTTTAATACAGTATTAGATATCCTATTACATACACATACATATTTCAATAAAAAATATTTATAACTGCAAAGGTATAAGAACAGTATTCTAATCAGACATTTGTAAGCTTGCAGGAAGCTATATTTTACAGCCCTATGTTAGGTAAACCACTAAACTCATCGCGTTTAAAGTAGTAGCGATAATTAACTAGTAATTTTGAGAAAATACATACACAAGGGATAGAAGAAAATACCAACGGATGGCTCTTCTTTTTCTAATTACACTTTCTCGGAAATTTCAAAATTTCTTCTTCTGTACCCTCCAGTCTCTTTCCTTAATTTTTCTCCTTCCATTTCGACTCACGATTAATTTTCTATTTTCTCACCCGCATACTTCGATGCAGTCTCGTTCGCCACGTTTCCTCTCGGACCGCGACGAGAAAATGGCGCTAGGCTGTTGCACGAAATTCCACGCTGTTCGCAGGCAATTGAATATGTATCCTGCTTCCTCCGATGCCTCATAAGAGCGCGTAGAAGAAACGCGCATTATAATAGCGCGCTGTTGGTATTGCACATCAGTCGTTCTGTATGCGGCGCGAACCCCCGTGAAATTTTATTAAGCACAAACTTGGTAATCACGGGAATTCATTGTCAGATCCGGCATGCCCGGAATTTTAAGCAGGCGCCGTGCGTCCTCCGGCGCGTTTCATTAATTTCGAACTCGGTCACGAAGACGTACAATTTAGTACTCGCGCGGGTTGTACACTCCGTTCCGTGCAATCCCCGTCAATTATGCTTCTTATTTGTGCTCGGACTCGTTCACCTTGCCGAACGTATTCGCGTCCGTGCATCTCGCTTGCAATTTCGCCCCCGAAACGGAAAATCAATTTTTTTGAACTGCATTTCGGCGACGAAACAGTTTACATCTTCCACCGTCAATGGAAATAAATTTTCTGGCTCGGTGTACGGTTAATAACAATCCCACAAAGCATGGTGGGGCCCGAAGGAATAGTATCGATCAGTCCGTGCCACGAACTTCCGTCAAACCGCTCGACGTCGTCCATTTTCCCCATAGCCGCCGCCGTCGCTACCCCTCCCTTCCCTTCCCACCCCTCCCCGCTGTTACACTTTAATTTTTTCTCTGTATTCGTAATATTTCGATTGCGTCCTTTGTCTCCTTTGTTCGGCGGTACGCGCACGGATGGGCTCGTGTTTCTTTTTCTCTCGCAGGAGATAATAAAGCGTATTCCACCCCTTCCCATTCTTTGACTTCTTCTCTCTCTCTCCCTCTCTCTCTCTCTCTGCTCCCTATAATGTGAAAACAGCTGCCGGTTCCTGTCTAAAAAAAGAATCGTCCGTCGCTTCTCGGCACCGCGTAATTATTCACACACGACCGACCGAATTCGGCCACGTGAACGAACGCGTCAACTTTCGACGATAGTTCTCCCTTCGGGGGAAAATCGTGCCGCCATTTTCCTCGGACCGGGAATCGAAAAACTTGCAACGTTGGAGCTCCTCATTCGGTCGGAAAAATGTCGCGTCTCGCGCGAACATTACAGAGTTTCGAGCAGCATCCGCGAACCATGAAAGAAATATTTGCCCACTGAAGGAATTCCTAACGTTAAAACTTGGATTTTCGGCATCTCCTCGGCGAAATCTACGGGATCGCGGAAACAAAAGTTGACAATTTCTGGTTTCCCCAGGTGAAGTTTAACCCAGTTTAGAACTACTTGTTTCCGTAGAATTATGCGGATCGTAGAAGACCTGTTCCGGGAGAACACTTTTTCACACTGGAACGACCGGAGCAGTCAAAATGACTGGTCACTAATTCTTTCTTTTACAATCACTGAAATTGTAAAAATGTTTTCATCGGAAATTTTTTAATGGACCTCTTCATTTACGAAGTCTGAATGGGCACAGTTTTGTCGTTGTTTCAAAGCGTCAGTCACATTTATTGTCCGGTCGTTCCAGTGTTAAAAAAGTCCTCGAGGGGAGCATGAAATTTCGTTTCTACACTCAATAAAAATCAGCGACGGGGAACGAACGTTTTTTGGGATCATTAGCATGCAAGGAGATTCCGATATTTTACGGCATCGAGCGTTTCACTGCTAATAAAATGCTCGAGGACAATCCCGGGGTTCGATAATTCGGCCGTCTGCGGGCCGTCCTGCTCACGCTCCCATGATTCCCGGCAATCCCCGAGCCATAATCCGTCTGCATCTTCCTCTCCGACGGCTATACTTTTTCCGTCTTCCTCCGGGCGGATGCGGAGGCGGCCGGGATCCGATTCGAATAAACGAAACTCGATTATTACCGGTCGCTTCCGCGGATATTACGCGTATCAATATTTGCGCGGACGAAATAAAATTTCTGTTTGCTCTAGTAAATTTATTTTAAATGATGCGCCAGAGACACGCCGGTGCTCTCGCCGAGGGTTCAAATTTCGAGCGAGGCCGACTTCGAGGCGCACGAAGACCGGAAACACGGTTCATATGTTTACCGAACCGGCGAGATCGTTTCGATATTTGTTTGCCGCGCCTCGTGTTATCCCCTTTTTGCCGGGGATGAACGCGTTAAGTATTAACGACCGGAACCGTCGCGTATTCATCGCGGAGATTAAATCGATAAATTAGGCGCGCGGTTGCGTTCGCGATTCGAAGACGATCCGTTGTCGAAGACGAAAGGGTTATTTATTTTTTAGCACGAAAATATTCCAGAAACGGACCATTTGTAAATTTTAATTTGCGAATTCGAGAAGTCTCTCGTGAACAAATAAAATGCAAATACACCCTCGCAGAGATATTTGCAAAAATATTTTGCGAGGTGAATTCGTGGGGAAAGTCTGTCCAAATTTTGTTTCGTTTTAATATAGGATATTCATTTCCTTCATCAAAAGAAAATTCCCGATTGTACGTGAATTTTTGTCCCGTTTGAAAATATGACTGCACGAGTTTTAAAGTTCCGACCGGGGATTTCGAATCCCCGTCGCGTTACATGTATTTACACGTGTACGTGTGGGCCGTACACGCGTGCTCCCGTGGATGTATTAAATCGTTTCCGATATTTTTCATTTTATCACTGGATACGCGGATATATTGGCGTACAATGGCAATCAGCGGCAAATAAAAGTGCTATCCGGAAATATGGACGAGATTCGATTGCGCCCCGGTAGCGCGGGATCGGAATCAAATTAAGAACGTTTATCACGTGTACGAGAAAAAAAAAGAAGAAAAAAATGGCGGTGTAAATTGACGGAAATTGATTCGTTCAGCCGGGGACAATTCTGCGAAACGGTTTCGTTGGTCCTTTTAACGAATTTCGTGTAACGCGAGTAAGTTGTCGCAGCCAGCTGCCGTAATTGCCTGTTACATCCGCCGATTTTATTAAGTGTCAAACCCGGCTCTGTCTCTTGTCTGCGAAATGTCTCCCTATCCCTACGTACACTCCCTTCAGCAATTATTACTGCTATCGAATTTTATTTCTTGTATATCTACCTTCTCTGTTGATTTTTGAACGGTATATCAGCACAGTTCATAAATAGAAAGTATTTCTTATCTTTACATTAACACTTTGAATTTTATTTAAAATGAGAAATCCTGTTAATAAGATCTTCTCTTCTCTATTGATTTGTGAATAGTACATCGGCACAGCCCATAAATACAAAGTAAAGTATTTTTCATTCTTACATTAACACTCTGAATTTTATTTAAAATGAGGAATCCTTAATGAGGAATCCTGAGGATTTTCTTATTTTCTATTTTCAAAGTCTTACGCAAAATGAAAAATAAAGTAGACAAATAGATAACACCATGTAAAACAGGGCCCTTTCGTGCTCTATTTTTAATTGTTTACCATCCCCCTTCTATCTTCCCCGTTCTCTTATTTGCTCACGTCTCTGGTATGTTTTCTGCATGTTGTTCTACCGGTTGCTGTTCATTCGTTTCCAATTTTACATCGTTTCCTCTACCTGGTTTGCGAAAGAAAAATGACAACCTGTTATTCCAGGGAAAAAATGGGGAATTAATTAAACACGGTTGCGTCGTAGCGAACAAGATTTCTCGTGGAGAGTGTCTGAACCTGTACTCGGAATTCAAAATCAAATCAATAAGTCCACCACGATGGCGGAATGCAATTCGATTGGGAGAAAAATCCAATAAACACATTCCACGGTGGCACGGCGTATTAGCATAAAACGACTTTCTTCTTCAGTTCCGTTGTCGGTCGCGTGTCAACAAATATCCGTTCGGTTGTATTATTAAAATAGTTTATCGATCGCCGATCTGATGAATATTTAAGCGACAATTAACTGACCATTGGGAATTAGGTAGATTTCCGACAGGAATGGTCTCTCCGAAGTGAAATGTGTATTATGACACTGCGATTATTTAATGTTGTTATATATATATGTAACGAATTTTGATCAGCCGTACTTTATCAGGGTTTCCTTTGATTATAACTGCGACCGTGGCGCGAGAGAGTTAATGTACTAATATAAATGAAAAATTATTTCTCCGATAATGAAGATACTTTGATTAAGGGGACGCGAGCGTTCAATTATGCGCTCTTTTTAATGGACGCTGATGAAAGTGCGGAATATAAAACAGGATCACGCGTCATTATCATTCAAATTGCACGGATTCATCAAATAAATTTCCCGCGTTTCCGGGCAGTCGAAGAAATTGCCTCGGTGTGGGGCAGATTTTTCAAAGAATTCAAATAATAATTATTAGCAGAGTTAACACCACGTTAACTGCCACTTCGACTGGGTTTAGAAATTCATTTTTATCATTGGATAAAAAGAAGATAAACCGAATTTTATTGGAGTCTTTGGAATTCAAAAGAGTCAAGACAGCATCCCCTACAATACATTTTAAATTTCTAGTTGTGGTTTCATTAAATAAATTACACTGATTTTGTGAGAATCTCTAGCGTTGGTATTTGTCACCGAACGTGTTGAACGAGAAGTCGGAGTACTTCTGTAGCGATTCGCACATACGTCGCGAATATTTGCATTCTAAAACCGGGCGATTTCCAGCCTAATGACCAGGACGCATGTGCCCCGGGGATACGGTTTAGCGTCCCGGGGCGCGACCAAGACAATTTCGCCTGGCAACAATAGGAAGAATCGAAGTGTCTCGGGTAACACAGTGAATTTCAAAGGAGCCGCGTGATCTCGCGCAGGCAGGAGAGCAGAATCCCGCTCCCTAAACACCGTTCGCATGCAGGCTAATCACCGGAGTGGCAAGTCGACGTGCATCTCTGATGAGATTCTCCTCTTCGGATCGGGACGTAGGACAACCTGTCGCGTAGGAAACTTCCGGGGGAGGCTTATGGCTCCTTTGTGCAAGACGTGCTGCAATTACATGCAATTGCTGGAGCTGTCATTTTCCAGTCTCCACTACCCCCCCCTCTCTCCTCCCGTCGCCCCGATCTTCTCCCTCATTTATCCCCCAGCCTGGTCGATTCTACTCTTCATTCCTTTCTCTCTCCCTCTCCCTCTCTCTCTGTCTCTCTGTCTATCCTCTGTTTCCCTGTACTCCGCTGAAAAGAATCTTTTGTAGGCGTTTTTATTGCTGCGAACCTACGTATCCTTCTCCGCGCTGGTGTTCGCCATCTTTCTTTTTCTCCTTTTTTCCTTCGTCTTCTTCCAGCTCGGTGTCGAATTCATCCGGTTCCACACGAACACAGACGTAGAAACGGCACACTGTTGCACGCGCGCACGCATAGAGGTCGTCCCCCCCCCCCCCTCCCCTCTCCCCACGTCTTCGAGATCTTCCGGGGACGCGTCCCCGCGGATCAGAAGTTGAATCCTCGTTCGTCCTCATTGCTGAATGCGATCCTTTTAATGGCATTACGCGTTTACAGCGCAGTAAGCCTTTTACTACGTCGTACCCGAGCCGACGTGAACCAGCTTTAATGCTGCGCGCCCGATTTATGACTTCCTGGACGTGTATGAGCGCGAGCCTCGCCGACGACGGCCTACCGATCGGCGGAATCTGCGAAATCGACAGCCTCGCGACTGTTCCCCTCGAAATCGTCGCGACGAAGACACTCCGGAGCTTTGAACGAATTTTTGGAAGACATTTTCCAGGGCCGAGGAGGTGGACAATTCCTCGTCTTGACGAAACTTCGCATTGGCAACCCAGATGTTTTTAACTTTTCTCCATGCGAACCTGTACATCTTGGCGAGAAGATGCCAGAAATTGGAATTTCGAGGCGAGGAATTCACCGCCGCTGTGCCAGGCATCGCTATAGTGAAAAATTGCTGGGTTAATAATGTCGAATCCTTGACCTTGATAATGTTGGGTCCTACGAACTGTAGATTTTGAGGAGTGCGTGCCTATGTATCGGTATAAATGAGTGTCTGTGTATAATTTTGTTCTCTTAATTCTCTGTATTCTATGTCATTAAATATTGTTACTTTCGCTTTCGTCTTTGAAAGAAAATTCCCCAAAAAGATCCCTGCAATAAGACGAAGCCGTCCAGTTTGTTGAACGAGGGATGAAGGATCGTGTTTCGTCCGGAAAATGTTATTTGCAAAACAATCGGCTCCGCCGGGCGGATTATCCGCGGCGAAGTTCGGCATTTTTGCATTGTCACGGGAACGGTGTTGCCGGTAGCGCGCCGATGATGTCAACCCGCTCAGGGATGCGGCCGCGCTATCTCGGAAAAGTTTCTCGCAGCTTCCCCGAAGTTTCCTTGTTATAGATTTCACCGTTCCCGGGACTCCTCGGCGCGGTCTTTCCCGTGACGCGCGATCACCTATTTACACTTTAATTTTGCTCGAGTCTCTCAATATTTACCGGAAACTCCCGGCGGCGGAACTACTTTTGTTGTTCCGGCGATGCAGTTTCTTGTTCGCCGCTTTGCGACCCCCTTCGAATATTAACGAGGTAACCCGGTTTCCCGTTTTCCGAAACGTCGATTCCTCTCCGTTTCGTCGGAGAATTCCTCGAGCGGAATATTGTACACGTGGAAAATAATTGGCATTGTTTTTCGCTATCTCGCTCTCGAAGCAGCCTTATCGCGCCGACCCGGTGCCGTTCGAGAGGTCGAAAGTCGACGGAACTCCCCGTGTCAGCTTATCGTTTCTCCCCCGTCGACAAGTCCGCCGAAGAATCGCCCAGTCAATTTGCATGGAATCATCTTTTTCGCCTAACGACCGGCCGTCGCCCCTCTTCTCCCTGGCATTATCGGGTCGGGTTCCGTATGGAGGAAATATTTGAATTGATCAGAACCCGATTTAATCCCGCAAACGTGGAGCGGGTGAATTCTAATCTGGCCGGGGGGCGGCACGCCGCCGGAAATTGCGCGAATAAAAACCGATGGACTATTTTGACCAGTTCACCGGATTCCAATTTCCATTCGTTGCAAAATCAACGAGCAGTCGGAACACGGAAAATAGTCACCGCTCTTCTACTTCTTCTTCTTCCGTCTTCCTCTTTTATTTAACGTGCCGTTAAGCTCTAGCTTCAGTCCCTTTTTCGACGGACCTACGAGTTCCGGAAGTTCGAACTTGTTACAGCGCCGCTGAGGGTTTCACTGCACTGTTGATCATGCGGTGGTCAGATCATGGCATCTGACGAACGCACGAACTCGGAGAGATGATTGTTTCCATTCCATTTTTCACCGCGAGAACAACGTTTTGGATGTAGCGGAGAAAGAATGGCTTTTTCTGAAATCTGCGAAATAATTTATGAAATTCGCATGGAGATCCTCCGACCGGTCCTCGTATTTATCAATCTTTATGAACTACGTTTTGCATAACTGTACGTTAATACGTTTTCCTGGAGTTTGAGGTAATCCAATTTCCTCTGCCTGTTTCGAATGCTCCGCTGGGTACAGTCCGAGCGAAAAGTATTGAAAATATTAAACGAAATGCTCATTTAATTAAATGGGGAGACAGCATTTCTGCTTTAATTGGCAGTGATCGGTGTAAATATATTGAAAACATTTATTCGAATTATTAATTGAAACAGTAATCTTCCAGAACGTCTCAGAAGTAATTATTCTGAACTCGAGGTAATCATTTCAAATATTATTTTGTCGCGATGGTTGTTCAAGAATTAAGTAAGATTTTATAAAGTAACATTTACACACTTCATGCGGGTGTAATGAAGTTTCAATTAAAAGTGCGTGAGTGAAGTAGCAAATGCAACAGTGTGTTGTACGCAGCTTTCAATCAGAATTAAATCTCTTATTTTTTAGACTGCGGCCAATCAATCGCAGAGTGATCAATAAGTCCTCGATAAATTGCATTCAGAGTAAACAAACAACGCCGAGGGGTATTAAAATTGTATCGAACGAAATTTAATAAGGTTTAGGAAGATGTCCGGTTAATAAGCGCTTTTCAATATAGTCTGGCTTCGATATTATTGATTACAGATTGAGGGGTATCGAGTCTAATTAATTGAAATGCCTCGGTTATTGATACTTTGCGAGAGGCCTGTGCGTTGTAATAACGTTTTAATTATAACGTTCGTATCGCCGGGGTTGATCGGACATTAAGAAAATCCTTCTAAATCGAAAATCGAGCAAATATTTCTCCGAAAAATTATTATTACTAACTACTTAACACCCAGTGTCGCCAAATGAGAGGAGGGAGCACGAAGTGAGGGGAAAGGGTTACCCTCTCCCTACCAGTACTGAAGTATGCGGCGACAGAGACGACGTGCGTCACGTGACCGATCTGTAGCGGAGCGTGGGGGATCAGCGCGGTGGAAGGGGAAGTTAGAGTGGGGGCAGAAGTGTATCCAGCGACTATGCTAGGTACCCAGTGTAGTTAGAGAAGGAGAGGGAGCACGAAATGAGGGGAAAGGGTTACCCTCTCCCTACCAGTACCGGTATATGCGGCGACAGAGGCAAAACGCGTCACGTGACCGGCCGTGGCGGAGCGTGGGGGATCAGCGCGGTGGAAGGGGAAGTTAGAGTGGGGGCAGAAGCGTTTATCTGACGACTATGCTAGGTGGCACCGAGCGAGCGGAACACCGGTGCATTAAAACAAAATTAACCTGTCCGTTGGAACTCGGCGTAGCGAAACGCGCCTGATTAAACAAACATGATATAGAGATTGGCGCGCAGTTTCCCCTATCCTGGTCTCCGGGTTTCCAACTCTCTGTTAGGCAGTCGTCGCAGTCATCGTCGTCGTTGACGACGTCGTCTGTGCCCGTTAATGTAGGTCAAGCGTGGCTTGTAGCAGAGCTGGCTGTTCTCATTAAACACCTCCGGGCTGTGTTCAATGGGTGCGGAGATTGCCATCTTTTGCACACCCACCTACCGAGGTCTGCTCTCTCTCTCTCTCTCTCTCTCTCTCTCTCTCGTCCTCTTCCAATTTTCCCTCCCTTCAGCAGTCCTCCACGAAACCCTCTCTCGCTGTCTTCCAGTATCTTCATTACCGTGGCCCGCGTAGTTCCCCGCAGTTTCGTACACTTAGGTGTGTTTCCGGCGCTACTTCTGCCCGGGTTCTCCTCTGACCATCATCATATTTTCGACTATGCGCCTACTATTGTTCGTCCTCCTTCGCCTCGCCTCGTGCACGACCGCCACGCTTGCACCGCACTTCCGAGTACGTTCACCTTGGTCGTGGTCTCCTGACAGAGATTTTTAGCAACTACTCCCACCTCGTTGCCTCGTCGCTGTTGTCGGACAGAAGGTATGCCCTTCGGGTGTCCTTCGGATCGTCGAGGCACCGAAACACAAAACCTTTTAACGGGAAACGCGCGTAAAACAATATATCGTCTCTATTTCAAAATTTTATGCTTCGGTGGACCGTAGTTTAGACGGTACCAATTTCGTCGTTTATTTTAACTTCGGGGAAATTAAGTTTCGAGGATTGAAATTACCATAGCATATAGCTGGATCAGCTAAAACAGTTTCCCAAAAAACTAAAAAAATTCCTAAAAATCCCAGACACGTTTTGCGACATATTTTTCGACCGTCAGCCATCGTTTTCTTAATATGACGACACTGCTAAGAGGGCCAGCAATTTCCAAATGGCTGTGAAGGCCTGCAAAAAATTGGAAAAAAATTCTGCAAAACCCCAGACACGTTTTCCGATTTGTTCTTGTTCGAACTTGACTTTCCGATGGCGGGACGATTATGACAAAGGGAGCGAGGCACTTCCGTAAATTCGTTCGCACGCTTGGAGAATCCGGGCAGGGTTTCGCGTGTTTTCGAGCGTCTCGGGTTCGCGGCAAAGCGTTTCCCCGGTGTTTCCACGGTGCTTTCAAGGGGGGAGGGGTATCCGTGCATCGGCGCATACGTATCTACGGAATCTTGGATACGTTTCCGAAGGACTCCCGTATGCACGTACGTACGTTCGCACGCACACCTGCGGGGAACGCGAGTGTCCCGAAACGCGGAGTCGCATCTATGCGATCTCCAGGCACGGTTTAAGACGGCAGTCTGCTGGTGCCCTGGCATTCCCGCGGGTCGTTGAACTTCCTGATCATGCTGGAAGCCTGTGTGCGGAATATCTCCTCCCTTTCGGCTTCCTTTCTGGAACGAACGCATCCTCGTTCTCTCTGCGTCTGTGCCGAGCGTCGCGTCGGCCCCGCCGCAGAACCCGTGGAACGATGTGGAACGATGGAAGCCGCGCCGTGATGACCGGAAATCGAAAAACGGTGCCCGTTACTGTCTCACCCGAAACCCTGAAATCCGATCCCCCGAATAAGATATTTTACCGACGGTTCGACCTTTCCACCAGCCCGTTCCGAGACACGCCGCTAAACAGTTTTTATTTGCAATTTACTTGCAGTTCACCAGCGGAATTCGCGAACTGCGATTCATCACCGAAACAGAATCCATTTCGGTTTATTTTGATCTCTTATCTATTTTATTTTTAGTGCGTCGATTACTTTGAAAATTAGCAACATATCGCGTTCATTTCTTTAATTCGATACAATTTAATTTGATACAATTATTAGGTCTTTAAAGTAGAAATTTGTTTGGTCAAAATGACGGGTTCTAATATTTTTAATTTACGGTGATTGAGATTGTGAAGATCCATCTACGTGGAATTACTCGACAAACTTATTTGCTTAGGTATATATTATTCGAAGAATGGCTGAAAACTTGGATAGACACAGTCTTCTTAATTTAGTGTTAAGAATAATGGTCACAAGTTCGTGTAAACATTGACTATAACGGGACAAGAATTATTCAAATATTCTTCGGCGAAGGGGAACGCGTTCGAACGAAGCGAAAGTAATTAATATATTTAATTGGATCCCGGTCGAAAGATATCGATCCTCAATTTATAACAACAGACAGATCTCCGAGCTCTGGTTCCGGCTCGAAATGCATTTGGTTAAACGTCCGCGTGTAAATTAATGGGCGATCGTCATCGACAGAAGGTGAAAGCTTCGCTCGTTGTTTTCGTCTTCGTTTTTACTTTTTTCTTCTTTTTTTTTCCACCCTGTTTCGAGTGCACGGAAAGGTTTAAAATGACTCTTCCGGAAGGTTTGCTGACTTCGCCGTTCAGATGTCGGGGCGTGTAACGATCCCTGTAATGATCAACCGGAGTTGATGACGCATTTAGTTCGTGAAAATCAATTTCAGGTCATGCGAAAATGCACGCGGATCTTCCCCTCGGGCAGTACGAACACCCCTATTTTGTTTTTCTTGCACGAGTAACCCGCCGTTACTCGCTCTAATGGACAGAGAACAACAAATTTTTAATTGTTCCGACGGGACAGAATTTAATTTTCCTGAAAATCAGTGGCCTGGATAATTTAAAAATAACATTGTTCAACAAGTTGGCGAAGTGTTGCGCGTAGACCGCCGCGAATTCGTAGGAAAAGGTAAACAGTGAAAATGTTAAAATTATTGAAAGACGGAACATATTTTTAACTCTCGTTTCATTCTGGGGAAAATTTTCATCTTTTAATATTAAATTTATTTGGCTCTTCAGAATTTTTATTATTCTTTTACTTAATATCTGGTCGCCCTGTGAGAGGATACAAATATTAAAATACTGCATCATTTCATTTATTTCACCGTGGCCGGAGTTATGGAATACTGTTTTAATTAAAAATTACGTTTTCCGCTACGTCCGACTTCATTGCCGTTGTCCGTTGCAGATGCCAATTACTTCGCTTATGTTCGTTCGTCTCCCTTTATTTTCAACTTTGACTGCCACAGTAGAAACCTCAAATATTTCAGACAATCAGAGTAATCTATTTAATGGAAGAAAAATTGACAAAAATTAAATGTGTGATATTGAGTGGTCCTCCAACTTTCTTGAATATTACAGATCCTGATCAAATTTTGTACAATGAATGTATTAATATAAAAATACATTTTAAGACCTGGACAAATAATTCCGTCACCCACATATGGATGACATGGCAGTCAACGCGTTAATGGACTCGTCCCGTGCATCAAAAAGAAAATAAACGTTTCTATTCGCGTTGATTTCATTGAACAGGGAACTGGCGAATAAATTAGCATGAATCGCTCGGTTACAGGAAGTCATCGTTCAGTTACCGATATTAATAACGCATTGCCCCGTACAGAAAAATGATTTTCGTCCTGACAGATCCAAACTACTGTACGTTACAAACTAAATTACTAGCGACCAGAATGTTTCTAGATTCGAAAATTCCGGCTCGAGAACTGAGCGGTAGGTCTCCGCAGAATTTTGAGAGAGAGAGAGAGAGGGGGGAGCGTTCTCGATTTATCGATTGAGAGATTGCGACTTTACGCGATTCCCACGGCGCGGAACAGGTTATTCGGAGGATCGTCGAGGCTCTTTGCTGGCGAAATTCAAACGGAATCGCCGGGGTCCTGGAGCATATTCCCGATGATTTCTCGGCATAGGCGTCGGCGGAATATGGCGTCGATCGAGAGGCAATACGAAACGGCTTATCTGTCGGTCGTCTTATTACCCTCCCGGGCTTACTTTCACAAGAGATAGAGAGAGAGAGAGAGAGAGAGAGAGGAGAGAGAGAACTGGAGACTGCAACGAGAGCGGCGCGTTCTGCCTTTGGAATCCGCTCGCGACTATCCCCCGCCCTTTTCTTGTCTCCTCCTTTTTCCCTTTCCGTGCTCTCCTCCTCTTCCTCGTCCTCCTCCTCCTCTTCTTCTTCATTTTTCTGCTCGCGTTATTTCATCACTCTTACGCTGTCGTGGCTCGCGGAGGCGCGGGCGTCTACTCCTGTCAAGTTTCTTAATCCGGATTAACGTGAGAAGCAGCCTAACAGTATTAAACGTTTTCACGGGAAACGAGACTTCGGTTATCGGTCCGGTGAGCATGATTCTCTGCAACATCCTCCGCCTCGCGAGCATCCACGCGGCTTCGGCAAAAACCCTGCAATTTTCTTCGCTGCATTTTCCAGTTCCTTTCGGGCTTGTCCCTCCGCTTAGGACAGTTCATTTTTACACGGTTCACACGGTCTTCCTCGTTGTTGTTGTTGCCGTTGTTAACTGCTGCGCTAATCGCGGTTTGTTGCGTTGGTAGAAATAAAAACTGCTCTCTGCGGAGCGATCGTTAGGTGTAATTAGATGTTCGGTGTTTTCAGAAAGAGAGCTCGACGTTTTCGAACGGTTTTTCGCACGACAGATTTTTAATCGAATTGTTATTTAATTTTTCTCTTCATTAATTTCGTATTCCCCGAATTTATCCGTGAAAACGCGAATTTTCTCTGCCAGCAAAAATATCGGTTCGTGCCGCCGGAAACCGAAACTTTTACAGACGTGAATAAAATCAATACGGTTCTGAAATAATAAATTTTATTTAATGAAAACCTACACTGCCTCCATCGCCCTTTTTTTTTATTTCACAAAGAACTTTATCCGTTTCTCATTTCGCGGAATTTTTCGTTGGATTCGGCGAGTTACATTTTTATCGAATCGGCGGAGAATAAAATATTCGTGCACTATCGGCGCTGCGATTTTACGTTCCTTTGAAATGTTGTTGCATGAACACGTAATCTGCGATAAACCCCATTTGGGGCTTAAGCATTACTTAACGCCGGCCGGTTGTTTTGCTTTGATACTTTTGACGTTTTTCGGCGGATCAACGCCATCCGAAAGTGAACATTCATTTTTAGTTTTTGTGCTTCCTATAATCGACGTTCGAAACGCTCTTTCCATTTGATGAAATATTCCATTTAACTAGCTTGGACTGCAGAACTATCAGCAAAATTGTCAACAATTTTCTCTCATTGAATGTTCGATCAGCCTAGCGATACAAATACAAATCATAAAACGGCGATAAAGGGGAGCAGAAAATTAATTTAACAATAAGACGCGTAGAGAGAGCAAAACTAGAGAAACACGAACGAATGCCCACATAATAAAATTATACTCTAGTTTGCGAGACGATCCGTGGCATAGTGATGCTGCGCGAGAACGTGCAACGTCTCCGGTGTTTTATCGCGAAGGAAACGTATAAACAAAGAGGCCAGAATAATTGTTCCGAAGTAGGTACAGTGGAGCCAAAAAGTATTCCAACGCTGGATCTTCCCAATCTCTAGAAACTGTCGATATTTAACCTGTGACAATTCCGTTAAAAATAATTATACGACAATGTGCTTGGAGTCATTTCGAATCCCGTACTTCTCCCATCAATGGTTAATTGTTTAATGCGTTCGAGTACTTTTTGAATTCACTGTGTACGCGAAAGAAGAAACGAGAACGAAGTTCTAGCATGTCGTGAAAACGTTAATATCCTCTCAGCGGCGGTTACAACTCCAATATAAAACGCATTAAAACACTATAATGGACGACTCACATACGCGAGGTCGAGGGTAAGACAAAGAAGGGTGGAAAAGTGGTAAAGGAGAAAGCTGACCCCCTCGGTTCCACTCCGTTTCCGGGAGCTGTCTTTATTAGCCGCAATAAAGGATCGCCTAGCAATATTGCTCCTCGTCATTGGAATTCATATATATTTCTTTTGTGAACCCCTTCATATCGAAGTCCTAAATTTCTCGAGTGGATACTTTTCTTCTCCTGAGACTCCCTCTCTCTCTCTCTCTCTCTTTCTCTCTCACTCTCCCTAACGAAGCACGCGCTCGAGAACTTTCGAGAACTCTTCAGCCTTCAAAAACTTCCCTCCCAAGGACTGTTTACGATATAATTACAATTTTCATTCGATCCCGGCGCGCTCGCGGTGCTTTCTTAATTAAGAAAATTGGTGCAATTCGGCGCGAGCACGCGCGGGCAACTTTCAGCTATTTAATATGTTGGCTCGAACATCGCTGATCTAATTGTTACGACTCGCCTCGTTAAATCTTCGGTATTTCACGTTACGTTGTAGCACTGAACATCCACAAAGAAATCGATCCTCCTAAGATATATTTTCCAAGGGTCTAAAAAAATCTTTTGTATCGATATTCCGTAGCGAGAGCAATTAATTCAATAAATCAATTCGAAAGGAATTTATTGCTCGCTGAGTTTCGTATTTCGACTACTATATTACGAGACAGCCGATCACTGTATAAAGAAAAATAAAATTACAATTTACAGAAAAATAAAAATTAGTATTTCAGGGGTCGTCACTACGAAATGTGTAGTTTATGTGAAAAATGGGACTTTCGGGACCCCCGTTAAAAATCGCACATTTCAGTCTAGTAGGAATACGGGGTTTTTAACAACACTTTGAACGCCCAACTAGAAACCCCAAAAATTCCCTAAAATCAAAGTTATTTACTGAAATAAAAATTACAAAAAATTAAATGTATGATACTGAGTAATCCTCCAACTGTCTTGCATGTTACAGATCCTAATCAAGATTCGTACAATGACTATATCAACGTTAAAATTCATTTTAAACTCTGCACAAATAATTCCGTCAGCCATACATGGCGGCGAACCTGTTAAACGGCAAAGTTGACTTCTTTAATTTTGTGAACCCTTTAATCATGGCATCGCGCGAGCTGATGACGCGAAATGCAATCGCGCGGACCGTTATCGATTCGCCGGAGGGACACCGGCCGCGCAGGGGGCAGGGGTCACGGGCAACATTTATAGACTCGCGGTGTTATCGCAATTGCGTCTGCGACGGAAAGCGAGGGAGGGAACGGTGGCCTCGCCGTTTTCCAGAGAGACGTTCAAGCCTCCAGGTTACCGTGTCCGACCTCACCGGGCCTCGACCTGCTCATTGCGAGCAACCTCGAGCACCACCGGATATTTACAGTCTGCAGTCTACTCGCTGTTCCTACTTTAATATCCTGTCATTGCCTCTGACAAACGTGAAAGGAGAAACAGGAGATGAGCGGAGGACAGGGAAATAGGCGGAAGGGGAAAAAAGAGAGCGTGTTTAGACAGCCAGAAAACGCTCGATTGCGGGGAAACACCCCCAGAGCGATCGCAGAAAACGTCTTCTAATTTTTATGAAATTCGACCCGCCATTAAAACCCAGAAAACCGATTTCTTACGAAATTTCACCTTCCGCCATTTTGGAACGCCCTCTTTCTCGCGAATTTTCCACCCCCTGTACGCTGGTTTAGCAATCATTGCATAATTTAGTAAATTTAGTAATTTAGTAATTATTAGATTATTCCGCGGATTCTGTGTATTTTTAAATTGTGGCGATAATGTCGAAAATCGATTTGACCGAAGCATTTATCATTTGTCCCATCATCTCGTGATGTGGATGACAGAGTTGCACAGCACACCGATCACGAGTGTATGCAAATCCGCTCCTTAGTGCTCGATTAATTCACTGTTTGGTTAGCAGGTGGTTGTACCGGCGAGGATAGTTTGTTAACCGATATGCCTTTCTCGGCGTGTCTCTAAGTGTACCTAGAAACTGAGAAGGATTGCATAATGATTGCTCAGCATTACCATTATTGCCACGTTCGTTCGAGGTACAAGCGATGCTCTCAAGTACCCGTTCAAACAAACCGAGGAGACTGACAAGTGTCAATGTCTTTCGCGATTTTCTTCTTTGCAGATCCTGCCCGCGTGTTTTACGACACTTTCGAATACACATGATTTTCCGTGTCCGTGAGCGACTGAATTTCTCGTTAGAGCAGATCGTAAATTAACTTTGCACCCCACTGTATTTCTCACCGCGAAGGAAAACATGTAAAACATTTTTCCAAACATGGAAAACATGTAAGACTGTAATTTAAAACGGTAAAAAGAAAATATTAGGAGACTATGAGAATACTGTTGCATTATTTCCAGCCAATTAAGCATATTAAGAAAGGAAATAAATTTCTATTTTTGCTTCTATTTTCGGTTTGTCGCGATTCAGGTGAGTTTTAATTTCACGTAAAGATCCACTCGTAATCCGTGCGAAAGAAAACATGTAAAACATTTTCAAATTAATTGAAATGGTATAGTAAGCAATCTCAGAAGTGCCCAGTGGATAGTGGATTTTATGCAGTTGTGACAAAAATCGGTAGGTGGGATTTAAAACGGTAAAAAGAAAATATTAGGAGACTATGAAAACACTGTTGCATTATTTCCAGCCAATTAAGCATATTAAGGAAGGAAATAAATTTCTATTTCTGCTTTTATTTTCGGTTTGTCGCGATTCAGGTGAATTTTAATTTCACGTAAAGATCCACTCGTAATGCGTGCGAAAGAAAACGTGTAAAACATTTTCAAATTAATTGAAATAATACAGCAAGTAATCTCAGAAGATTTTATTCAGTTATGACAAAAATCGGTAGCTGTAATTTAAAACAGTCAAAAGAAAATATTGGGAGACTATGAAAATGCTGATATTAAGAAAGGAAATAAATTTCTATTTCTGCTTCTATTTTCGGTTTGTCGCGATTGAGGTGAGTTTTAATTTCGCACAAAGATCCGCTTGTGATGCACGCGAATGATTTATCGACGTAAATCAGCATGCGCGGTTCGAGTGCAGGGCAACTTGAGTAACAAGTGCAGAGAGAGGTAGATAAAGGCAGTGCGCAATATATGCTGATGGATACGCGGATGCAGATAGGCGATACACACGCGCGCACCGGAGAAACGTGTAGTCGTGGTTCCATGTGCAAAGTACGAGAGGGGTCATCGGAAAGTCCTAGAGAGTAGAATAGAGATCGGGACGCGATGTCTGTGCCTGCCGTCTCGCTCCCTCCCCCTGTCTTTCTTCGGGTCGTCTTCCTCCGCCGCTGGACACGAGCCCATCCTTTGAAAATATCTCCAAGTATCCCGAATATTACGGGCGAAACTCGCTCGCCTTCGAAGTAGCTCTCTCGTGTCTCTCTCTCCCTCTCTCTCCCTCCCTCTCTCTCTTTTTCCGCCTCCCCGAGATTCTTATTCCGTAGGGTGGACTCGAGAGGAACTTGAACATAATATTATTCAAAATAGTTTTGATGAAAGTGGAGGAGACCGAGTCGAGTATGCGGTCACCACTTTTCGACAATTGACGATTATCCTATTCAACCCTGGAGAAATATTCACCGGTTATGAAAGCGCAAACACGTTTTGTTTAAACATTTATTTTCCGTTGCTTTCTCGAATCTAATCTCAATTTAAATATAGTGAGACGGATCATACGTGTGTAAACTTCACTTCGGGAAACCAGAAATTTTCAACTTTTTCTTAACGCAATCCTGCAGATTCTGGTGAGAAAATTCGGAAAATCGAAATTTCGATCCTAGGAGATCACCAGTTCAAAAGTGGCACTTACTTTTGTCAATAAATCGCCTGAAAATCTACCCTAAAAAATTGAAAAAGAATTCTTTATTGTAGGTGTCGAGTGTGAAACAATTTCTTTCCGTCTCTGGGACAAGAATGGCGCAAGAAACATTTAATTATGCAGGAAGAATTGCCAAGAGGTGAATAAATCGGAGCTCCTTCGAGCAAACGAATTGTTTGGCACGGATTTCGCAGGACGATTATCCGAAAGGAGATGATCGGTGTGATTAACGTCGAACAATGGGCGACGCCGATGCATTAAGAGGAGAGAACGCCGCGTAACCTGTTCATGTTTAAATAATAAATTGCGTGCAGAACGTGGCTCCATAAAAATGCAAATTCCTCGGTAGACCGTGGTGCGATATACCATGCTATAGCCGCGCCTTCGTCCCTTTTTCGTCTACTTTCGGATGGAGCGGCTTATTCCGCGGCTCTAGCCTCCAGCGTTACGTAACAACGCGTATATGGAACCAGCAAATATTCGCTTTAACGTAATCGCAGGAAATGCTTCCACCTGGGATTTAACCTTTCCGAGAGTTGACCTCCTTACATGCCCGTGCACTTCCGTTTCCTTGCGTGGATAAAATTATATTTACTGCTAACTGGTGCGCAGACCCCCGGCGAAATTCACTTCTAACGGATCCCCTCGAAAATTACATGATTTTGGGATTAGCAGACCGAGAATCAATACTTTGCTATAAAGTACGGGACAATCTTTGTTTATATCACTGCCGAAAGGAGTGCTTCAGGACCGGTCGGTAAAAAGGCCCTCTTCGCGGTGAAAACAAATTTTTTTTTAATTTAAATTAAATTAATTTTCTGGAAAATATATTATACAAAAATTTTTGGTACTTGAGTTAACTGGGTAGCCTCTCAAGGACAGTATTAGCTGAGGGCCCAAAAATTAACGAGTGTTGATAGAAGGTAAAATAATATTAGAGAATTAAATATAGTGCTTAGCATATCCCCCGGGGAAAGAAATATTTATTTACTGCCCCGGTTTGGAAACAGTGTGAACAATCAATACTATACCATAGAGTACAGGACAATCTTTATTTATCTAAATCACTCCCTAAAGGAATGCTGCAGGACCACGAGGGCCAGGGTCAGTAAAAGGGCCCCCTTCGCCAGTGCAAACAAATTTTTCCAATTTAAATTAATTTTCTGAGAAAATATATTCCACAAAAATTTGTTTTCTATTTAATTGTGTAGCCCCCCAAAGACAGTATTAGCCCAGGGCCCCGAAAAATTAACTCGTATTAACATAAAGTAAAATAATATTACAGGATTTAGGGCAGTGCTCAGCATATCCCCCGGGGTTAAAAAGGATATTTATTTACCGGTTTCGCGATACGGAAACAGTATGGCGTCGTCTGGGAACTGGCAATCGGTGCGGGCAATGCCTTTCCGACGGGGCATACCTTCGCCGGAATGTTTAACCGCGATGTTATTGCCGGTGAATAATTTGTTGGCGACGCAGCGCCATAAAGTAGCGCGTTACAGGAGCACCGCCGGAAAAATATGCCGGGATTCTAATATCGCGAGCAAGCAGACGTTTTCGGTTCCTCGTCCTCATCCCTGGGCACATAAGTTCGATACCGTGTGCCCGTGCCTTCATCGAGTCTTTGTCGAACCAATATATCCCCGTGGCTCCATTCACGTAGCGATAAGCTCTGCCTGTATTCATGTGTAAATACTCCTTCCTTCTTCTTATATCTTCTTCCGTCTTTCTCCGGGGGGTGAGGAGCGAGGGGGTGCCACAGACGCAGCCGGGGTGAGTTCGCGACTGCCTCTCCCCGGGATAACCGGGAGTATTTGGTGTTCCATTATTTCCTTCGTTGGGAATACCCTCGACTGTTTGCCCCTACCTTCGATGAAATTGCAAAATTACTACCCCGAAATCAAATTTTATATCTGCGCCCGTTTACCTTCGATCATCGAACTGCTAACAGATTATGGTTCGCTGTGCTTTCGCGGAGCTGCTCGTTCCTCGGCGATTCGATCCTGCGAAGGTGACTCTGATTTTCTTAATTGTTCGAACCAATTGTTCATCCGAAAATAGAATGGTCCCCGTGATATTGGGTGACCTGTAGACGCGGCGGGTCGGCACCGAGCACTTAGGGGGACGAGCGCTCATTGACCGTCCGGAAAGATGTCCAGGAAAGGCTGAATGATTCCATTGTTTGAGAAACTTTTACGTCTATTGTGCATCCGTACGGTCCTATCGCCGAAGGAATTATTTCGTGTCCTCGGACCGTCGGTGAAAGACACTCTCACCGATTCCTCTTCGCGTGCCTGCAGTTTGCCGGCGAAGAGTAGTTTCGTTAGGGTGACGCGGGAGATTCTATTCAAGGTTTTAATATCTCGACTGGTTGCGGAACTTGACGCTTTAGCGGCGCGATCGAGCGCACGGGTGTCGATCAACGATCGAGGGAACCTCGATCTCCCTTCGGCGGAGAATCTCAGACGTTTGTTGCTCGCTGTGACATTTGTCGGGTCCATTCCTTGTTTAATCTACTGTTTTTGTTCATTAGAGTCGCAGAATAGTATCTCCTGATCGGTATACAGTCAGACCAATAAGTATCTTTACGCTCTTAAACATCGCATAACTTTGTTTTTCTCTAGGCGGTGTCACCCATCTTTCGACGAGTCCCAACCAACGTTGCTTAACCTCAACGATCTCACAATCCCACAATTCCACAACTCCAGCCACCAACTCGTTCCCATAACTTTGTCGATACTGGACTATACTACTTGAATTGTTTTGAGAAGTTAGGACAATTGGAACGCTACATAAAGTGGGACAAATTTTTTAGAAAAATTGCGATCGGTCGAAAGTGCAGAGGAAATATTGAAAGTTGTAGTTTGCAACTTTTCTGTGTGGACTTGCGTTGAGAATGTAGAAAGTACGATTTGTAGATCTGTATGAATCATGCATGTTCTGGGCATTTCATCAAAATCGGTGAACGTTGCAGTGAGCTGCAGTTGTTCCGAAATGATCGTATAAGGGCGACTTTAAGTTTTCATGGTTAAATGTTTGTAGCTCAGTGCAGTGTTGACCGATTTAGATGAAATATTCGGAATACGTAGAATTGATACAGATGTACAAAACGTACTTTTTAAATTTTCAATGTAAGCCCGCATAAGAGAGTTGCAAAAAACACACCTTTTAGTTCTTTATCTGTAATTTCGACCAATTGCAATTTTAATCAAACATTTTTCTCGGGTTATGTAGTGATCCAATTGTCCTAACTTCACGAAAAAATTCAAGAAGTATAATCCAATATTGACAAAGTTATGCGATTTTTAAGAGCGTACGGATACTTATATCTCGGTAACTGTCGCAGAGGTCCCTGCCGTAAACACATTATAGCATGTCTCTATAATTTAAATATGTTATTTTAGCTTTTGAAGAATTTGAAAAATCCCTCACGGCGCGGAATTAAAATCAAGCAATGACGCATATACACGTCGATCACAGTTAACTGGTTAAAGTATAGCTTAGTCTAGCTTCAGTTTAAATATATTAAATTTAAATATATTATACCAGCTGTACTAGAACCGTTGCTGGGCAGACCGGTCGACAATCGCTGGGATATTGTTAAAAAGTGGCGCGGGAATGTTCGAGCGTTGACGGAGCAAACGCCACGGTTGTGGGAAAGTTTGGAATTAACACGTTCTAATCTGAGGAATGCGGTAATGGTGTGATTCATCTTGCGGGTGGTGGGGGGACGGGCGGAATAAATCTGCGGTATTGCGAAAACTGATAGGGAGAGCCACCACCCATAGTTGATGTCGTCGCTATCTTTTGTATCAAACGTTTATTATAAGACTGTGGAAATCGCGGCTGCCGTGTGTCAGCTCGTTACCGCTCGCTTTCGAAGGTTGTTAAGAGTAGATAATACGCTGCACTCCGGGGACTCGAACGGGTACGTGGCGCGGCTGTTCCGACGGGTCTAATGTTGCTTTTATCGCGGCGATAAATCAAAATGCTCCGCGCAAAAGCCGAATTACTTTGCCGAGTACAACCACGCTGACGGAAAATGAATACAAATGGTGGTGGCTCGGGGACGAATAGCCTTTGCCATGGAACTTACTGTCGTTGCACTTCGTTAGCATCCTCCAAGAACCCCTAGGCCCGTCCTAGTTCCGCCGCTCTGCGTACACTCACGCGAAGAAAGTTTCCTCGGCTCGACCGGAAACATACATGACCATAAAATTAACCCTGGATCACCGAACTACACGCGTGTGATATAATTGATACTTAATTGGAAATGTAATTTGTCCAGCGACAAAAATACCTCGCTAAAAGTGAAACGCGAAGGTTACATTTGGCTCTAGT
Source organism: Halictus ligatus (assembly GCA_028454255.1). Classification (NCBI taxonomy): domain Eukaryota; kingdom Metazoa; phylum Arthropoda; class Insecta; order Hymenoptera; family Halictidae; genus Halictus; species Halictus ligatus. The sequence continues at coordinate 10,035,817 of CM052142.1, forward strand.
TATACGATTATAATTGTAACGCAAGTTGAAGCTTTCGGTGTCTCACGAGATTCGCCATTTTGACAAAAGCTTCGTTATCTGGGGCTAATAACTTTTTTGGTCGTAACATCTGCTGCCTGCCTATCGCTGTTCTTCATTTTACTGCCCCCCTGGCTATTGAATCAGGATTGTTCAACGTTCTCAGTATGTTTTACGGCACGTTCTATACTGAATGTCCCGCCTTCGATATTAAACTATCGTGATTGATGACAGTGCATAAGCATACGTTCGCGAATTATATGTATTCTTGGCAAAAATCGCTGATTGAAATATGGTATTTTCTTTTTAATTGTTGTGTAGTGTAATATTTTTACTTTTAAAATTATTAAGATTGTAAGGACGGATAGATGAGACATGATTTAGCAAATTTATTTCTTCGGGTATATATTACTTTAACAATTTTTCTAAAAATGTGGCTAGCACGTTCTTGTTATATTTATGAAGTAATGCAGAATAGTCGGTTTTAGTGGTGCGTAAACCCAATGTTAAATAAGTTAATAAACCCTGGTTAAATTGTTGGGCACATTCCGTTTAATACCAGAGCGTCAAGTGAATTGCCGGAGACTTGTTAACTGTGCGTTTTAACGAACGCGCGTGACGTTTAATAACTTCTTTTATTCTCGTCTAAATTGACAACGAAATATCGGCTGGTATAAAGCTTGTGGGTTCGTTAGATAGAACGTTTTAGCGGACGTGTCTGACTTATGATGTCTGTATTCACTTAAATCAAGTGACGGTTTGATTGCACATTTACGGTCTGTTGCCGCTGAATACACTGAAGATTCCACACACTACAGTGCTCTCCAAGATTACACGATCCTGGGTAATTAAATTTAACTACTGGACCGCGAATATTTATGCAAATTCCAATTACCGTAGACCGATTTCGAGAAAGCCGGCATTTTTCGCCCGAAGTAAAATTCGTTTAAAAAATTGCCTCGCCTTGGCAGAGGAAATTTTTAATTAATTTCTAGATAGAAAGTACAACAAGGTTTTCCAACAACAAAAAGAAAAATAGTATAAGACCGAGCAATCGATAAATACGGCACGAAAGCCCACAACACAACGCGTTCACTTTTACTCGCTTCTTTTCCTGCAGACTTTAATTACCATTAGCGATCAAATATTTATTATTTCGTTGTTTTTCGACCATCTTCGCTTTCGGGAGTTGTTTCGTGTTAGCGGTCAGGACTTCGGGAACGTGTGTGCTACCGCTTTCAGGTGAATTTATGTGTTCGGCAGGTGGCAGGGCTAGGAAATATTAATCCGAAGTAATGTATCGGATCCGGTTGATGCCGTTGAACGGCGGCCAAACAGCGGGCCGGTTCAACTTTTACTTTGCTCGTCGTATCGCCTCCGCCTTCGGCCGCTTCGTAAATACTAATAAAACTGCGAACGGCGCAGCCGTCGCGCCGCGTCGAAAATAAATTGAACTTCTGACGAGCGGCCATGTAAATTTTAAATGCGCGCTGGCCACGATACCGCGAAAGGTCAAGCGAACCTCTCGTCATTTACCGGGATAATCTCCCTTTTTCGACAGGTCCTCTCGGGGAACCATCCCCAATTCACCCCCGCTCCCGAAAATATCAGCGAAACTTTTCATTGCAACTTCTGGCGTTACGGAGTGCATGATAATTTTTCGGTGGAGGTTCGAATTGACAATGGAACGAAAGAGTCGCTGCTAACGGGGAAAGGAGGCACAAAGAAGGTAAACAAGAAGGAGGAAAGGCGGGCGAGAAGCCGGTGAAAGACAGGAGGTACATTTCCCGGTACCTTTTGCCTTTTTCCGCGGTTAAAAGGTACTACATTGCGATCGAGAACGCCTACCTAAAGCACTCGCTGAGAGCCTTTTCTAACCCATTACTGTAGACGCTATAGAAAAGGGTACGGTTGCCCTCCGGACAGGTTTAAAAGGTTTAAAGCACGGCTCCGGGCCGGGGCGCGTGCGTACGTCATTCGGAACAATGATATCGGAACACCGGTATTGTTTTGACAGGAAGATAAACATGTCTCCGACGCTTGTATTCGGTCACCATGGCCCGCGACGAAAGCAATCGGCCGCACGAGGACGCTTCTTCGACTCTGAATTACGTCGGACACGTGCCGCCAGCTTTAAGCCAGCTACGAACAACTTCTCAACATTTTTTTTTAAATATTTTGTCAAGTAACTTCCAACGTAAAGGGATCCACCGAATTTATAAAACCGTCCGAGACATTTACGTAACAGTCGAATATCATTCGCAGGAATTCTTACAAAGTCGGAGTAATTTAATTAATTTGCAATCGAAGCCCTTTGCAATCGAAGTTATTTTAACTGTGAAACGAAACGTTTCCTCCGACTTGGAATATTTCGCTTCTATATATTTTTTATCATACATACGAAAGTGGCACAATTTAATCGTACAATAATGAAAATTTTAGCGATTTATTGAATACAAGCAAATTTAGTAACGTACGAAATATTTTGAATAGTGATAGAACAATTTTCGAGGGCTAAGGGTTAACACTGCCGAACCAGTCAAAATGACTGAAGGATGATTTTCTCTTTCACGATCAGCGAAACTATGAAAACGTTTTCACGAGAAATTTTTCAATGTATCTCTTCATCGGAGCACATGTTACCATAATAAAATCGTATGAAACCCGAGGAAATTGAATCTTGCTGTCATTCTAAAGTGATAAGTCTCACGTTTAGGGCTCGGTAGTTCTAGTGTTAATGAAATCGAAACTAGAAATGTTTTGTTACGATGCGGTTTGACCCTTTTAAATTCTAAAGATCTCAATAAAATTCGGTTTATCTGGACTCAAAAATCACAATTCACAAAAGTCACCGATGAAAAGAAAGCAACAAAATTCGCCGAAATCACCGGCGAGATGACCCAATAATTCGATCAGCTTTCGGAGTATCGCTTGACCTGCGTGGGTCAAGTATTTCGAGCATTTTCATACCGGATTTGGATGGGTAATTGCCGACGGGGTACGGTGAAATCAGGTGTTTTTTTTTTCGTCCGCGGCAAACTAGAGCGAGGGATCGCAGTCGATTTATCTTTAACTCGTTCGTAATTTGCGCTCGTAAAGAAGAGAGATACGGGGGCGGGGGGGGGGGGGGGGGAGAGGGTGGGAGAGCGAGGAGAACAGAAAATACTGGAGGCTGACGCTTTAAGTGCATTCGATCGCGGTGTAATAGCTTTTAACTACAGAAACAAAGAAAGGCACGATTACCACCGACGTACCCTTTCATTCCTCCACTCCTCCTCCTCCTCCTCCTCCTCCTCCCCTGCCTCCTTCTTCCCGTTCGCTTCTCCTTTCGCTCCTTTTAACTCCTACTTCGCGAGCTTTCGAAACAAAGCGGGCACTTGGCACGCATCCCGAAACTCCTCGACGAACCGACTGTACAGATTGTCAGGTGTTCCCCGGATGTGACCTAATATTTCGCGCAGGACACAACAGACACTTCTGCAGTGAACTCTCCCCGAACGACGAACTTTCGCCACCCCCGAAATCCGAACATCTGCTGTTATACACTTTTCTCTTTCTATTATTCCTGGTTCCGGACTTGTTCTAGCCGGCGACAAAGACAGAGAGAGGCAGATGAGTCATCTAAATCCGTACAGTGGTTCAAAAAGTGTTGATATTATCTCTTTTTTCCCCCGCGAGAAGTGTCGCAAATAAATTCTGAGATTCGGTAAACAAACTCCCGGCTAATTTACAATCCAGCCGAGGGTCGAAACGGTCGTTTGCAATTTATAAGCCGTTCGGGAGAATAAGGTCTGTTGTAAGAAGCAGAGAGAAAGAAAAGAAAGATGTATACAGTCGTTTCGCCGTGGCAACGACGTTCCTCGGCTCGGATTCTTTGATCAACAGCCAATTTAAGGGTCCGCCGGTGGATAAAAAGTGGCCCGAAAAAAATATGTACACTCGAAGCCTAGGCCAGGGCTCTTTACGCGATGTAAAACGAGTGGCTTGGCACCCTCTCGCACGAGTTTCTCCACCTTGCCGATCCACCGGCGCGACGAGAACCCCCGTCGTTCGCAATAAAGAAAACCCACGGCCGGGTGGTCCCCGGCTTCCGGTTTTTCTCCTTCGACTACCACGCCCCACCCCGCGCCCCTCTCCCTGTCCCGTTCGCGTTTCCTGCGAAACTGTTTTCCTGGCAGCCGGTCTACCGTCGATGCGATTCCTCAATGCGTCCGCGCGCGTCCGTCATCCCCCTTTGCTCGCAGCGGGCGGCCAGGGGGCGCGAACTACGCCCTTCGATGGAAACCCAGCCGCTCGAATCATCGGCGACGAGACTTCGATTGTACACTCTCCTAGGCGAACCAACGGAATCGTAATCAATCGTATTTTCGAAACGAAACGTTTCTTCTGACCTAGAATTGTCGCGTAGAAAAATTTCCATTAGTTTCGATCGTTGGTGATTCAGTAATTAGACGAACCGTTGCCGGCCGAGGATTTAGTTCTTTATTAGCACGTAGCGCAGGGTCTTATGGCCTAATCTTCTATATTTATTCATACTATACATACGAAAATGGTGCAATTTACTCGTAGAGTACTGAAATGTTTAGTAATTTATTAAATACAATATTTTGAATGATACCGCAATTTTTAGTGGCCCCTTACAGTCGAGTGCCAAGTGTTAAGCAGTATTTGCTAAAAATTTGAGTAAAATACTCGGAACCAGAAGGACGTCGCAGCCATTTTCCCAAACCGAGGGTGGGGGCAAGTTAGGGGGTTGTAGGGTTCCGACAATTTCTTAACACTAGATTTACGGGATCCGTCAAAATGACGGATTCGAATATTTTTAATTTACGAATATTGAGATTGTAAAGAAGAATCCATGAAGAATTATTTAACAAATTGATATCTTTGGCTATATATCATTTAAAAAACTGGCTGTAAATTTTGATAGACACATCCATATCATTTTTATAAAATAATGTGAAATAGTCACTTTTACCGCTCCGTAAACCCAGTATTAAATGTACCAAATTGCTTTTACTTGGTCCGACGTGTCTGACCATGACCCACCTATTCTACTTAAGCACAGAGCACATTTTTCTCGGAAACAGAGCCTCTTCTAAATAAATTTTACTCTACATTTTCGACTTGTCTTTCGATTGTACCGCCAGTTACCGACCACCCTGTACATTTCTGAGAGTATTTTCTCCACGCAAAAATATTAATTGGATCGAAAGCAGTGTTCGACCGATATTTTCCAGCCTCCAGAATAATCAGAAAAATTGTATTATGTACACGGATGAGATTTAGAACGATTAAACGGTTATTGAATGAAAGTAGGACGTCGCCGAAAGGACGAGGTTCAAAATTTCGACGGGCGATGTTAATTCGCCGAGGACATCGGCGGCGGCTAGAACAAAGAGCAATCGGCAATCAGAACAACGTCGGGGCGTAGCACTCGGGGTATCTCGGTGCAGATTAATGTCACCGTTTTCCCCCCGGTTCTCTCACGGAAATTAGTTCTGCGGAAACGCTGTTCGTCTTCGCATGTCCGTCCCACGGATCGACGGTTTTACGAGGACAGGATAGCTGCGTCATTGACCGTTGTCGTTGAAATTCGAATGGGCAAACTTGACTGCTGCCAACGGCGCAGTTAGCCGGCTTTCCCCATTTGTTCCCGAACTTGGTGAATATCAGATCGTTCGCAGGGGGTGTGGGGTGAAATCGTCCCGAATCCGAGCGATAACCGCTCCTCGCGAAGACTGTAGATGTCAGATAAGACAATTGTCAGGGAACGAGTAGCTCCCTCGCTCGTTCGCCGGACGATCCAATGAAAAATGTACAAACGCGTGGGCTGCGCAATTGAATGCGCTCCTCTTTTTGCCGAGAGCTCGACTATTTCAGTTATGCTCGTTTAACGCTAGGTTCACGGGCCGCTAAAAATTCACATCGCGTTGTAAAAATAACAAAATTGTGGTTGGATAGGTTTTCAGCCATTTTTATCGTAATATGTGCTCGAAGAAACGAATCGAACAATTCTTCGCAAGTGTGTACTTGCACTCTTAATAATTGTAAATTTACAAATCTAGTGTTAAGATCGGGTTTTCTTTTTTGGTGAATTGAAATTTAATTTTTATGTAAATTTAGTACCGGAAAAACGACTGTTTTATCGGTCGATCATTTCTGTCCGGTGTCTAAATAATTTAATTATAGACAGCGAAGGAGCGCGGAGTCTTTTGTGCGTGAAGCGATGATCGAACGCTGTAGCATAAATGTCAATGACTCAAGCCTTAATAAAATCAGTGATCCGTGGACCGTAGGGCCGTAGGGTGCTGAGTCAATGCTCCAATGATAATCCCTTCCTTCCCTTTGTTACACGCTATGTTTACTCTTTTGCTCCGGCCATTTTACTGAAAACGTGTATAAGAGTTTAATGGGTTTTTCGAACAAATTATTGAACGAACTGAACACTGTAGAAATTAAAATTATGAAGGTTCACAAACAACAATATAAATTTAGAATTCTGTACTATGGGGGATGCAAGAGGAATTAAAATTATGAAGGTTGAATAATATAAATTTAGAATTGTGTATTACCGGGGGTGCAAGGGGAATTAAAATTACGAAGGTTGACAAACAACAATATTTTAGAATTGTGTATTACGGGGGATGAAAATTGAATCATGAGGTTTGACAAGCAGTGCATCTAAAATTGTGTATGATGAGGCAGGAGAAATGAAAATTACGAGGCTCGAAAGACTATAACCGTAAAATTGTGTGCTCCGAGTGATTCAGGAGCCTCGTTGATTTCGAATGGTATTTGGGTCAAAAATGAAAATAGGACGCAGCTTGTGGTCAATATCGGCGGTGACCTCATCGTCCTGCTCATAAAGTTCCAAAATATCGGTTCACGATCGATTTTGCTAGCTCATTTCCGACGGGAAAACAGGGGAATAACAGCACTTTAATCTCTTTCTTGATGCCGCGGAAGGATCTTTCCGAAACCAATTTCTTCCTCCTTTTGCTGATTCTTCCGACGATTTTGGACAGAACATTAGGATGGTTAAGGGTCGATAGGAAGGGACATGCGAGATAACACACATAATTTCCTGGCAGTCTTTTACAAGACTGTTCATATTTCGAATCGAGCTACTTCGGGGAATCATGGATCTAATAACGCATCAGATCTTATCTCGAGCGGAGAGCTTAGGCAGCAAAAATACCATTAACGACCCCATTAAATCATAATTTGATTGCGGACAGTCAGTTTCAGAAAGTAAATTAGTTTTATAAAAATCGAAAATCAGGTGTCCACCCTATACGGTTTAAAGCAATAAAATTCGGAGTCTCAAGTTGTGTAATTACAGAGAAACGAGTAAATCGAATAAACAGAAATTTGTAAACGTGAGACTAAAGAATTTGGATTAGATGTTCGTGCGAAACGTCACGCCCGCGCACATTGTGATAATTGTTATTGAATATAAATTGCACGGTTTAAAATAAATTATGCGAAAACAATAAAGCGTGCTGCTCGAAAATGCAATAAATATTCATGTGTTCGACGCACCTCGGTTGTCGGGGTGTAACTCAACGCTGTAACAGAGCATAAACGTTATTGACGTACCACGTTCTAATGAAATGATTGATGAGGCGTGAACGATAAATTTCTTTCGAGCTGTAATATGTTAGCTGAATTCATATTTATGCTACGCTCACAGGATTTTGGTCGTTGACAAGCTCAGGAGTGAAGTATTTACACGCGTTTATGAAAGTCATGGTTCGATGAAATCGGGAAATGATCCGTGCCGGCGGCCATATTGAATTCGCGCGTCTCACGGGAGAGTTGTCAGATCGATCATGGGGTCGTGGTAATACAACAAATAGCTCAACTATTTTAACCGTGAAACCGTTATTAACGACACTGTAAAAATTAAGGTAAAAAAATGGGTTAAAGCGTAAAACTGTTTAACTTATAAAATTACAAATATTGTACGATTTGGGGACCGAACATTGACGATATTTTATTTATGATGTGAAGAGCGGAGCGATCGGGAATTTCTGAGATCGCATTAAAGCGAAAATAAAAAAAAAGGAGAGAAGGTCGTTGAATCAATCAGATTTTCAGCTTTAGTATCATTCAAGGGAATTTGGAGCCATTAGTGCGCCCTTAATCGATTAATCGACCGGGCAATTCGAGGATCCGCCGGAGTGGTAGGCAAATGAAGGCGAAAAAGGAATCATAAGAAAGGGACGACAGAATTGAAAAGAATCTCTCTTTAGGGAGAAGAAAAACTCGGAAAACGAAACCCCGGTGTAATATTCCGGGAAATTCCACAAATCGATGGAGGGAACGGAAACGAGCGAAAGGAAGAAACAAAGAAGGACGGAGGAGACGAATGGGGTGAAGGGGGTGGGGGGTGGGGACGCTGGTCGGGAAAGTGGAATATTTCTGTGCTCGTTAAAACGCGCAGCTTCAGCATCCAGTGCAAACTGCAAGGAGGGAAAGCCTTTCTCATTGCGGAACGTGACGCGTTTCATCTTTCTTCGACTACTCTATAGAATAACTATCGCGCTCGTGTTCGTCTTAAAAATCTTCGCTTCCCGGCAGCCCTGTCTTCGCGTGCCATTCAACGTTGTCCAATGTAACGCGATCGCTCGACCGCAAATTGTCCCTCGAATTTTTAATGCCTCTTTAATCGGGAAAAATAATATTTTCTCATTATTATATTCGACAATTCATATGCTTCCCAGGAAAGCGTCTTCGTCAATAGTAAAAGATCTGGAACTGGTCATTTGATTATAATTATTTCGGATGACACAGCCAGATCGAGACTTTTCTCCCCACTCTAACTTCCCCCACGCTTCCGCCACTGTACGGTCAGTTGATTATAGTTATTTTGGATGACACAGAGTCGCCAGATCGAGACTGGTCTCCCCACTCTAACTTCCCCCTCTACCTATTCCCCCACGCTTCCGCCACTGTACGGTCACGTGACTAATCCGGCAGAGAGGGGGTAACCGTACTCCCCTCAGTTCCCTCCCCTCGTCCGGCGACTCCACTGTGGAGTAGTATGGCAAGGCGTGCTCCTTCGGTTACTGAATCATGCAAATACTAATAATCGCGTGGGGCGATGCCACGGATAATTGAACTGTAAACACCGAGCTCGTTCCCGAGACGGAGCTTGACGGAGAGCTTTCCGAGATTTTCGAGCGTCCCTCTGTTCCCCAGCTGAACAAAGGAAGAAAGGGAAAGATCAAGGAAGCACGAAGAGAAAGCGAAAGGGCGGGAAGGGCCGGGTTAAAGGGAGAAGATTTTACCTGGACCCTGACGTAATACCAACTACGCTCCACTTCGTTCCGAAGAAGCGTGTCTTTCTTAAACGATATAAGGAACTTTCCGCGTTAAGTGCCCGCTTCGAACCATCCTTTGACGATGATCGAATTCGTGCACGCCGTTAGGTAGATCCTCCAAACGATGTTCCACGGGGAAATCATTTTTGTCGCCGAACATTCTACACGGGAATCGAGTAACATTTTTAAAAATTTTTCTATTTGCATGATATTGATGCTCCACCCGATATAATATTTTTCTTCGCCTGCGAAAATTGACTACGCAATCGAATATTTACCGATGGTGAATTTTGTAATCCAATAATTTACCATTCGATTATTTTATATTCCAATTAGCAGTTTTTGAATACCGCACAGTGGGCAATTTCGACGAAATCGGATTCAAAATTGCAGAACTTTCGACAGAAATGAGGTAGAGCGATGAAATATTTTTTAAATCAAAGCTGAATCTTTGTAGAATATGGCAAAAAAATAGGGAGATCATTACCACCCAATCATTTCAACGAAAAAATTAGTTTTTGTCACAAAAATCTATCTATTGCAAAATCCACAATTTTCTTGAATTTCTGCACGAATTTTCTCGAGGTTAAAAAACGTTCGTACCACAATCTCCCTATTTTTCCCGTATTCTACGAAGTTCGAGCTTCAATTTAAAACAAATTTCGTCGCTCTGCCTCATTCCTATCGAAAGTTCCTCGACTTTGAATCCGATTTTGTCCAAATCGCCAACTGTGTGCCGTGTCTTGTCGCGCGACGAGAGCCGAGCACGTTTCCTGCATGCTATCCTGGCGCACGGTGGTCGTGCAATTAAGTTGTGGAAGGGTAAATAATTAGAGCGGTTTAACGATGGACAGGCGCATTATCAATTTGGCGAGTAGCCGGCCGCGATTGTCAAAAGTCCTGACGTCAGGTAGAAACGGCGGAGCAGAAGCAGCAGGCAGCAGCCGAATTGAAAGCCGCGTCTGATATTCCCCTTATGAAGCTTTCATACGTTCCCACAGCATAAATAATTCGTCGTAACAGCGATTGCGACACCGGCGGAGGGAGACGAAATTCGGAGGGTCGTCCCGCCCTCTCTCATATTTGCCTGGTTCGAGGCTTCCTCCGGAAGGAAACAAAGGCGCGTCTAATTAACACGCTTCAGATAGAAACGGAGCCTTTCTCGTTTCGCCTGAATGCAGACCAGCGGCCTGAACGCTGCTGCAAAAGGGTGCACAGATCATCCAGGAGATGGAAGCCGGTCCGAGGTAAAAGAAGTAGACCCGATAGCCTCTTTAACGACTTAGACAAGCCTTGGTAATTAGTGGTCTCCGCCGCTCAACCCCCTTCAAACACCGGCGCAAGCCTTTCCTCCCTTCTTTCGAGGCAGGGGGGAGGGGCGGCGGCTAACCTAACGCCGACGACAGACAATAGTCCGTCCACCCACGTGAGCGTCATCGAATTTTTCTGAAAGCGTCGCTCGATCTTATAGATCCTCATTACCCTCGAAAACGACACCCCTCTAAACGGGGGGTAACTATTTCGAAAGTGATCCGAGAGGCTTCGGCTCCTCTACCCCGAAAAGCTAGAAGCGTTAAAGAATTTTTAGAATATTCCGATTACTGGGAATTAAGAAACAATATAGCAATTTTTCATATCTTGCCTGAAACGTTTCGAACCTGTACGAATTTAAATGAATCCTGCACGGATAATTTGAAAGATATAATTTGCAATCTAATAACCACGGTTATCATTAGTAGTTCTATCGTGGAAAATCTCCTCTGTCCGTAATTTTAATAGAAATTGAATTTTCACTGCGATTTCTCATGCAGTGTACATACCTCCTCGGAATATGTAATTAAACAAAAATTACAACAATAGATCGATATTTCCCGTTCACGCATGTTATTCACAATTTAACTGAAAGCGTAATTAACGGAAACGCGTATCCACAAAGGAGGGTAATACATTTTTGATCATGCTGCGTCCCAAGGTTACGAATAAATGGCGTGTGCAGCATGAAATGTTTTGCAATCGTTAAACTGCACTCGCCGTCGAAATATGTCCATGATGGAAATGGTTCCAATTAAACGTAATGAATTTCTATAATTCAGACACTGTAAATTAAGCACCGAAGTATGTTTCAATTGGGAACAACGCACGAGTATTGTTACGAAGCGAAGAAATTATTATTTATATCTATAAAGAGAGAGAAAGATCAATTAAAACTGTATTCTAGCAACATTTCAGGTGTACGCGATCGACATTCAAAATGGCGAACTTCCCGGATAACGAGACACTAAAGCGGGAAAATGTTGGAAACAAATTTAGTTCGAAATAGGGTTAGGATTGCTTTTCAAACAGATTCGATCGAATCGATTGCGTCATGGCGTTCAATAGACGACTGATTATCAATGGAACACGACTATCCGAATAACAATCTTCGTAACTCGCAGCGCGCGCAAATTTGCAGACCATTATAAACAGGTAAAAAGAAAAGTGCGCTCCGCTAACAGAAATTCATAGACTGCGGCAAAAATTGCGTTAATTGCAGGACGGTAGAAGTTCATTATTTTTAAGACAGTGGCGTCGATTATTTTTCTTTACTGTCCGTAAATAATAAATAAATTCTGAGGAAAGAGCCACGAAATAGTACACCTAACCCTTAGAACTAGAGTGGTGACTCTGAAGCACTGGAAATATTTGTTACATTAGAAAATTTGTATTTAATAGATTACTAAACAGCACCACTAGAAATATTTGTTACATTAGAAAATTTGTATTTAATAGATTACTAAACAGCACCACTAGAAATATTTGTTACATTACAAAATTTGTATTCAATAGATTTCTAAACAGCACCACTAGAAATATTTGTTACATTACAAAATTCGTGTTTAATAGATTGCTAAAAATTTCAATATTATACGTAGAAATCAGTTTCGTACGAATAAAATGAAAATATTGTAAGACGGAGAAAATATTTTCGAACGAAAATGGCGCCGAGTGGAAATATTTCTCTATCTGCGGTTAGCGCAAATAATGGTAAACAGTTTGCCAACAGTGGCGAGCTCAAAGCGGAAAACGCGAAGGATTTCGTGAGCCCGGTGGTTCCCCGATACGCGTGACAGTCAGTAAGAAAGCCATTTAGGGGAACGGAAGTTGGCAAGTAGGCGGCAAAGCGGGGGGGGGGGGGGGGGCGGTTAGGTAAATGCGTTCCATAACCAATTATCGGCCACGAAAGCCGCGAAATAACGCTAATTACGCGTTTAACAAGAAAAAGGGGAAGAGAGAGGGAGAGAGAGAGAGTGGAAGTTCGAATCCGCGAAAGCTCCGACGCGAGTGCGCATGATCCCAGCCCCCTCCCGTTTCGTTTCGTCTGTGTGCGCGTAATTCCCGTTGGTGGGCGTACCGTTCGTCGTTGTGGTGGTTCCGTGGGGTGGTCGGAGCCCACGTGGAGCAACACGGTACTGTCAGTCGCACCCGGCGAGTCATTCGTGTATCACGGTTTTCACATTCCGGCTGTTTTGATCACACCACCCCTTCCGGCCGCTTTTCCGCGAGTTTTCAGTGCCGGTTCATGGTTGCCCGCGTGCCTAATGTGATGTTGGGGTTGCGGGACACGCTCTGAAATCGGACGCCCGAGGTAAGCCACGCTTCACTACAGTCGAAAAGTGCGAACAATTCCTTTCGTTTTTCACACACTGGTGCCCTCGGAATTAGAACTCGTCCTTGACAGCTAGACAAGCAATAAATTACGGTCAGTGTTAATATTTATATCTCTCCGAAATGTACTCGCATTGCTCATGAAACGCACAGGCGAGTGCCACCATTTATTTTGTGCTTTTAATTTGTAAAAACTCTTCGTCGTTCAGAGTTTCACGGGGGTAAGAAAATTTATATTCTATGATTTTTCTAGTCTGCTGTATGCCGAATAGAATTTTGTTTCGGTTTGAAGGAAATTAATAACATGTTTATTAGAACCTGTTCAGAATTTTTATTAGGAGTCTGACTAGATCAGCCAAGGGGTTGAGGGTATCATAATTTGTCCTTGACAGCTAGAATCTATACAAGCAATAAATTACGGTCAGTGTTAATATTTATATCTCTCCGAAATGTACTCGCATTGCTCATGAAACGCACAGGCGAGTGCCACAATTTATTTTGTGCTTTTAATTTGTAAAAACTCTTCGTCGTTCAGAGTTTCAAGGGGGTAAGAAAATTTATATTCTATGATTTTTCTGTTGTGTTGTATGTCGAATAGAATTTTGTTTCGGTTTGAAGGAAATTAATAACATGTTTATTAGAACCTGTTCAGAATTTTTATTAGGAGTCTGACTCGATCAGCCAAGGGGTTGATACTATCATAATGTGTCCTTGACAGAAAGTGTGGAGATCATTGTCTCCCGGAGTTGACAAACGTTTTAGAATGACTCGAAAATTTACAAACCTTGCATATAAAATTCCCACGCAATATTGAAAGTGTCTGTCCACCCCATAAGTGTCTACCTACCCCATTAATTAAACTATCTCGATCTTGCCAAAATAGTGTAAATCGAAAAATCAAAAAATTAATGAGGAAGTTCTAGTGACGGGTTTCAGTATTTTAAATTTAGAATTATTAAGATTCTAAGGACGCATACGTGAGAACTGATTTAGCAAATTTATTTCTTCAGTTATACATTATCTTAAAAATAGTGCTAAGAATTAAGGGTGGCACGTTCTTGTTATTTTTCCAAATTAGTGCAAAATAGTCACTTTTAGTGCCTATTGCAGCAAACCTAGTGTTAAGAGAGCCAGACTTATGCGAAACGTTATCGACCCGGTCGACGATCGCAGTTTCGACGCTACGGGGTTGATCGGACACTGAAAGGGTTAATCACCTTAGCCGCACGATCTGATTAAAAGGTGGCAGTGCGACTTGTTGACTAGTGGTTTCATTTCATATTCCGAAACGACTTGGCGAGTCCTGGAAGCGTTGCCAGAGGTATACTAAACGTCCCGGCCATCCCCGGGGAGCATCGCGCTGTGGTTTTAGCGAGGAAAACGAAACGCGAGGAGTATGAGGGATCATCTCCGTTGGATCGTGTGTCGGAGGAAAGGAGCTTTCGCCGCTTAAACGGGAGAAAGCTTCGTTCCTTCTGATTGATCTCTGCGTTTCACGGTTCCGGCGAATTTTATTAACAATGAGAGGACTGCGATTGTTTTGTTGCTGGTCGTACGCGGTTCTTGTCGGGGAGGGAGCACACGCTCGATGGGAGTTAGGCGAGATTTTACGGTAAAGTTGGAGCGGTATGCTCCGGGCTCTGACGGACGCGTATTTGGTGCGTAGAATCATGGGGGTGGGGGTAATTATGCTGTCGAGATTACTGTTCTGGGCGAAATTATGTTCCCTTGCTTAGGAATACTCTTGGCGTAAACTGTCTTTAAAATGTTTTCAATTTTTTGGGGATATGTGGAGAGAACTTGCAACAAACAATACTAGCGTTAAAAATATTTTATTAAAATTAGAATTTTGTACTCGAATCTTTTGTATTTCGTATTATTGAGAAAACATTCTTCCTCGAACGCTTTCAGTGGAATAAAAGTAGGTGCAACGTTCTTAAATTCGTTTTAAATTCGAGTTCCTTTTTCTTGGAGAAAATTCGGAGTTTGCCTATAAAGTTTGTAGTCATTTCTTTCTTAATAATTGCTCATGGATGCATTTTTACAATCTCAATGTTCGCAATTTAAAAATATTAGAATCCGTCGTTTTGACGGGTCCCGTAATTTGAGTGTTAGAGAAATATTAGAAAATATTTCTGATCCCGGTTCGAGATGAAAACTGCAGAGGAATTGGTATAGTGAAATTTCGTGTCCGAACAAGTCCGACAGCGACGGGAAAAAAAGGTGTGAAAATTCCTCTCGGAAAATTGTTCTTTTTTCCGTGTAGGAGCATGATAGGGACAGGAGAGGACGCCTCTAGTGCGTGACCGGGTACAACAAAGCCAATCGATCGGCATCAATCAATGGAGTTTTTCAAAACCGGTGGTCGGGGTTCGGCGGGCAGACAGCGCAAAAAGTACTTTATACGTGATCATTTACGCCGACCATAAATTACGAGTCTTTCCCGGTCGCGCGCGTTCGTCAATGGAGGTTCTTTTTTTTTTCGCCCCGTCGTTACTCTGTCGCGTCGACGAGAGCGAGAAAGCGGTATCGAGAGGGCGGGGGAGGGGAGAAGAAGAGAGGAGGCGGGGCAGGAGAATTAATTAGTTTGAGAAGCCCAATTAAAAATAAAAATGTCGACTGACCGAGGCCCGGTCGCTCGCCCGTGGTCAATCGTTTGATCGTTCGTTAAACCGTCGACGGTCGGACGACGACGTCTCGCTGAAAATCCATTGCGTTTCGCAAATGATGTATCCAAAAATGATGCATAAAAAATGCCGTGTTCGACGAGTGGCCAATAAAAATTCATTAGATTCGAACGCGCTCGCTCGCTCGCGCAACCGGTGGAAATAAACGATCGCACGACGAGCATCGCTCGCGTGCGAGCATTTTGTAAATAACCGCGTAATGTCACGTATGGTAAAAATTCATTGCTTTCGGTAAATTGAGCCCGGCGACGCGATCACGCACTATCACTTTCTCACTCTCTCTTTCTTTCTCTCTTTCTCTCTCTCTCTCTCTCCCTTGCTCTCTTTCGACAGCTTTTTTTATTCCGTGTGCGAGGGCGATTGATACGGCGCGGAGTTCTACGGTGACGCACGATACAGACGGTTCAATAAAAATTTGAATGGCCCCGGACTGTGTTAACCCCTGCCGGAGAACACCATGTGCAAATTAGTTTGCAGTTTTGATGTTTTACTCTTCGGCCGCCGGGGCAGAATTAGCATCTGTTTTGTTAATTGTTTGATCAGGGTCTGGGGAACTGCAGAAATATTTTTAGTTCGATACTCTTAATTTAATTTCATCTAAGACGAA
The DNA here is from genome assembly GCA_028454255.1 of Halictus ligatus. NCBI lineage: Eukaryota > Metazoa > Arthropoda > Insecta > Hymenoptera > Halictidae > Halictus > Halictus ligatus. The sequence continues at coordinate 10,052,103 of CM052142.1, forward strand.
TTTTGTAGTTTAACCCTTTGCTCTCGAGTGGCGACTCTGACGCTGGAAATTGTTGTGGCATTATTTCAAAGAAATTACAAAAATTATTGCGATGTATTTGTTACGTTACAAAATTTGTATTTAACAGATCACTGAACGTTTGAATATTATATGTGGTGGAAAAGAAAGACGGAAAAGAAATTTAGTTTTAGAATGAAAGTAACGCCGAGTGTATAGGGTTAATAGAGTAGCGACCCAATGTAGAATCTATATTGAATATAGGATAAAATTTAAAAAAAGGTTTGTGGAACATAAAATTGTTGTCAGACTAATTGGAGATTCTCCAGAATTTTGTAATATTTTACTTCCAGTTTCATCTCGCCGTTGCAATATTCTCCGAAACGCGACTTACCCTTTTCACTGATAATTTATGGCAACAACGAGTTTAATCATCCGCCTCTTTTATTCAAAATTAAACCGCGGGAACAAAGAGAAATTACTGACTTCCGAAAAGCCCGTGTCATGTATCGCCATTTTTAATGTCGGCCGTGCATAAAAGTAATCCGATTTCTCGTGCAATTTAATTAAACGCGCAGTGTCCAGCATAATTATTCAAAGCAAATCCTTTACAGAAAAAAAGAAAAAATGTCGCTAAAGCATTTTAACTTTATCAGTTACGAATTTTACTTGGCAAACAAAAATCCACCGTTACAAAACGTATTATCGGTTTCGAAGATTTGCGGTCTACACGGTTAATAAACAATTCTCATTTATTTCGTGTAACGCGTTCCGGTGTAGAACCGTGTTGCTGAATGTTGAAAGTTATCGGGACCATAAATTCGCTCGTGGATCGAAATCGTGTTAAGTATGTGCATTTCGCGGGATTGAACGTGCGCGGCATAGTACCGCGTCGCGATATACATGTCATTTATCATCCATTTGCAAAGTGATTATACGATAAAAGAAAGAGAGAGAGAAAAAAAGAAAAAGAAAAAGAAAATTCGCCGGTCTCGGCGTTGAACGTTCCCGGTTGCTCGAAATTTTACGTCAATTATGCAGGTCTCGAGTTTCACTTATAAAGGAGTTTGCAAAGAAAGTTCCCGTTCCGAAGAAACTTCTGGTTTGTGCCTCGGAGTATTGCTTCGTCATAAATTCCGATTTTTAGCTCACCGCTGCCACGTAAATCGAAAATCTGGGTCTCTCGTTAGCATACATTTGTGTACAGCTTATTTACCAATTAGAAGCATCGGTTTCATCTCATAAACATAATTAGAGAGAGGACCGAGGAAAACGATTTACCTCAAGATACGGATCTGGGTTAATTGATTCTAAAACATTCGCAAAAATACCCCTTGCACGGTTCATTAACCGTTAACAATTTCACGGTTTCATTAACGTAACCTGATTCCTTCAAACTGCACGGTGCAGACATACTGTTAAATAATCGTAGTATTTTTCTCGAGACGCGCACACATTAAACAATTTGCGTCCGAAGGAAATATGAAAAGAAGGCCTTTATCACACCAAACTTTTATTATATTTAAGACATTGTTGGCGGGCAATTTTATTTCGTAATTTAATGTAGAACTAAAACAATCTAAATAAACTTCAATAAACTTCTTCTATATCGCGTTTTATATACTTTTCTGGTACGATATTGTCCCAACAACGTTTGCTCATGAAAACACGAGTTAACTCGTGAGCCGGTCAACAATGTGTTAAGTACAAAAATTACTGCAAGCAAAACAACTTCATATTTCAGCATTAGAAGAAAAAATCGGAATTACTACTTTCATCTCTAACGACACCCTCCATTTCTATTTTTTAGCTAACGAATAATAACAGTGACCAGGAGAAAATTGAACGTATGTACGATGCAAAGTGATGCTAGTGCTGCAAACGTGTTAAATAATTAAAATAAAAATTTCCAGAGATCGTTTCCATCAAAATTTCGCTTTCGATAAAGTTTCCCCGCGCCGGGGACCATTTAGGGGCCGTTGAACGAGTGATTAACAGCTGCCCAAGTAGTCGGTCGTTAAACAAAAATCCGTTGTCGCAGTTTCCCGGGGTCTTTCTCGGCGGGACGACCGGTCAAAGTGTCAAAACCACTGTTTAAAACGTGCAGAGCCGGTTTCTAAGCGTGCTCCTTTGCCCAGGGGTGGGAGGGGGAAGCGTATAGATCCGTTCGCCACAATTCAACCCCCGGAGAAAACCGGGTCGCCTTTGCCCAATCGAATTCTCAACTCCCTCCCTCTCTCTCTCGGCCGTAGAACGGGCCGTTACAAATTTACGTGACGGAAATATCGTCCGATATTACACCGCGATATCATAAAGCCCCTGTACGCATCGAACCCGGGAGAATCGCGCGCGTCGTTTCCACCGGCGCGAGTCGATCTTACGACGATATTCTTTTCGCCAATCGTAAAATCGAACCGTTTTCAGATATGCCAGGTGCCCCGCCGTTCGCCAATTAACACCGAGGCCGATGACAGCGACACATGCGCGTCTTTCGCCCTCCTTTTATCGCCAGGTCTTTCGTTCCGTTTAGAGTGGCCCCAACAGCTCGGATTATTGGCCATTAAACTGTCGCTTAGAGAAGCTTCGATTACTAGCAACAAATTCTCTCTAACAACCGATTTCTTTCCGGATTCGTTCAATTTTATTTTAAGGAGGTCATTGAAATTGAGCGAAGCCAAGTAGTGCAATGTTTTACTAGTTGCTAGCAGCAGATGATAGACCAGATTTTCGTAAATGAATCAGCGTGGTAGCGTTTTGCTAAAACTGCCTTCCCTCTTTCCTTGGGATTTTCTTTCGGATTTACTCCATTTTGTTTTACGAAGGTTATTGAAATCGAGTAAAGCCAAGAAACGAGAAAATTTACTGGGAGGAGAGGAGAGGATTTTACCAGTAGCTAGCAGCAGATAATAAACCAGATTTTCGTAATAGAATCAGCGTCGGAGCATGTTGGCGAAGCTAAAACTAATTTCGACTATACGAATTTATTGTATTATGGAACTTGGATTATTCACATTCGCACGTGGTAACGGCGTGAAAGCGGAAACGTGTACCCAGCGCGGTAACTGCAGACCCGGAACCCGAAATATAATTCGAAAGTTGGGAAGTTAACTGCTGGCTGTTAACCTGCCAAGTACGCGGATTATTGATATTAATGACGGCCATTGGCTGGAAGTCACTTTTACCGCTGTCGATACCCTCCTTCGGGATCGAAATTCTTTTCCAAAATTCACATTTAACGAGCAATCAAATTATTTAATATTCTAATTCGTCTCAGCGTTATCGGCATTGCCGCGCGGTGCCATCTAGCGGCTCCGCGCTCTAAGCGAGGCGCGACGATCACTATACACCAACATGGCGGCGCCCATACCTGTCACAAACGCTGGAAAGTCTTTACACACGCGTAACTTTTGAACTGGTGATCTCCTAGGATCGAAACTAGAATTCTCGGCACTTTCTCGCCGAAATCTACACAATTACATTTCGAAAAGTTAAAAATTGCTGGTTTCCTCAGGTCAAGTTGAACCTAGAGTGGTTATAACTTCTTGTTAGGGTTGTAGAAATGTTGAAGAAGAAATAAAACATACTAAAGAAATTTCAATTCTTATTTCCCGAAATGAGTTACATTGAACAAATCCGTCTGACTTCCAGTTACACGGTCGCAGCCGAATAAATAAAATATACAGCGGAGCAATCTATTATCGGTGGCGCGCGCGATCAAAGGGATGAAAAATTCAGTTACGTTATTGTAGAGCGTAACAAGACAAACGACCGCAATGAAACGGAAACCAGGATTTGTCAGATAATAAAGCACGATTGTTTCGGGGATGGTCGTCGACTTAATTGATCGATCACTCGAAAGGAAATCGCCCTTCCACGGGGGTCGGCTCGTGGCTCTGAATAATTTAGCGAAAACCTTTAGTAGCCCCGTGAATTTTCCTGATGGTGGAAGAGAGAGAGTGAGTGGGAGAGGGAGAGGAACAGAGCCGCGTCCAGGAATGTGATTCCGTCGGCAGTTCGCGTTCGAAGAAGATTGAACGGACCAGCTATACCGGTATATACTATAGCGCAAATTGATGTCCTAGCCACGTTGGATTTCGAGCGGAGACCGGACCTCTTGCATATTCGGCGAAAATGGCGGAGCTATTATGTGTGATTAAACCCGCCGCATTAATTGTAACTTTTCTACCGGCGGCCTCCTGAAACTTTGATACGAGAATTTCGTTTTTGCAATAAAACTCGCGGGGAAAATTCATAATGCCGGCCGGTACGTCGTCTGGGACAGTTTATATTATCGTTGGAAATTACAAAGAGATCTTCTGTAATGAAAGAATGAAACACGATTTTAGAACGGATTCATTAAACTTCCCCCATTGTGCGAATTTGTCCGATTAAATTTAGCTGCCAACGATGTAACGAATTTTTCGTAAAATTTGATTTGATCTGTTCGATAATTGAATGGTAACTCTTTAACAGAATTTTATTTTAACCCCCTTTACTCAATAGTATTTTTGCATTGTGGTTCATTCACAAGATACATTAATAAAATGAATAGGATATCACTGAAAACAATTGAGAAAATGTTTTCGGAATGGTTCGAAAAGCGTTAACGGAAACAAATAAAAAGCGCGCAGTGATCAAACCGGGCGAAAAGAAATGGCGATCGAAAACGGTCCTCGCGTAGTCACCGTTGGACTGACTTTGCGCGAAAAAAGAAAAAAAAATACGCGTTCGCGCAAAATCACGCGGAACCAGGGGGAGCCAGCTTCTGTCCGTGTTTTTTGGAATTTACGTAATATTTTGTTCGCTTTTCGAACGGCATAGCGTCCCTCTTTGTGCACCTGCGGGGCCTTCCATTCGAGCGGGTTACACTGATTGGTTTCGTACCCATCGACCTGTGAAACAAATAGATTGCTGCGACGAAGGAATAAAAAAATAAACGAGAACGAAGGCAAAGAGACCGCCGCTTGTTGAAAAGGAAAAACTGACAAGAACTCTCAGGACCGCTACACTTGTCACCTGAGTTTTCTCGGCAATTTTTCTTCTTTCTTCTCTTTAATGCCCACAAATCTCTGGTAGGATTTACCCCAAATATTTTATAAACATATTTTAATAATTACTTCACGCTTTCGCAGACTCGCCGCACAAATTTTAATAACAATCCGCTTCACGCGCCTCGTTTAATCCTTTCTCGAGCAAATGTATTTCTTTCGAATACATTTATTGTTTTTCATTTACATTGCAATTCGTTCTCATTCGAGAATCCAACCGCGAGATATTTGCATCCCACTGGTCACGAGAGAGTTAAATGAAACGTGTACGAAGCGGGAATGTTATGCAAAATCTCGTGAAAGTATGATGCATTCATTAAGTGCGTCTCAAATGTGCAGGTACACAGAGCAGCGTATAACTTTCGATATTATTATTAATCTTCACTACTGAGTCTCCTTTTACCTATTCTGCTCCACTAGAAAAATCGTTCGTTCTTTAACAACAACTGAAAAAATATAATTTCTAGCTCAACATTCCACAGAGACATTCCTCAATAGTTAGACCACAAAATTTTGCAAGTAATTAACTTAAAAAAAAAAGAAATACCTTTCTGAAGACTTTGCGTGCCAAAGAAAAACAGTCCCAACTTCTCAAAAAAGAGAAAAACATTTAATAGTGAAAAAGTAGTCTTCTAGAAATGTCCGGACACTTATGCTACGAATCGAATTCGCCAAATCGTCCAGGCGACTCGAACAATGCAAACCACCCTTTGCAATTCGGGGCGAGCTCGGTGCATTTTCGGCGGCAGTGTCACAGGGCGAGGGGGGTGGGGGTTTATCATCGAGGACAACAATAAACGATCTAGGGGGGGGGGGGGGCGATCGGTGATATCTGGGTTGACCGTGATCGACATAATCTCTCTCGCCTGAATGTGACGCAGCGAGGTTGTTGTTTCGCTGGCGGCCGCCGGGAACGGATGAACTGATAAGAGAGAAGGCTCGAATTAGCAGCGTAGCAGCTTTCGGCATTAACTATAAACAAACGATCCCGGGGTTGGTGCTTGCGCTGTGCTCTGTGTGTATGGGAAATGAAGCGTGCGTGGAAATGAGGGAACCAGGAGAGGAGGAGGAGGAGGATAGAGAGAGAGAGAGAGGGGCTCTCTCCTCCTGAAAGCAATTCTGCTTTTGATAGGCTGCCTGTGCATGACGTTTCGATAAACAGCCCACCAGGTTTATATACTTTCGTTCCTCCTATGTTCCCGGCTCTCTTCCATTCTGCTTGTTTCGGCTCGCTTCCCCCGCCCCCCGGATCATGCAAAACACGACGTGTAACTTGTCACGGATTATCCCCCGACGATTCTTTTTTTCCTTTTTTCGTCTTGTTTTGTCGCTTTTTCTCCACGCGTCGTCAACCGTTTTACCGGGGAATGTCGTCAACCCGCCAAATGACACGGCCGAAATAAATTCCTCTCTCGCGCGAATTCTCCCGTGAGCTTCTGACGCGCGAGCGTTGCGCACAGTCGATTCGCGCAAACAACGCGGATATCGTTGTCCGCGCGCAGTATCCGAACGATCGGCGAATTTTCCAGACGCGAATGTACCGCGAAGCAACGATTATATCTCAACTATAATAGCCGCCGGACTAATCGGTTTCGGTAAACGACTCTGCGAACTGGTCACGGGTAAACTGGATTCGCAATCGCGCCGTCGGCCGACCGGAAGTATAGTTAGTTCGAGAAATTAATTTATCCATCGACGCGTGCGCCGCGCCGGAGAATTATCCGTGTCTGTTTCGTATAAACGAGCGGCGATCTGGATTTAGTATAGCAAAGTGGTTGAACTTCAGCCTGGCAACCCAGAAATATTCAACTTTTCATTGTACAATCCTGTACATCTTGAGGAGAAAATGGCCGAAACCGAAGTTTCGAGGCGAGGAACTCGCTGGTTCAAAAGTTATACATGTTTAATTTGCACTCGAAGCCATTTTAGATCTAAAACGAAACGTGTCCTCCGAGGTAGAATATTTCCCTTCTGTGCAATAACAGAATAATTACCATAACAGAATAATTGTAGGGCAATAACTATGTCCAGTTTGAATATTAAAGTTATTTGTAACAATATGAAAAAATGTTATATAGAAAACTGACACGGTATAGAGGTGGACATGTTGTGACACAAACATTTTCTGCGTGGGTGGAGGCATAGAGGAGATTTCAAGGTCAACTCAATTTTTCTAAACGGAATGCTATGTTTTTTAAAGCTCTCCCATACAGACAATTGTGCACTGAATATCGAATCGAGTGTTAAATTTTTCATTCAATGATAAGTAGTTCACGCGTATGAGTTACAATGAAAAGCGATTTAGAAGAATGCAACGTTGTCGATGAACGTATCCTTTTTTCTCCGAATGGAATGTTCAGTGGATTAAATCGGGGATTATTCCGTCATCGGCGCAAGCAATTTTTGTTCTATCATTGCGGAGCGTGGAATCCGCGAGAGCCGTGTAAAATCATTATTTCGGTGTTGCGCAGCCGATGGGAATTCTCTCTCTCTCTCTCTCTCTCTCCGCTTCGGCCATTATATTGCCCAACAAGTTAATTGTCATGCCAGTTCAAATATTCATTATGAACTGGTTAACGGTGAATCTTCTCGATCGACTCGATTTCGTCCAAACATTTTCCAATTTGTCGAAAACCGTGTTCCGGCCGGCGACACGGAAACACGGTTGAATTTTTCCCCGTCGAACAATTGCCGGTCGACCATCGGGGGATGGGGGTGGGGGGTGTGGGCCTGATTCCGTTATTTGCTCTACGCGCGCGCGCTACTTGGTAATCCGTTTTTTTTTCTTTCTGAATTTTCATAAATTCACGGCCGACCGGGCTATTTCGACATTAAACGTTCGCGGCATTAAATATCTTCCGAAAGCGTTTTACGGTCTCGCGTTTCATTAAAAATTAACGTCAATCGGATCGGCTCGCGGATTATTACTTTCTGGCGTTCGTCGCGGCCGAACTCGGCCGTTGAAATATTAATTAAGACGCGCCGCGCCGGAAAGACCCGTTTCATGAATAGTTTTTTAAATTAATTCCACCTATTTTCGCGATTCTCATCGGTTGCAAAATTCGCATGATTCTCGACGCTTATGCTAATTTGCTTCGCGTCCTCTTCCCCCTTCGACTGACGATCGGAATTCTGTCTGTTTAAATCCCACCGAAATCTCTTGCCGAATTCCCTGTTAAGACCCCTAATTTATCATGCGACGTGTTGATGGAGATTTACGAGTTCAGACATAGTGGAGTGTGCTTATTATATTAGTATTTGCAGCGCCTGTACTCGCGAGATCCTGATCGCAGTGCAGTAATATTAAATATCCCGAGTCATATTTATTATAAAACAGTTTGTGCCACTGCGTTTCGTCGAACAGTGTCAATTAAATTTTTCTTCTCTGGCTTCGAGTGAATTTCGGGGTGATCAAAAGTTCGACGCGGCCATGTCGATAAATTAATTGGAAAACTGGAAGCCATAACGCGTTAGAGTCCGTCCAAGACCCGGCTAGTTCTCCAAAATTTCCTGTCGCGTCACTCGTAAATCCATCACAACATGGCCGGCCGTTCTAAATAATTCAGAACACGACCCCGGCGAGCTTTGACGTCAAAACTTCGAGCTTCCTAAAAGGTGTTTCTCAGAATTAATATTGCAAATTCGCAGCCGGGCCACGCTCTATATACGCTTGCAAAATAAATTTCGAACGGGCCGGAGAGTTTCGAGAATGGCGAACTTCTCTGCCCGCGACAAAATCTACTTAACTATGTAGCGCATTAATTTTTCACATTTCTCAAACTGGCTGGCCAGAAATATTACATTGTAAAATTATGCAAGCACTGTGGGGCATAAATACCCCTTCTGCGCTCAAAATTGTGGGGAGAATTCCAAAATATTGTAACCTTATACAAAACTTCAAACGTTTTTGAAATTACGCTCAAAGTCCAGTTCACTTTATTGATTCACATTGAACAAAATAGTTTACCTGATCTTCTCAAATTAATCATAGGGTAAATGTGTTTATAGCTCCTGCTAAATCGAGTAGGTTTTTCTCGAAACGTTAGAAAATGTTCGGTCGCCTCCGTCTCTGGTTTCACGGTGATTATAGTAATTACCGTTGCATCCACACCGAGTGCGCGGTTCATTTAATTTAAGGAGCGTTGTGCATCTCGAAAGATTACGTTCGTTTCTGCCAACAACCTCCGTAGTACTCTGTTCTAATCGCATACACGTCGTAGATCCCGTGTTTGTACAGCAAGTCAACATTGTCGCTATCAAAAGCCATTGTATAGCGCGGCTCGGTATTAGCATAAGGTGTCTGGCTGCTACCGAGTAAATCGAGCGAACCCGATTCTCTCGTGGGATGTTCCTGCAACAGCCGAGATCCAGTTGCTCCTTCGGACGATTATGCAAATTTCCGACAATTCGCGACTTAATGAATCAATGGTAAACCGCAATTCGCATACTGATCGACAGTCGAACTGCTATAGAACCTGTACACGTATTAATCGCGCGGGGGGTGGGGGCGCGTTGGTGTGCATTCTATTAATTGCCCGGTGTTTGTTGTTATACTGCCAATTTGCCGAGGAAATAGCGTTTCACTTATCGCATCAGTAATGCATCGCCAAATCCGACAAACTCCAAAATCGCATCAACAGCTTACACGTAATAAAAATGTCCTGAGAACTCTCAATATTTATTAATACAGTTTAATATTTCGTACTACTTGAAACCTAATTTACCGGTGAAACCTTTCTCAACACATTCCTGACGTTTCTCCGATTAAAACGAGTCCAAACACGACGCAATTCGAAGCATGTTCGCTCGTGCAGTTGATGATTTAGTGGAGCCTCGATTATCCGAACCAGTGTCTCAATTCTCCGTTATCCACGTATATTAATAGTGCAACTCATTTAACCTGACTCTACAGCTACATAGATAACCATTCTGCTAACCTGATAATAGTTTCTCTTAGTTCGGATAATCGAGGTGATACTCTGTCAGGAATTAAACGAGCAAACATGATCCAAATTGTATCGTGTTTGGTATCGTTTTAATCGGAAAAGTGTCAGGAATATGTTGCAGAAGTTTGATGAAAAGAAAATTATTCGGAACACAAAAACGATACATTATTTTTGTTGATTTGTTTCCTGCCTTTTTTGTCTTGCCACATAAACGTCCTAAATTTGTTTCGTTCATACTTTTTCGTGTTTGTACGGATCCAGAAGTTTGTTTCCGAATGCACTGGATCATTCTTTCCTTCGTGCCAGGTGAAGGGCGTTCTTTTATTTCGAATTGTCGCAGCGAGTCTACAGAGACTTATTGACAGAAACGATTTCCTGTAAGTCGTAGGATAGGATTCTGAAGCCGAAGACGATCGAGAGGGGCAAGGCAATCTAATCTGGCCGCAGGGAACACGGCTACCCTAACCTCCACTCTCCATTCGGATCGATCACTCACTCGATCATCCCACCCCGTTTGATCATCCAGTATCCTTGATGGTGTTTCACTTTCGCTCGTGCTGACCGACGTGTGTCTGGACCTGGTCCACCCTATACCGCTCCTTATCGTTCGGCAACCATAACCCTCGTAAAACCGCCTATTCTTGATTAACCGAACCGTTACCTTTTTCCGGATCTACTCGGATCCTCCCGGCTAACCCTTGAGATGATATCGCGGGGGGGATTCGCATGGTCACGCAAACTCGAAACAGATTTCCGCACGCCTATCTCCCTCGGCAGAGACCGTCGGGAAATTAGTTGGTAAATGTTACAGAATTATTTATCTCAGGACTGGAAATCCTCTCGTCGATCCGGCCAACACGATCCAGGAAAAAAGAGTTCAAGAAAATGATTTAAAGTCGCCAGGAAAATTGCAATAACCGATTAAATAGAGAAACAAACGATAATAAAAATGTTGGGGCTTCTGTTCGCGAATGAAAAATAAAGCAAATACTTTTATTTTGCAAATTTTCGCTTCAACGTTTAATTAACCACTACACCGACGATTCAATCGAAACGTGAAAATTCATAAATGAAGCCATTTCGAAGCAGATTTTCCGTAACCAATAAATCGAGAACGGTTTTTTCATTTCTAATTCGAGCGAATGTTTACTTTAGCGATATAACTGCTGGACACAGCGATATACATAGTTATTTTAATCGATTCTGCAGTGCACCATTGTTGACTGCGATGTATCGTTCGCACAATAAATAAACGCCGAAAATTGAGTAGCGACAGGCTCGGTGAGATACGAATGGCTTGCGTTGTATTTATTGGCGAAAAATATTAATAGGAATCACTGAGCCGTAGAGCACTCTCTCTCTAAAAAATAAAAAAAAAGAGGAACGTATAAAATACAGATTCTCGATCGTAAATTCAACGTGACATTAAAAATCACGGTTGACAACCGGTCGATACCAATTAAGAGGCAATATTTTATTTAGGAGCCGTGCTTTTCGTACGTTTCGAATTGACTCACGAAACAGTTTAATATTCGAGAAATGGCGGGGATATAATTGTTAAAGCGTAACGTTTTCCATGGCAACGGTTTTCGGCGAAACGCGCGTACGAAGAAGCGCGTGACGTATGGCACAGATTTTTCCTCGGCTAAGATTCCTCCGCCCACCCCTGTTCCCGGTGACACTGTGACCGCAATTTATTTGTGAGTCTCGAGGGGTGACCCAAATACGTCGGGGATCGTAAGTACTCTGACAACAGTCGCGCGAGGGTGATCCCCGTACGAACATCTCGTTACTTTTTCCGGGGCAGAAATTCGATGAAATCCGATCCCTCCGAAAATGCCTACAAGGCTCGTTTCCACCCTAATCGTTTCAATCGCATCGACATCGTCACAATAGCCGCACGCGACCCTTCTACCTGTTCCGGTCGGGAAGCATAAGTGCTTCAACCTGCACGCGGTTCAAATACACGCTGTGATTTGCGAGAAAATTGAAATAACAATTTTCTGCTGGACCAAACTTCGACGGGTGAATTATCATTGAGGTGTGCTACTTAACACTAGATTTGCGGAGCACTAAAAGTGACTGTTTTACGTTACTTTATAAAAATAACAAGAACATGTGCAAAGAAAACAATTTTTAGGATAATTCCTCATGGATGTATCTTTAGAATATTAACCCTTTGAACTCGAGCGAAGATTTGAGATTTGAAGTGTCAATTCGAGCGGCGCCGATACGGCCAATTGAATCGGATTCAAAATCGAAGAACTGTCGATAGAAATGAGGTAGAGTGATGAAATTTCTTTTAAATTAAAGCTGAAACTTTGTAGAATACGGGAAAAATAAGGAGACTATGGTACGAACGTTTTTCAACCTTGAGAAAATTCGTTAAACCTGCACAATTTCAAATTGAGGTTTTTAAATGGTTACGATTACTAATTCACCGGTTCGAAAATTGTGAATGTTTAAATCTGAGAGATCTTTCAAAGTTTGTGTTTCGACTGTCCACGTGCTATAGTAGGTTCGCAATAACAACCGGAACGGAATTAGTGATCGATTAGATCTGAAACAGCATATTTCCAGCTTAAATTTTAGATTCCGCTCGATTCGCGGAGAAGCTGCGGCGAAAACCATCGGGCGTGCATCAGGGTTCTACAAATATCGATCGGACGGGCGTTATAAAGCGCCGTTCACAGGTAGAACCGGAAACACCGAGGAGAATTTCGAATTCCCATTTCCCGTCGAAAGGAACGGTCCGCATTATCGCAACAAAAATTGCAACGCCGCGAGATTCACCGTCGGAAAGAGACTGAAAATCGGCAGACATGGCGGTTCTACGAAGATCGATCGTAGCCCCGCGGTCTCGAGGCATCGGTTTTACAGGTAGAGCTCGAAACCGCTCCGCGCGCATTTATCCCGGCAAAAATTACGCCATTCAGAAGGACAACAATCGATCGGGTCCCGGGGCCTGTCACTGTGGAAGAACGATGGTTCCAACGAACGGAAGCTTTTCATCGGATAATACTGCGGAGCAATTGACATAATGAATGCAATTTTATTTGAAGCACCACGCGCGGACACACGGGAGCTCGAAGTGAGTTGTTACCAGTTGCGAATGACTAACGGCTTCGTAGCTGCCGGAGCAGTTCGAGCAACAAGTGAGAGACCGAACGAGAAACAAAAAACCAAAAAGAAAGAAATGAAAGGAAGAGGAAAGAAAAAATTAAAAAAATAAGGGAAGGGGGTTACCCGCGGGACGGAGCCGAACCAAGACGAAGAACGATTGCAATTGGCATTATCAACCTGTCGACGTTATTATTTACGACGTCGTTAACTTAGGGGCGCATAAATTTTTTCCCGCTCGCGCATTAATATACCAGTCCGACGGTTTATCCTTATCCCGATGCGTTCGTTGATCGCGATCATAAATATGGATTACCGAAAATTCTATTTGCAACGGAGCACCGGTCTCGATCGATTTCACTTTCCAACGAGTCTTGCGTAAAATAGATTAACTGTCGTACACATTATAAAATACCAAAGTAAACTTGCAAAATATTTCCGAATCTTCTGACTCTCGTGCGTCAGGATTTATTAAAGTCTGTTGTTTAGCGTATAATGATTGTGTAGAAATCTGGTGTTTCGTGATTCGAAAATAGGCTCCGAAAGACAGGCACAATTATTCGCACGAGTTAAGAACAGTGTGAATATAGTGAAAAATTTGTAAGTATACTTTACATCGGTATTTTTAAAATACTACTTTATATTGTAGGATCAGTATTCTCATGTGTCACATCGGATAGAACGTTTTCATTTCTTTTCTTCTGACAATTTTGAAGAAGTTGATTTCGCAAAGCAATTCTCGAAAATGTAGGTCGGGAACATGCAGCAAAATTTTTTACTCGGTCCCCCGTTTCTGAGAAAATTAAGGTGAGCATTTCGTACGGGGAGTACACTTTGTTAATTCATGGTTTAATACGGTTAGTGCACCTGCTAGGAGGTTATTCAGGATGGAAAAACGTGTAAAGAACACAGAATACAATTCTCCGCACGAGAGAATACTATTTAAAAATTTGTTGAGCACTCTTGCACTATGGTTGATTCCTTTTTGATTCATTTTTTGGTCGGACTTAGGTAGAACGTGTGCACAGTTGCTTTCGTTTCTACTACTACGAACAAATGAATTTTTAATGTCGAGTATGTGTACGTCAAGTTGAGATCTCGTGTGACTATACTGTTTTTCACGTAGAATTCGGTTTGTTTCTTCCTCTAACAATTTTAGCGAGCCGAGGGTAGCATGTATACATTATTTTGACTTATCTCTTCGTCTGTAGAGTGTTTGTTGGTGTGATCGTGGATCGGTTTAGAAGCGACGCCGATCACGCGGTCCCCAGACAGAGCGTAATTGCATCGCAATCTTCATTTTCCCCGAGACAAAAGGCAAACTTTAGCCGGACAATAACGTTGGACGCAGGAGCGCGTTAACGTCGCGAGGAATAATCGAGCGCAGCCCTTCGTCCCTTCATTGTGCTCGATGCGAAAAATCGAGACCCGGCGAGCGCGCATTGCTCGGTTCTCACATGAACTTTTCATTGAAACTAAAGGTCGGGAACGCGCGCGCGCGCGCGCGATGAAAGGACTTTCTTTGTGAACGCGCGACGAATATATCCGAGCGTGTTCGCGACGAAGGGACGCCGTTGTGCTGGTCAAGAATTAGTCGATGCGTTCCTTGCGAGAAATTGGATAGGTCGCGGAACAACTTCAACTTTCGAGAACGCCGAGCCCGGTCCGCGCGCGGTGCACGCGTCGCTTGAATGAAAAGTTTGTCGTACACCGCCGATTGATTAGTACGCCTCCCCTGCAGCTCGGGGTTGAATTGTTTTAAAACCCGGGGGGTGAACCGAACGAGAATTAATAATCGAGTATTCGGAACCTCCAGCCGAGCCACTCGGGGCGGGAATTCTTCATGTTAACTTTAGTTAAGGGGGCAGACCACCTTGAATGTCTAAAAATATGCTTACGAATTTTATTTAAGCATAATCGATACTTGAAAAATTCTAAGTTTTTGCAGAGATAGTAAGACAACTCTTAACTTTGTCCTCCATTTTTTTCAGAGCAATATTTCCAAAAATGGCAGAGTTATTCAATGTTTTTGTAATGCACTTTTAGTGTTACCTTGACTATCTAAAAATATGCTTACGAATTTTATTTAAGCATAATCGATACGTAAAAAATTCTAGGTTTTCGCAACGATATTAGTACTACTCTTAACTTTGTCCTCCATTTTTTTCGGAGCAATATTTTCAAAAATGCCAGAGTTATTCAATGTTTTTGTAATGCACTTTTAGTGTTACCTTGACTGTCTAAAAATATGCTTACCAATTTTATTTAAGCATAATAAATACGTGAAAAATTCTAGGTTTTTGCAGCGACATTAAGACAACTCTTAACTTTGTCGTCCATTTTTTTCGGAGCAATATTTTCAAAAATGGCTGAGTGACGAGACCGTTTATTCTGTAAAAATTGCTAAATGAAAGGTGTCCCAAAACTGGTTAACGTATATCGTATAAAGCACCAAAAATTTTTCTGAAATCGAATAATACTTATCGAAGCCACAGTATGAACTGAGTACGTAGGGGAAAGATCTGTTGCGTCCGCCTGTGCCAAACAGGGCTGTAACTTGTTGGCCAGGGGTGGCTGCGAGTCGATTGATCCTGTCTTATATTGAAACAATATAAGACAGCCGCGTAGCAATTCAATTAACATCGGCCCGTGTTACTTTCGAGCGATAGGGGTGGGGGGTTGGACCGTTCGGCGATTGTTCAAGGAGGTTTGACTCGAGAGGCTCTGATATTCGTCCGAGCCGAAAGTCCAAAAGGTTTTTCAAGGGCTGGCCAGCGCCCTATCCCCGAAAGGGTACAACTAGGCCTCTCCCCATTTGCAGTGGACCCGAGTCGAGAGCAGGTCTAATATGCTTTAACCACTGCCATCGAGCTGCCGGAATAACCCAAGAGAGAGAGTGAGAGTGAGAGTGAGAGTGAGAGCCCTCCCTCGAAAAGCGAAGAGAAACGGCGACTAGGCGAAAGGGAGGAAGGGCGAGGGGAACAAGAGAGGAGAATAAAGGAGGAAGAATGGAAGCCGCGAATATTCATAATACGAAGCCGATGGAATAAGCTGATCCTGCAAACAGGCATTCGTTGGCGCCGACGGGGATCCCGGCCGAGCATTATGAGAAACGAAAAGTTGGAGGATGAGAAACAGAGAAGGAGAGAGAGAGAGAGAGGGAGATGAGTGGAGACGAAGGGCCAAGAAATTTGAGAAAGTGAAAGGGACGAGTGAAACAGAAAATCGACGGACAAGGAGCAAGCTTCGGGAAGACTAATAAACGATAGGAAAAGGGGGCGGTTTCAAGTACGGGCCGAGACGGCCCTGCGTACAGGCCGATTTAAAACCAGCATCCCAAAATTTGCGTACTCCAATTCGCCAACCCCGAAATTTCATTTTTCTGAAAATCTGCCATTCTCCGATATTCGCAGTCTTCTTTTCTCCGTTCGATTAAAACGTGACAAATTTTTGATATTTTTAGCAGGAATATACAAACCCCGTATTTAACTAATCTCTTCAGAGTTTCCAAAATTTCTGGTAAATTTTCCAAACGCTCAATTTAGGTAGAATCTTCGCTGTCCTTGCCGATATATGTCACTGACTAGACCAGTCTTGTGGACATGTATCGAGTAGACACAGTATACACATAAAATACGGAACTGTATATATATTCCGGAAATTTGATTTTCCCCAGCTTTTGAAAGGGACCGCAGTGTCCGGATGATACCCGCGTCGTTCGGGGGTCTTTTTTATGTGGTTTTTGGATCAGCCTGTAAGAAAAAAAGGCTGAGCAAACAAGAGGAGCCGGAGCACAAGACAGAGACAGAGCCTCAAAGTTCCAACAGAAAGGGTTTTCCACTTCGACGGGAGCACGAATTTTCCGACTTCCTTTTCCTGCACTCCCTCTCCCTCTCTCTCTCTCTCTCTCTCTCTCTCTCTCTCTCTCTCTCTCTCACTCTCTTCGCCGCCAATGAGCCTGACGGAACGAGCACGTTCGGCCCTCTCCTCGCCGGCATATTTCTCGGAAACAAGACTAAGCGTTTATAGTCAATTAAGGTGCCGAGAGTAGGCAATGCTCTTTGCTGCTCATCGAGAGCGACCGAGAGAGAGAAAAAAAGAGTGAAGTGGCCGCCGGAATGAGGATCGTTCGGCAAAAATGAAATGTCCATGGAAATTCAGTCTTGAGGACGCTTTTCGGCACAAGGTCCGCGATTCTGATCTCGCCGACAAAGAGTGTTTGTACTTCATGACGGAGCCTTTGCCGGACGGATTAATGAAATGTGTTTCGCAAACGAACAAGTTTTCGAAAAACGCCCCCGCGGAATTGGCGCATCTGCGAGCCCTTTATCGAGGTTTATGTTCGTTGATTGGACCGTCGATGGTTTATGCGAAAGCATTGTTACTGTACTCTTAAAACCTTAGCACTCGAATGGCGACTGCTAGGCACCACTAGAAATCGCTGTATCGTTATTCAAAATATTTTTTACATTATTATGCACCATTTTAATACTCCGAAAAAAATGGACGACAAAGTTAAGAGTAGTATTAAAATCGTGCCAAAAACCTAGAATTTTTTCTAGGTAGGTGGGAAGAAATGTTTCGTTTTGCTTGAGTTAAAATAGTTTCGAGCGCAAAGGGTTAATACCTTACTTGGGAAAGGGGATGTGGAAAGGGGGTTGCGGAAAATCTGTGACACCCTATATAGAGCATTTACACGTGAGCTAGTGCAAGAAAATGTACAAAAGATAGGAACCCGACATTGCTGAATGGCCTTCTAAATTTATGGTCTTCTTGTCATAGTAAGATGATAGAAGACCAGTACTTAATGATAAGTCGCCAACCTGGAGCCCGGCGCAACCAAAAAATCTCTCTTTTTTTCTCTGTCCTTCGCCCGGTTTAATTTTTTTGCGGATCGCAACGCTCTACATTCGATCAAACCGCTTGACACGCTCCTGACGTAATAAATTGTCCGAGTAATCGGGAAACCATTTTATTGCAAATTTTGTATTCAAGAGATTCTTGAATTAGAAAACAATTGCATTTAAAATTCTTTGCATGCTCGTCGAGTTCCTATGGGAATTAAAATATATAGTTATTAATTGAATGAAATTATTAAACGTTTCCAAAGTGGAAGAAATTGTCAGGCTATTGTTCCGACTGTTTTTAAATATTTCGTGATAATGTAGAATAAGACAATTTTGAAGAAAGAGAAAAATAAAATGAAAATACAGAGTACAACTTAACTTTATGGTAAATTTCGAAAAGGTAGCTCGGTTTCGAAATGTTTCAGCGAACGTTTGCACAAACAAGTATTTTCGATTGCGGAACAGTGTCTGGCGGTCCATATCGGATCGAAAGAGTAATGAGGTATGAATCACAAGGTCGTCTCACGCTATTAGAGAAGACTCCAAAGGGACAAGTGGAATGGAGTGGCCCATGGGATCACTCGTGTAGTACTAAATCGAGAACATCCGGTCGATTATCGAAGATATATGAAGTCAAAGCACTAAATCGTTCGGTCGTGTAATCGAGCGAAAGACTCGATCCATCTCGACGATACTTTCTAATGGCTTTATTATACTGATGATAGTAGACGTAACCGAGGCGAGAGTTCACAAGTTCCCTAGCTTTCGAATTTCCAATTTTTATTTCCCTCGACTATTTCGTTCAAAATACACTCCACAACACGTCCCTTTATACATCATATGACAACACCGCTATAATTACAATCACGAGAAGACAAATATTTCGCAAAATTTGCGGTCGTTGATTAACTTTTCGAGGTAAATTAATTGGACTCCGAGATCATGATTATTCTGTTTACCGTTGCTTTCACGAAGAGATGAATACATCAATTCGTGAAATTGATTAAAACAAAGGTCTGAAAACGTTTTGTGAATTTATAGAGAATGGAACAATGTATGGGAAAATATTTTTAAAAAATCGTCAAGCTCTTAGCTGAAGCAATTAGAGTTAAAAATAAATGTTAACCATCTCAACAAACCAATAGAGCACTGTACAGTTGAAACAAAGGGCTGAAAAAAAATTTTGTCAATTTCTACAAGATTAGAAAAATATATAGAAAAATCGTCAAGTTCTTAACAGAAGCAATTAGAGTTAAAAATAAATGTTAACCCTCTCAACAAGCCAATAAACCACTGTACAGTCGAAACAAAGGCCTGAGAAAAATTTTGTCAATTTCTACAGAATGGAAAACTATATAGAAAAATTTCCAAGCTCTTAACCAAAGCAATTTGAGTTCAAAATAAATGTTTACCCCCTCGACAAGCCAATAAACCACTGTACAGTCGAAACAAAGGCCTGAAAGAGATTTTGTCAATTTCTACAGAATGGAAAAATATATAGAAAAATCGTTCTCGACCGAAGCAATTGCAGCCGAGGACTAGCGTTAATTTTCTCGACAATGCAAATTCGGAAACAGCATCGGGGGGGAAAAAAAAAAAAAAAAAAAAAAAAACCGTGCGACTTCGAGAGACGAATGAACTCCTCAGACAGACTCAGGAAACAGCTGGACCGGAACAATGAAAAATAGAACGGCGGAATAAAAAAGCACGTGGATGCACGTTGTCGTCGCGGGATGGTACACAGGTGTGCGCATGATAGTACATACGTGTGTGCATAAAGAATCGGTCGTCGGAAGGTATACGCACGCACCGTTCGTGTTGACGGACAACGCCAAACATACGTTGAATCGAAGTAGCTGTTTTTTGGCGCGATCCTCGCTCGGGGGATGAATTTTTGTCGCAAAAGCCTCCGAGTGGGGGAAGGGCGAGAGGGAGGCCTGGTGGCCAGCGGTGGCTGCGAACGGGGGGGCGAGGGTGGAAGGGGGTTGTTCCACGTGAAAAAGCTCGGTTGACGTGGATCGCCCACGGGCCTGCCAGACTGGACCGCAATGTTTTCCTCCAATTTCACCCAAACAAACAGTCCGTTATAGATTTGCAGCCGTTGCCCGCTCGTCAATTTATAATGACGAGCATTGTACAACGAGAAATGAGAATACCAGGTTCGCCGGAAGTAGATACGCGCCCCCCTGCCGAAGGAAATCTGCCGTAACGTCGGGGAGAACATTGCCAATTCTCTTTCCGCGCTCGTGGAATTGTGGGAGGCCGATTATAAATACAACACTGAACGCCGGCAGTTCGAGAATGATCGCCTTTGTTCGGCAGCGATTTGCTATTCGCGAGACGGAGCTGCTCTTGACCGTCATTTTTAATAAACTGTTGCTGTAATTTATTTGCTTATTTTGTCTGGAAGTGTGTATCCTCAAGTCATCTTGAACGCGGGTTCTAACATTTTTAATTTACAATTATTAACCATTTGCACTCGAGGACTTTCTCGCTTGCGCACACCACCAGCAACTAGAGACGATTTCGGCCAAATTGGGGAAACGTTTTACAAGTACTTTAAAATCATTTATAAACGAACAAACGTATGCAAATAATGAAATTTCGCGCGAGGTATTGGAGAAACGACAATTTTCTTGAAATTGTGCAAGTTCAACGAATTTTCTCAAGGTTGAAAAACGTTCGTACCATAATCTCCTTATTTTTCCCGTATTCTACAAAGTTTCAGCTTTCATTAAAAAAAAATTTCATCACTCTACCTCATTTCTATCGACAATTCTTCGATGTTGAATCCGATTCGGCGCCGCTCGAGTGCAAAGGGTTAAAACTTGGATTCTCAGAATTTCCCAGCCAAAATCTACAGGATAAAAATAAGTTAAAAATGTCTGTTATCCTGATTAAAAGTTTAGCCAAACGCGGAGGAACTGTATGCACTGTACTGTTCCAGTTCTCACAAGTATGTATATTATTTTTTAACTCTTGAAGTTCCGTAAGGATTTTGTCAGTGGAAGTTTGAACAGCGAAAAAAGAGGATGCGCGTCCTTTTAATTAGGTTCTGGGGCGATTAAAAAAAACGGGACCGGCCCACGGGGGACGACAAGTTGCTCGATGATCAGGAAGGAAAATCCTTTGAGCGGGGAACCGAAAGTAGACCTTTGTCTCTGACATGCGATAGTAAGCTCTCCGACGCGAAGCGACGCGACGCTGGCGCAGTTTGCGAAAGCGAAGATTCTCTCAGGATTCAGGTTGTTTTCCCAGAAACAAAATGAGAGCAGCGACGCCCACGCCTCAAGGCCCAGACAGATTACGTCGTCGACCGACTAGAGCTGAATGATCCGTCAAAGAAACGGTTCATCCACTCCATAAAGGAGTGCTCTTCGTCCCTCGCGATCACTTTGGAAACGGACCAAAGTTTTCTTGACGGGGGGCCATCGGGACGTGTGCATTTCTCTTCGTATTGGCAGTCGATTGTTATGGCAAATCGTCGCTCTATGATTCCTCGCTTTCCTCCCCTTCGATGATACTCGGTGCTCCTAAAGTTTCCGGAAAGGTTTCAAAAATGTTCCAGCACAATTTTCCCAGAAATTTCGGAAGCTAAAATTTATCCAATTATTCTGAAATTACTCCTTTAATCCTTCTGCAGGACTTTTCACTCGATTCGGTTTCTTATGCATTTAGAATCACAACTGGAAACAGTAGAAACTTTAAAAGTGTATTTCCTTATCTTTACTCGTTACATGTCCCGAATATCTAGCTGATAAAAGTCACAGAGTATATCGTTTTCGATTTATTGAAGTTACGGCAGTAAGAAAAATAATTTGGTGTCCCTTCGTTTTCGCAGAAAGCTCCACAGTTACCACCCTCATAATTAATTTATGAATGTGGTTAATGCATCCTCGTGTGCTCACGGCAAATACTCGCTCCATTACTTCTGACAATCAGTGTTCTCCGTTCGAATTCTTGAATCGTCGCTCCTTCAGTATACCTGTTTCTTTTCTTTTGACCTCTGTATTCCCTTTAGGATGCCACGAGTACTATAG
Organism: Halictus ligatus; assembly: GCA_028454255.1. Classification (NCBI taxonomy): domain Eukaryota; kingdom Metazoa; phylum Arthropoda; class Insecta; order Hymenoptera; family Halictidae; genus Halictus; species Halictus ligatus. The sequence goes on from CM052142.1 coordinate 10,074,101, forward strand.
TCTCGAAGCTCGTGCAGTCCAAGTTGCCTCTGCTTTGTTCCGAATATAGTTGATCCCGAGTCAACGTTTTTCGATCCACTCTCTCTCTCTCTTTCTCTCTCTCTCTCTCGTAGCGATTTGTGTCCGTTTGCTCGTTGATTTACGACACTTATCCCGGCTGACGATGAACATTCCCACGGGAATCGTAACAATGCAGTATTGCGAGAATTAATGCGGGCACATGCTGCTTCGCTGCAAAAATATTTTATGGCGAATAAAGCCAATTTCATTGGGACGTTGCAGACGTAAATTAGTTCGGTTATACTTCACGGTTCTCCATTAAAAAGTGGGTTTCGTTCGACGAGATTAACACTTTGACTGTCCCCGTTGGCCGTGTATGGCTGACACAGTTTTTCGAACTTCAATATCAATTTTTATTAGTTCGCGAAGTCAATCGAAGTTTCACAGAACCTGCGAGCCGCGCGGTACGGTTATAAAAGTCATCGTTGCAATAAATCTTGTCTGTTGCATTCTTATATTATGAAATCAATTGTTTCGGATCTGCGGGAATTTTATGGGCGGTGTTAAAATTGCACCGAGGCTTAACTAAATTTTTAAAATTGCTATATGTGTTCACAGTTCGTACAAATCTCGGGAATCAAACCTTTCAAGGATTACAAAATTTTCGACACATCCTGAATAATATAGAATCTGTTTCCTTGTCAGAGAGATAACTTGAAGATGTCAAATCTGTTAAATAAAAATATTATTTCTGCTGTTTTCACCTTAAATAAAATACTGTTTTCAGTAATAAAATTGAGGGGACCTCCGTGTCCTGTCGGTGCCCAATTGAAATTGTTGTCGTCAAAGGAGCCATTAAAAATTATTCGCCCACGGTCCATGGATTTTCGGAAAACCGTGGAATAATTGCTAGCAACGCGTTAACCCTTTGAAAATGGAGATTATGTCTTGAAAAAATGTTTAAAATTCCGTCAAGTTTAATCCTTTGCACTCGAAGCTATTTTAACTCGAAAACGAAACATTTCTTCCGACCAAAAATATTTCCCTTCTACACATTTCTTTTCACGTTACACCTACGAAAATGGCGGAATTTACTCGCACAGTACTGAAACATTCAGCAATATATAAAATCCAAACAAAAATCTAATAACGTAAAAATCATTTCGAATAATGACATAACAATTTCCAATGGCGCCTTATAGTCGCCGTTCGAGTGGTAAGGGTTAACGGCACTTCATCAGGAATAACCCCGTCGAGATAACTCCTCGAGTCGTTCGCCGTCCCCGCACGAAAAGCCCATTCGTCGCGGTCTGAAGTCGCCTAACCGGCGCGCACACATAGTTCCGGGCGACGGCGAATGCGCGCAGCATTGTGCACGACAAAGCAGTGATTACGGAAGACAAGGGCATCGAGTAAGGCCGCGTCTTTGAGCCTCTACTTAATTGCGAAGTCCAGTCGCATGCACCAGGGGTAACGCGGCGACAGCGGACCCGATGAAAGGAGATGCGCGCACGAAGAGAGAGAGAGAGAGAGAAATAGAGAAATATATATATAGAGAGAGAGAAAGAGGGAGAGAGAGAAAAGAAGGAGCGTGGAGAGAACGCAAACCTAAACCCGTGGACCCTTCGGTAGAAAAGGAGGAAACAAGAAAACGTCAAGAGGGTGAATCGGTTGAGCGGTCCGTCGGGCACATTATTAAAGGAATCCGTCTGTCTGAGTATTTCCGCGACACAATTAAGCGCCCGGTGCACGGTGACCGTGAGCTGTCCTCCCTCTTCGTTTGCTTGCGTTCCTCTCTTTTCTCGATCTCTCTCCCCCTCTCTCTCTTTCTCTTTTCCTCTCTCTCTCTTTCCACCTACCGGCCACCCTTCGTTTGACTCATGCCTGGAGCTGAGCGTCCAGGAAGCCCGGGTGCATTCTCATCCAGCCGCCATCTTCGATCCCCCCCGCAACGTGGCCCGGAGCCACCAGTGCAATCTACCCGTTAGGGACCCAATAGCATCTCTCACCCCTGCGGTATTCTCCGCACGAGGACATGCTGTCCGACCGCTTTCTTTGCAACCGGTTCTATCAGTTCGAGCTGGCGCACTAGTCTGCCAGGTGGGGGAGTAAGACAGGGGAAACATGGGGGGGGGGGAGGGGCACGTCTGCCTTTATAATGCATCTGGATTTTCCGTTTCTCTTTGGATCCTTACCCTTTTCTTGTCCTTTTCTCTTTGTTCGAGCCCGCTTCTTCGGAACTAGCTGGTAAAGTTTTCCGCGTGCACCTTGCTCTCTCTCTCTTGCTCCCTCTCTCTCTCTCTCTGTCTCTCTGTCTCTCTGTAGCGGAGTTAGACGGCTCTTTGAGCCGGAAATGCCGGGTTCACCGGAGCATCGCTATTGTTCGGATTGCACCGTGTTACCTTTTTGCTCCCTATGAAATTTCACGGGCTCCTTTAATTATTAAGCGGCGGGGATCGAGCTTCGGCGGAGTATGCTTCGCGCGGAGTATGCTTCCTTCGGAGGTTTTTTGTCCTGCGAGAGTTCGGCGGTGCGTCGGTTGCACGGCGGGGACGACATTGTCGGCGAAAATGGCCCTCGCGGTGTCTCAAACTCTCCGTTAGCTTCTCGACGGTTTTTGCGGCTTCGATGCGCCGGAACTTGGTGTGTGCCCTCTTTCGAAACCTTGCCGAAGTTTGCGTTTAATTAGAACAATCGGTTACAGCACCGAACGAAGCCGCTTTTAAAAATCGATTTGTAAGACACAAAGCGGAATTCCGACCTCGCAGGAGAAAAAGAAATGTCCCGAGAAAGGCTCGCGTGTGTGTGTTCGTCGGCTTTCTTTTTTCCAATTTCAATGTCGCCTTATGCATACAAGAAAATATTCTTCGCCGATCCTCCGTCGTCCGGAATCGGGACTCTCCCGATAAGGAAACCCGTCGCTCCGCTGCGTGCCTCGATTTTCGTTTTCCATTTTCCCCCACCCTACCGCGGCGCAATGATAGGTCTAATTTCATTCGCTGTGTCTATGTGTTGTTTCTTACCTCGCGGGCCCTTTTTCTCTCGACGTGCGAGCGCGAGGGGATGACCGAGAGGAACAGAAGGGATGTTGTATTACCCCGTTAACCCTAGGCCCTAGTTAAACACCAACGCATCATGATAATGATATCATGATAAGCCAAAACCCTTGAATCCTCAGGAGCAAACACCGACCCTTAGACTTTGCCTCTTCCACGTGATCCTTTCCACAACAAACCTTTCCCACTCCCTTCCACAGTTTCCTCTCAAAAACCACATATACAGGGTGCGGTCGAATAACATGTAGAAGAGGGGGTACCTAATGAGAAAATAAGAAAATAATATAGAATAGAATTTTTTCATCCGAAGCTTTGTTCTCGAGAAAATCCAGTTTGAAAACGTCGTCGTCTGACGTGTCTGATCATGACCAGCCAATTCTACTTTCTGGATATAATAAAGCACACGAACCCGACGGATCTTTAAATTCAATTTTCTCGAAAACGAGACGTCAAATGAGAAAAATGTTATTCCTTCGTTCCGGTTTGTATTTACATGTAGAATCACCCCCTGCCCGCTTGTACACGTTATTCACCCTATATATACAGGGTGGTTGGTAACTTTCTCGAAACCAAAGCCTGAAACGAAAAATTTTTATTCTATATTTGCGACTTCTTTTTCGCGTAGAATCACCACCTTTCCATTTCTACCACCAGTTACCAACGACCCTGCATATATAGCAGCCCGTTGAAACAGAATCAGAGCTTCTTCTTGCACATATCAGTGCAGAAGCTTACATCGTTGTACCCTAAAAACTCTCCACCGTGTATACACTTAAATAAAACTCTTCTCAATTTTATTATAAACTGTTCTACTCGATTTCCAAACGCGGAATCCAACAACGTCACACCTAGGACGTGCAGGAGTTTCCTTTCAAATATTCCTACAGTTTCATAGAGGTCCGATACAGCTGGGAAAACATTTGAGTAACGCTCTGTATGATTTTGAAAAACGATCCCTTCGCAAGAAGAGTTTCTCATTGCTTCGAGAGAAGCGTGTTCACCCTACGGTTTCATAGGCTTTTCAGCGTTGTCGGAAACACAGGGCCGTAAAAATCGCAGGATCGACGAGGTGCCGCCAGAAATATGCGGTTTGACGACCGGGTGAACCGTGACGACAGATCGGACAGAAAAATATTTATCGTCCGGCGAACGTGTACGCGGCAGTGATCCGGGTCCGACGGTCGTTTCGTCGGCCGCGCCGGATCTCAAAGTTTCATCATTTTCGAGGGTGAAGGGTAGAGGGGCGTCCGAGCAAATTTATCGACGGGACAGGACACATACGGGCTGGGGACCGAGTTGCCGACGGGTCAGCGTTCGAGCGAGCTCGACTGAATTCTTCATCGTGGCCCTAAACAGCTCCGCGCGCGAGCACTGTCCCTCCCCGCTGGCCGTACCGATGAATAAATTTCGCGCGCGAATGCCTCAAACGTGTACCACCCGTCACAAACGCGCGTTTGCACGTCGCACGGGGCAGGATTGCGAGAACCGCTCGACGCGAGGGTGTCGTTGGAAAAGGGACGCGAACGGCCGACGCCGACGCCGACGCCACGCCTCTTCCGCGTATTCGTGACCGCGTCTGGCGGTTTCCTTAAACAAACCGAAAGTGTGCCGGATGCTCTTTGCGCGGCGCCTCGCCTCGCTCGGATTTCGTCCACTACGAAATGCTAATTACGCCCGTAACGGCTCTTAACACGGTTCGCAGCTGAAATTGTTCTTAAGCGAAATGAGCGACGCGACTTTTTCCTTGTTCCGGAATTTTTGCGATCAGCAGCCCCACCTGGAACACCTGTGATCACCGCGGATCTTCGTGGAAAATAACATTTTTCCACCTGAATCGCAACGCACCGAAACGGAAATTTATTTTCTTTCTTACTGCGTTCAGCGGATGAATTTTAAAATTTTTCCAATATTTAATTATTGCTGGATAATGTGCAATGAAATTATCGTTACCGGAGCTACGAAGAAAATCGTACTGGATACGTCACGTGTCCAGTTAGAGGTTAAATTTGAAGTTCGAAGGGCCCGTGGTTCAAATTAGGAAGTTTCCGATCGTAGGTCACTTAGACGCGAAGAAAAATCCTCGCGAGGGTGAATTGCGGCCGCCGGGGCGGACAGGGTGATTTTAACGAGGCAAAAGTTTTTCGCGTGGCCGTGGACGGCGGCGGTTCCTTCGAGGACGGTCTTCGGGAAAAAGGATTTTTTTTAAAGAAAAGCCCCGGAGGAGGAGCGGGCCGAGGGGGTGGGATGGGGGTTGACTCGCAGACTAGCTAAAGGCGCGAGTACACATGTCGACGAGCGACTTTTCACAATAGTGTTCTTAGCCCCGCTCTCCTCGGCCGGGCCTTCTTGATTTTCAGGCGCCTTTCAGAAGCTTTTCTACGGGCAAAGTACACGCCATTTCGGCATTCCCCCAAGCTTCTTACACTCCTCTGATCTCCGGCCGACTCGTTCACCTCTTTGTTGCCCTCCGTCTAATTATCCGTCGTAACTTGTACGCGATTTTACCCCCGAGAGGGCTGGTTTTTGACGAATAAAGATGCCACCGAGGGAATTGGAACGGAAGGGCAACGCGTCACGATTCATGCGGCTTTATTAGGTCGTACGTGTGGAATTTATTCACATATTTTCGGAGAAATGAATCGTCTGTCGTTCCGGATTGAGGCGAACGATGAAGGAGTATTTTTAAAACGCGTGTTTTCGCTCTGGAAAAATAAAAAGGAATACTTCCGGCTAAATAAAAACCCTCTCTGCACGAGAAGCTCCTTCGATAATATTTTTATACGAACATATAGAAAGACGGATTGCGATAGTCGAATAGCAGAAATTAATAAGGAAATGTTGCAGTATCATTATTCAAAATATTTTTTAGCCTACTAAATGTGTTTGTATTTAATAAATTACTGAACATTTCATTATTGTACGAATAAATTGCACCATTTTCGTAACATGAATTCATTCGTAACATGAAGAAGAATACATAGAAGGGAAATATCCGGAAGAAATGTTTCGTTTTTGGAGTTGAAATAGCTTCGACTGCAAAGGATTAAACTCGACGCAATTTTAAACATTTTTCCGAGACCCCAGGCAGAAAGAAATTAGCAACAAAAACGCGTTAACAATCAGTACGAAGATGGGATGATACCCGCAGTCCGAGCGGAAATGTTTTTCTTCCCAGCGAACGGTTCAAAGGATCGAGAGTCCAGTCTCCGATTCACCTGGAGTTTCCCGATATTTTGTCATTAAAACTCTCGAAAACTTCAGCTCGCCGGGGAAAAAATTGGGGCGGGCAAAGAAGTGGGCACTGTGAAAGAGAAGTTGGAAGTGGAGCGCACACACGTGCACACGCGCGCGCACACACACACGCCCGTCCGCCAAAGTGTACTTCAATTCTTAATTTTCTGGGTGATACGGACTACATCGACACTCTGACGGAGTGTAAAAATAAAGTTACAACCGATGCTTCGATGAACGAGTCGACACTCTGCTGTCTATTACAACCTACAAAACGAAAATAAAAAATGTCCAGTAACGATACGAATATATTCAGAAGTAGAAACTCCTTTTTCCTTAAATATCAAAAAATATTAGGTGTTTAATTTGATTTGATATTTCAAAATTTGTAAGCCACCGCGCAACGCGTGCGAAGCATAATTCGATGAACATTATTAGCCCAATTTCTTTTGTTCGACTATTTTCAGCCTCGAGTGCGAGTCAACAGGATAATTGTGCAAAACTAACATGGACAATGGAACGGTTGAAGAGCCATCGACCGATTTCCAGCGTCGTCGACACAAAACTTTTAAAATAATAACAGATCGAGAGGGATGAATGGTACCCACGTGTCCCGTTGCGATCTCAATTGTGACGTCGCCGGCATAGCAATGCTTGCCGAAGCCCTCTCATACGCATTCAGGAGACTTCCACAAGCTCCCTCGAAAACAACTGTGTTCCCCGTTTTCGAGCTCTCGCGAGTATTTACTCTATAATAGCGTGTAGTACGCACTACGGAATTTCGCTGCCTTCATTGTTTTCCACCCCCCTTGCGATTCTTGAGACGTCCGGAAGGAAACTGACTTTGAGCCCCGTTCCTCTCACCCCGTCCCCCCCGGCCGTTACCCCACCAAAGCATGTTGTCTTCACGATTTCACCTTATTATGCCGAATAAACCCTTTGGGAAGTTAGACGTAACCTCTCGTGCCCGCTTGCAGTAATTTGGTACACATACTTAGCCGGAATATTATTTCCATAACAATATGTACCTCCGAAATGAAATCAGTCTTCATTATGCCGGTAATGAAAGGGACAAAGCTCGAGCGGGCCCACTTACGTTTATATCATCCGCCACCCGCGGAGCGCAAACTCTGCTACTGCCGATGAAATGATTTTCCACCGACGTTGTTCAAGTAGTTTTCCGCGATTATACAACGGCGTGCAAAATCGAAGAAATTTGCTTCCGTGATAATTAAACTGTCGCAATTTCTGGACCAAGAATCGTGGAATAATCATTCTGGGCTCGTTTCAGAGAGCAAACCCTCTACTTTCGCGGTGCAGAGTTTTTCCAAAGACTTGCGCATCAAGCGGAAAAACAAAAATAGTGGAAAAGCGGTGATACCTTCCCTCGAACATCTATTGGCCGACTTACCTCCCTCAAAATTCAATAACTCGGTAAAGAAGAATCGTGGACCAAATTTTTCAAGCTTGTTACAAAAGGGATGATCCATTCTTGAAATCTGAGGTGGTTCCGGTCCCGAAAAAAATTTTTTAACGTCGACGGAGTGGTTCGAATTCGACCAATTTTAAAAGTAGTCAACGAATCTCCAATATACTCCAATACACTTAAAATTCAATAACTCGGTAAAGAAAAATCGTGGACCAAATTTTTCAAGCTTGTTACAAAAGGGATGCTCCATTCTTGAAATCTGAAGTGGTTCCGGTTCCGAAAAAAATTTTTTAACTTCAACACAGTCGTTCGAATTCGACCGATTTTTAACGTGATCAACGAATCTTCGATAGCTGGTTCGGGGAATAGAAAATAAAATTAACCGCGATAGCCAGGAATTAATTGGTACGTCTAACGAATTAGCAATGAATAGGAAAGTAGGAAAATTTCTCCGATTGAACACCCAGCTTCCCTAATTAGTACGGGGGACCATCGCGCCGGCAACTATGTGGAAACTGAGATAATCTCTGCTCGGAAGAAATCCCGGGCAGGTTGAAGCGTTCTCGGGGACGATACCCCGTCCGCCTTAACTTCCGCCGTTAAGTAAAATTCGCCCGTTCAACGGCCGAATGGTACACGGGCCGTAAAAGGGGAACTAATTTCGTACGAGCCCATCGAGGTCCACGGGGGTTATCTATTTCACTCCCGTAAATACTGAACGGCGCAACATGCGGGCATGGACTGTGCGCCGACCGCAGGTTATCTGGACAACACCTCTTGCCCCCCACCCCCGCAAACATTTGCGGGCCCGGGATTTAATTGCCTCCTCTATTTCGTGCGTCACGTACGCAACGATTTGCGGCCGGACAAACCCGCGATATTAATTTTCCCGACCGCTTTGCCGACTAATAAAAGAACCAAGAAATAATCGCGATTACGCCCTCTCCGCTCCCCACCCCCTCCGCCGACCAGTGCACCGTTTAATTGCGAATCCCTTCGATCCAGATATGACATTCGGATCCCAGTCACGAGACTTTCCGCCAATCGCTGCCCTCGCATTTTTCTCCACCCTCCTTTCGCCACCGTTTCCCTCGATTTGAAGCAGCCCCGAAGAGGGTAACATATTTTAAATAATTAGGAGAACAGTGGAATCCCGATTCTTATATTTTTTGCTTGCTCGAACATGGCAGCTAAGGATCCAGGGGGTGCAGGAAAAATTAGAAAACGCTTTGTCATTACGTCAGAGTTTGCAGTATTTTTTGAAAATTAATTACGTCTGTCTGTCCTATGTGCTGGGACATTAAGGAGATTGGTAGCATTTTTTTTGTGAACGTCGAAGCAATTTTTTGGGGATTCTTTGATGAGGAGGGTTCTTGTAACAATTTCTAACGCGGGGGTTGAAGAAGGAGCCGGCAGAAACGTGCAACAGAATATCTTCGAGGACGCGAAATCACTCGGAATCGTCGGTAATTCGATATCCGTTGGGATTCGACGGAGCCGGCACAGCCATACTCGGGCGGCTATCGAAAGTAATCTAATTCCGAATGAGTAAGCTGGAAAAAGAGGAGACATTATCAGATCAGATGTTTTCCAGATCGTGCCGCGCGCGGCACTTGGGGACGTGTCGGGAGAAGCGAGTTACACGATTCCCCGTAAAATATTAATCTTCCTGCGACTTCGAGTCGAACATGCTTCCCGAATCATGCTACCGTTCGACACTGTACATCGACCGCAAAACTTCCCGCGAAATTGGAGAATTTATATTTGAGACTTCGACTGCATTTCACATCGATTTTAATATGATAAAACGGTGTTTTCCATGTCCACGATGAAACGCGCTGCGTATGGTAACTATACGTTTTATGGATGCATGAAGGATACGAGGTTGCGAAACGTAAAATCGAAAACAGCTGGAAAAAGGTTTCGAGATGCTGCTTTTTCTATTTTGAGCCTTGTTTTATGTTTGCGTTAACTGCATGTTTTATGCATTCATGGAAAACGTGCGAGTGTGAAACACACGGAATGGAAAATACGGCGTAAAGATTTAAATACGCTGCGCGACATGACTTTTGGTCGACTTTCATTTTTACTGGGAATTTTATGTATTCATGAAAATCACGAGAGCCGGTTCATCGAGTTAGTTCATTAACCGGACACGATTTTCGGAAATTTGCATCACGACAAAAATCGCACCGAAATCTCGTTAAACATGTTCATTGTACTTTTCATGAATAAATCGATCGCATGTTGCACCGCCGGGTATTTCGAGTGCAAAATTGTTTCAATAAATTGTGCAACAATGATCGATCCGGAATTGTCTCGGACATTTCCGTGAAGAGAATAATAGGGTAAACGGGAAGATAAGTCGATCACGAATAACGAGGCCGCGAAAAGTGTCTGGTATTCGTATTTACATGAAATTTCATTGTTCGAAATTGAACGGAAGCCAATAGGAACGACGGGGAACCATAAGAGAAAACTTGAGAAAGGGAGCAATTGCACGGAATTGGCTTCGGGACACGGTTCGATTATCTATTCTCGATTCTTTCGTAACGATTCGACGGCTTGATTCTATTTAATGGCACCGCCGTTGCTATCCGTTCCCCATGAAACCGTTCCCGCCATCAATGGGACACCGATTTGCGTTTCTTACCGAAAACTGGGCTCTCTCTTCTGTTTCTTTATTTCACTATTTAAACATTAACTTTGAAAACTTATTTCTCAAAAAATCACTCTTCTTCCTTTCCATCGACTTTTGGACCACCCTGTACAATTTAATGTCTTTGCCGTTTACACTATAAATAGTAAATCGTCATTTTAACATTTAAAATGCAAAGAAGCAAGCACGTTAGTAAATATCAGTAGCTTCAATTTTATTTTTACTACTAGGGTAGCTTCAATTTTATTTTTACTACCAGGGACGACTTACTGGTCGACGAAAAAAGTATAAAAAGGCAGTAAACAAATAATTAGAATTAATCCAGCTACTTTGTATTCGACTGCATTAATTTATTAAAATATAACGACGCGGTGTAATAACAAGTCTCGCCGGCAGAAAGAATGTAACGCAATAATGAATATAATACAGTAATGATGTTACCGGAACGCATGAAATTGTCGGTTCAATTTCCCGACTATTTTAAATACGAGAGCGGCTCGCACGCATTATTGCGATGTAAATCGATAAAAAGCGAAATAAACCGATGGATACAATTTTCTAAAATTGTTCACTATAAAGCACTCGCATAATTACAGGCGTCCACGCTGTGCATACATATAATACGGTGCAGGTTGATGATGATATTAAAGCGCGGTATTTCTCGTGGTTATAAAAACCGGTGTTCGTGTGTACGTCCGGCCCATGGCGATCAAGTGTATCAATCGGCGCGGTTAATTGATAATAACAGTGTACTCTTAATGTCAGCGTCCCAGCTAATTAGGATGTGGGTCTCTCTCGTTCAATTACCGTCATGTTATTATGAAACCACTCCGGCTTCCCTTTATCCTGTCCCACCTTCTCCCTTCCTCTCCTCCTTATCTTCAATAGCCGATCGTTTATTATTACAGACATCTTCGTCGTTACCCTACTTTCTCCGACAGAGATTTTCTTCCACCTCAAAACTCTATCCAATTTTCGTGCAGTTTCAAAATTTAACCCCTCGCGCTGCGATGTATTTTGCGTTTTCAGTGGTCAGAACTTTTTTGTAATTCGTAATTTACCCAAGGAAAGCAGAACATTTATGTCTATTATATGTTCTTCGATAGTTGTACATTAAGAATGCCGAAATAGAATTTCGGTTCAAAGGAAACTAATAACATACAGTAACGAGCAAAACTGAGTCTACACTATTTGAAGCAACATAACTTTTTCAAAATTATTTTAATTCTACAAATTTCACCGATATTGGTTAATTCGTTTACGAGTTACAAAGGCTTAAAAATGGAAAAATTGAGATTTTTCACGATTTTCGACTTAAAATCGCACTTTTAACTCGTAAACGAATTTTGCAGCATGGATATAATTTATTCAAGCGAATCAAACACATTTTTTCAAAAATTTTGTACACCTCGTCTAATAAACTAATCCTTCCAACTTCTCAATGACATTCAAGCCATTCGATCTAATTTTTAAAAAGTTCTGTCGCTTCAAATTTGACTCTGTTCAGAATCTTCATCACGAGTCAGAAAGTGGTGCAAGGGGTTAAATATTCTCTTATATTCTATTCAACCTGTTAAACATACGACGAAATGTAATTTTTATTTGTTGCGCGTACCTCGGTGACCGGTAAATAAATTCGTAGAAGTTTTAATTCGACGGTTCTGCTATTCTCGTGTATCGAAAGCATTTCCGAGACAGCGTCGTGTTCGTGCATTATCGGATAAGCTGCGAGAGAGCACGAGTTCCCGAGGAAATACATTTCAGTCAGCATATTTTATTATTTGCCATTTCAACTTTTAATGCATTTCGGTGCACGGCCATCGGACACGATAAGCTGACAGGCCTGTCGTAGATGCCAAGATTCAAATATTTTCCTAAATGTAATAAGTCTCTTGAGAAACATGAGGTTGGCTGGGGCAATATTGATATGGGAAAAGTCTCGGGCTTTACGATTCTCACGAAAGTCGCATCCATCCTTGGCTCTCGTCTATGCATGCATGGAGGAGTCGAATTCTCATTTTAAAATACAGACGTGTTACGGATCCCGGGTTAACATTCATATTTATGGAAATGTTGCCGAACTAATCTCGCCTTTCTCTCCATTGTCTGCCCTACACGTGTCGATCTTGAAATTACTTTCTCAAAAACTACATCTCTCTCATGAGAAACTACAGTTTACTTTCCATTAACAATTCTGTGGAAAATTAAAATTATTCTTACATACTACTAAGCTCACCCTTGTTCAACTTTTGTTGAAAATATTTTCTGTCAGATTATCGCAAGTACTTAAGAAAATAGTGAAAACTGTTACCGTGCGGCACCCTGTACAAAACGACTGAATTTTTGAGAGTCTTGTATTTATGGAAATGTTGCCGAACTAATCTCGCCATTTTGTCCATCGTCTGCCTACACGTGTCGATCTTGAAATTACTTTCTCAAAAACTACATCTCTCTCGTAGAAAACCACAGTTTACTTTCCATTAACAATTCTGTGGAAAATTAAAATTATTCTTACATACTACTAAGCTCACTCTTGTTCAATTTTTGTTGAAAATATTTTCTGTCAGATTATCGCAGGTACTTAAAAAAATCGTGAAAACTGTTACCGTGCGACACCCTGTACAAAACGACTTAATTTTGTAGAGTCTTTGAGATTTTTGTCTACAACTGGCATTCGTCTAAATAAATAATAATTTCCGCCCGTTGGCTTTCGTAAAAAATATTTTACAAATAACTGTTATTCTGGACCTCCGATAGGTATGAATATAGTTAGTTATGAACGCGTTTGCCATGCGTGGAGGGACGAAAAATCTCGCCTAAATAATCGCGTGTTCCCGAACAGCTGCGAATACAATCGTTTAGTTATTCGATTATACGCTTGCCTGCTTTATCCCCGTTCGCCCGCCTCTTCTACAGCTTCATGCTAATCTCCCAGGAAGCTGAAGAGCCGAACGAAGACAGAGGAGGGGGATTGTGCCTCGACATCAAGAGCATCGGAAAATCCTTCTAGCTTTCATTATTGTTATTGCTATGTCGACGAGCGCGGGGTACAATATTACCATCTCCATCACCGTCTTTGACATTGTCTACGGTCCCCTTACTCTCTCTCTCTCTCTCTTCGTCGTTACCCTTCCTCTACCTTCGCGACAGTGTTGCCGGTGGTGTTCGTCTGCATTGTGCTCACTCTCGAGCTTTAGTTTCGTTTAGGCTCTTCTCGTTGCGGTATTTTCACGGACCACAGCCGGCTTCCATATTTATTCACGGTGGAACGTCGTTTCTTCGGATTCAATCAAAATTTTCTAATTCCACACCCACCCCCTAATTGTCAACAACCGATACTCTACCCTTGAATAAATTTGATCCAGCCTCTATTACGATCGGGGCCATTTTTGTTACAATCAGGGCTTCAGTTTTATCAATATTAACCCTTTGCACTCGAAGCCATTTGAACTCTAAAACGAAACGTTTCTTCCGACCTAGAGTATTTCCCTTCTATCTATATTTTTTCCTGCTGTACATACGAAAATGGTGCAATTTACTGGTAGAGTACTGGAATGTTTAGTAATAAATGAAATACAAACAAATTTAATAACGTGAAAAATATTTTTAGTAGCCATTCGAGTTCCAAGTCGCCATTCGAGTGCCAAGAGTTAAATTTTTCAGTTTCATTCTTGGGGACATAGCGAGGCTTTCAATTTAACTAATTCCACCAATGCATTAAGTATACATATATAGGGTGTTCGCGATATCACCAGTTTCTCTTGCTAATAACGAATATTAGAAAAATGTGAAAAAGGAAGAAATGATACCGTTATTTTGTAAACAGATGAGTCAAGTTTGCAATCTTTGTTGTGGTCGCACCGTTCGATCCAGACATCAAGGTGACCTTCAACGTTCGAAACGGAATGCCACGTGTTTGTTTACATGATATGAAGGCGCGCGTCAACACGGGTCGAGAGACAATTGGAAAGCACGGATATAGGACGTCGTCGTTCACGATCTTTATCGCGAGGGAACGGTTCGGTGAACGGTTCCATTAACGCCGGGCGAGTAATTAAGCGCGGTCGCAATCGCAGTCGGACACTCGGCCCCGATAATCTTAATCGGTTCTTTCGGCGTCGCGCACGCGGCCCGACCCGGGCCCGACCCGGCCCGGTGTTTTAATAGATCGCGAGTGTGCAATTTCGCGGAACGCCCCGCGCGCCTCGGTCTCATTGTCTCCGTTTCTTTCTATCGGCGTCGCTCTCCCCCTCCCATTCTTCTCAACTCTCAAGTCTGGTGTCTGCTTATCCCGAAAGCAATCGAGTTACGCGCAACGTAAGGACGTTATTCAATTACCGGCGGACTAGCCCCGGAGGTGGAAAGTAATTTGCAGGCACGATTCGATTACCCTTATCGCGAATTGCTATCGGCACGACCGTTGCGTACTAATTACTTTTCGACGACGACGACGACGAGGAAGGCGACGACGGAGGCGACGTCGGCGACGCCTCCCTTTCTCACCTCCCGGCCTAAAGCGGGCCTACCTTGCTCGCGTCCTTCGACGCTGCCCTCGCCTAACCGCCAACTCTCTCTCTCTCTCTCGCTTTCGCCTGACTAGAAAAGTACGATCGATGTGCGCGCCGGGGTTAATCATTCTCAAAGACCCGTGCAGAGTGACATAGGCGCGTCCACCGACCGCGGAAGTTGCGAAAGAACCGAGCCGAGCTAATAGGGCCGCAATGTTCATCAAAGTCCCCGGACTAAAAATACAGAGGCTGTTAACCCTCGGCACTCGAGCGGCGACTCTGATCCGCCATTAAAAATATTGAGTACTAAATTTGTTTGTATATTATAAAATCAAACGAAGAAATCATAATTTCAAAGTCACACGGAGAAAGAACAGTTTCAGTTCCACTGGGTGTACTGGTCCGACGGCTCTTGTATACATAGAATGGAAACATTCCAGGTCAGAAAGAACGTTTGCCCTTCACCTTATAAAACTTAGCAAAATACCAGCGCGGGTCAGAAATGACTAATAACAACGAATAACACCTTAGCTTACAATGACGTTTCCGAGACGTGGCAAGTCTACCGAACATAAACAAGTCGTATCAGAGACGCGATGGGCCAAACATCAACAAACCGTGTCACAGACGTGGTGAGGCGGCCGTGCGAAATGTAAACAAAAGAGACGCACACCTCGAGACGTCGTACAGCATGTAGAAGAAACATGTGTGTACACACAAATCATAGGACGTCTGCGATGTGTACAACTTCGAACGCTCTGCCAAACAGTGAGTGTCCCAACGAATGACCGACCTTGTTGTGGTTTATGGCACGCGCTATTCGAAGTTAGATCGCAAGGCGAGGGATCAAGCTGGCCTCCTGTCCCTAATTAAATTCCCCCCTTACATTTCCCGCGATTGGACCTTTTTATGTGAAATAAACGTTTTCTGAGACGATCGCGAGAAACAGTAATTATTTCAACAAGTCCGAGACGTAAGAACGAGGGCTTATAAAACGGAGAATTCGGAAGAATAGAGAGATTCCGGTCGGCACGAGGTTCGCCCGCGGGTTTTATTGTCCCCGACGCAGAAAGTTGGACAACGGTTCCAGAACAAGTGTACACACAATCGAGGAGCCGCTGACCGTGGCCGGCCGGGATAATTACAAAACAAACGGACAAACGTATAAGCTCCTCTTTCTTCGGTTTTCCCGGGGACCACGGTGTTCCTCTCGACGGTCTCTCGAACAATGTGGTCGCGCGACAATGACGTACTTCGTTGAATGACCGTCGAGAAAGACGCGCGGTGTATTTGCAGACGAACCGCTGTCTGACAGGGAGACGAAGACAATTCGACAACGATTGTCAGCGTCTCCGTCGACGTCGTCGTCGTCGTCGTCCAACTCCTTGTTGGATTCCGGGTTTAGAAATCGAGTACAATAGTTTATAAGAAAATCGAAGAGGGTTTTCTTCAAGTGTATACACGGTAGCGAGTTTAAGGGGGCCGGCAAGATTTTAGATCCATATACGTACGCAAAATCTAGACAAACTGCCGCTTCAATATTGCAATGAGCAGTCTAGAAGTGGTCAATTGTGTTTCCAGAAAGTCCAATCTACGTCCGTATGGAGGCCAAATTGCGAATTTCTACCTGACCGTGGAGTAATTTGTAATATTCGGCCGAAAATTCGAATTCGGAAGCAAGGGTTCGGGCGGCGACAAACCATTGTTCCATACCGCAAAGATGGGGCTTTTCAAGGGTGGAAAGCGTTAGATAAAGGATCAATCTAGCGCGCTAGCTACCCGGCAGGTCCTACTTTTGCGTTTTGGAGCAGCATTTTGCATTATTCGGTCGCACGACGCCTGTCGGAGAGGCGATCTGAGCGCGCGTGGCCGACAACGTAAACAGCGGCGCTGCCGTAGCTTCGGCAACGCAATAATTTCTTCGCAGATTCATAGAGATCCACGGAAAATCCGGGAAAAATCTATTTGCGCAACGTTGGATCGTAGGAATCGGAAATCCGGGGGGGAAGGAGCTGTAAATCGCCGGATAAAAGGACCGTTCGGAAACGTCGAATATCGGAACGTGAAATTCCCGGGTTCGCGCACGGTTTTTTACGACGCGAAAGCTAACAAGCTCCGACGATATCGGGAAGGGATTGCTGAACGTTAATTCTCGTATTTATCTTGGACAAGTTACACAACCGGCCGGGAAGCGTTGGGCGGTCTCTCTCTCTCTCTCCCTCGCGCGCGCGCTCGCCGGAAACCGGTGAAATAACGTGTAACGCGGAGTAAAACTTGCAGGACGACAACTTAGCGAAGCGACAAGTTTTAATTTGCCGTAGACGCGCGTCTGTTTGTTCACAGGTGTCTCGAGTAACAGAAGTACGAAGTTGAAGCTTATTTCCCTCTCACCGGAACCGTTTCCGGGGCGTGGGGGCGGGGGGAAACTTTCCTCTGACCGTTCCTCCTGACAGGAAACTTACTAGGTGGACGCTTGGAGTCTAGCAGTATCTCTTAATAATTCGTTGCCGTTCATTTTTAATTGATTCCTCCTCCTCCTCCTCCTCGATATCTGTCTCCCTATCAGCCCGCTCCGACCGGCGGAGTCACCCGGAAAACTTGCCGAACTTCTCCACCCCAAGGTTATTACGAGAGGATCTTCTTACGACTCCGTAATTGCCGCCGAGAATCGGCCGTTTATTTAATTAAATCACGTGTCGCCGTCCGGAAATCATTTCTAGCCGATTATGTCAGCGGATTCGAACACGTCTTGATACCGATCTTGACCCCCCGTAATGTCGCGGAAATCGTTGCGAGCTCTTTCTAATACAAAACGACGATATTTGCATTGCTATTTTATTTTTACATTTAAAATTATCACACTGCAGGGAGCTTCGAGTCTCCAGCTCCAGTTTTAATACTGAACTTGTAATTTTATACTACGGATTGCTGTTGCTCTAAATAAATAGATAGCACAAATCTATATGCACTCAAAAGCTTGCAATTAATTTGTAAATGCACAATGCATGGTGCAGTGTAAATGCATTATCGATACATTAAGAAACGTGCAATTTTGATCAACACCGGTACAATCGCTGAACGTTCAACAAAAGCGAATAGAAATTCGGGATTTCTAGTCGTCAAAATTCAAATATTAAATTTTACACTTCGATATCATACCTCGAGGTTGCAGATGTAAGGCAATATCTTGAAATATGCTCGTGCACGAGGAAAACGTGTATTTCGCTTGCTACTTTCAATACTATTTCCAATGAATGGTCGTATGCTTCTCGAAGTTCCTTTCGAACACAATTTATTGGAATGCTACACTAGGAATCGAAAATATGTTGAGATGTTTCACAAAATTTTACTGCAAACCAAAGCATTCTGCTCGTATATATACATTTTTGTGAAAATAATATGATATATACTCTAAATTTAAAAAATTATTAATATCCCTAGTGCATCCCTTCTGTATACAATATTCTTCGTGTTGTTCTTGCGAAAATGGTGCAATTTACTCCTGCACAAGCAAACGCAATAGTGTAAAAAATATTCCAAATAATGATACAGCAATATTTAGTGGCTCGTTACAGTCGCCGTTCGAGTGCCGAGGGTTAATAAAAAGAAGGGTGACGCGATCAAACGACAAAGCCCACAGTGTTTCTGCCGAAGGAGTCATATGTGGACGCATTAGAGTGAACAAAGTGGATTAGGATGAGGAAACGTGACCGAAGTCGGGCAAAGTACCTGCATCGGGGGGGTGGCAAAAGAGCCTCCGATGCTCCTGGGGACGCGGCCCGGGGTTCGAGTGGGCGGAACGAAGTTAGGGCAGGGGAAAAGGATGGAGAAGAGGAGAGGACCGCCGCCCGGTGGACGTCGTCCACTTACTCAAATCAATGCAAACGCTACAGTGCGACGGGCAGACGATTCGCTCTCGATTGTGGATTCAATTTCGGAAGCGTCCAGCCAGTTAAGGCCCCCTCTCCCCTCCCCTCCCCTCTTCACTCCGCCGTACGAAGATTGCGAGAGGTTACGGGTCGCTGAATATGAAATATGGCTCGCTGATTATCCGTGGCTATTCTCCCCCGTTATGTGTCCTTGGATAAGGAAGATTTCCCAATTCGCATTCCCGGTCACGGACTTCTTTCGAACGGGAACGTATGGGGAATCGAGTCAATTCGATGAAACGGCTCTACGTGGTCGTCCCGCGCTGCTTTTGGTAAACGAAACGCTAAATCGCGAGGCTGTGAATCTTATCCGCCATTACCGTTGCTCTTTTTCGCGGTCCTCTCTTCAGACACAAGGGGTCGACGAATCGAAAATCTGGTTCCAGTGAGAATCTGTGGAAAAGAATTGTTTTATTTACATACCCTGGAGCTGGATTTACTGAAGAAATATGTTTCGAGCCTATCCGACGTATTCGGTTAGCTTTTTGATGGTGTATTTTTTAGAGAATAATAGCTTGACAAATTATGAGTTATTACTGTAAATATTGTCTACGCTCTGCAATAAAATCGAGAATTATATGCAACCATTAGTTATAACAAGCAATTTATTTCGGTGAATTTAACGCTATTAGATTCGTTTATCCGTGGAAGTAGATTAAAAGTTAGCACATCGATAATATCTGGTAATATTGTTATTAATTTATCTCTGCTACTGTGGCTGTACTGTTGTCCTTGAAATTATTTATAGTTATGCAATGATTGTAGGTATTAACAGTTCAATAATTGTTCGCGCGAACTAGCTAGAAATACGTGCATCGGTTTCTATTGTGTCTGACTATTATTCGCTATCTCCACTTGCAGTACGTATGTCAGCTCAATAACGCGACAGTATGAACCAGTTTATTGACCCCGATGTGTTCTTCATACGGATTCCCATTTGCGTAAACAAATAAGTGCGGGGAATGTCCTCAAATAAATCACCCGAGTTCAGTTATTTAATTGTAAAACTAAAGAAAAAATATTACATTCTCTCATTCCCTTGCACTTCAAAAATTTACAAATGGAACGAACAATTGAAGGAACTATTTAACAGCAAGCAAAAGACATGATGACATTAGTTTGATTTTCATTTGAAATTTGCAGTTTTTGTTAATATGGAATTTTAAATCTTTCTAATTATTGATACCACTTGGGCGAATGAAACGTCTGTCCGACCGACGATCGCGATTGTTTGGTTAATTGGTGGGGGCCTTGGCGAATCGGAACGACTTCCGGTCGCGACGTGAACGCGTGCAGAGGTCGTATTTTCTCAACGTCAATATTACTAACAATTTCCGAAAGGCTTCCGGTGGCATGCATGCGTGCGTCCTTTCGTAGAACGCCGGTTGCGCAAGCTCGCTCCGCAGATTTACCTCCGGTTTTCTCGTTCTCGTTCTCCATCGTTTGCTTTTACGATCGGCTAAGCTTGCATAGGGAAACCCGATGTTCCCGTCGATGAGTATAATGTAAGCTCCGGAAACCCTCCGACAACACCGAACGAATTTTGACGGGCAGCTCGAACCAACTCGGAATATTTTCGCTCGCAAACCACAGACCACCGATATCAAAATACAATTAACTTCCGCACTGGTCGCAACAAACATAAGGAACCCTAACACAATTTACATTTAGTTTCCTATTACAGTATTTCTCACAATTCTATCAGATCGGCCAAAATGCTCTCAGATTTTCTACTCTGCAATTATTCAAATTTTTGCGGGGGGTTGCACAGTGGAAAATTATTAAATATGTTTAATGATACTATCTCTGATACTGACTCGTGTCAGCCTTTCGTTGCTAGGTAATCGCAATAACGAAAACGACTGAAATGCTTTGAGATTTTCTACTCTGCAATTATTGAAATTTTTGCACAGTGGAAAATTATTAAATATGTTTAATGACACTATCTCTGATACTGACTCGTGTCAGCCTTTCGTTGCTACGTAATCGCAATAACGAAAACGACTGAAAAGCTTTGAGATTTTCTATTCTGCAATTATTCAAATTTTTGCGGGGGGTTGCACAGTGGAAAATTGTTAAATATGTTTGACAATACTATACTACTCGCTGCGCGGACTCGTGTCAGCCTTTCGTTGCCACATGATCGCAATAATGAAAACGCAGAGGAGCATGCAACGTCCCAACGCGAGATGACGTAGATAGCTCCGGGCACAGTGCACGCTTGATTATGCAAAATTTCACTTACGACAAGGAACTGCATTGACAAGAACGGTCTACACCGGGGACGACTAATGTCGTCACAGCCGCACGTGGGAATATCGTGTAATACGTCTCGAGGACAAACGGATAGGCAGCTCGAAAAGTATCGAAACCACGTCACCGGCGACGAACAAATTCCTCCATTTTGTGAAACGTTCGTCCGCCGGAATTAACCTGAAAGAAAAGCCATTAAACGCTTGATGCGTTTCTCGTGACGGAAACATAATTCGACGCGACGATTCTTCGCTTGGAGCATCCCGGGAAAAGTTCCGTGAAACGATTAGATCAACTTTATTATTTCGTAATAATTTCGCCGTCTCCGACTTGAAAGTAGAGTGATCGCTCTGCCCGTGAAATATAAAACATAATAACGACCGGCGCGACAGCTAGAATGTCCCTCGACCCCTCGATCATTAGGATTTAATAAAAATACAGAAAAACAACGAGCAACAAGTGATACCGGCGGGAGGGGCGAGGGGAGGGTTGAGGGGTGGGGGGTTGCTGCTCTGGTAATCGAGTTGCCGTGGGGAATCCGATTCGATGCAAAATTATATCCACTTTCCCGTTGTCTTGTTCCCTTTTCGGGAACCGAGGGAATCTCGGGACGACTGGAGCCGGGAGACTCGATGCGATCGCGATTCCGGTCGTTAGGGTGGAATATCAGAGGCGTGTTCTCCGTTGATGACGAAGAGAGGAGGCAGAGTAGAACGGGGAGAAAAATTTCCACGGTGAATAGTACATCTGTACTCTGCCAATGAGGGGCGAACCGACGAACGAGCAAGTAACGTCCACGAGTCTCTCCGATTCGAGCGAATCTCGGTCTTTTTACTGCGTAGTGAATAAATTACTTGTACAGTCCGCGCGTAAACGTTCCATTCAGTTCAGTTCCAATCATTTCGCCGATCGCCGAAACTGGAAAATATTCATATAAAAATTGTTCTCCCAGAACCAGCAAAGTGTATCACCCCCAAGCTATCAGAAATCTCAGAAATATTAAAAAGCTTTGTTTAAAACGCAAAAACTTTGTTAAAACAGATTTTATTCGGTCCACGAAATTTTACAGTCGTTTTCTGAGAGAACGGTCGACCCGAGACCTATGTCCCCCCTGAGACTTTTGTTCCCCGCGGGGTGTACTGTAGGATGCGATTAAAAAACAAGTTTGACCTTGAGAGAATGGTCAAGGTCAAATTTTTCCGGTCCGTTTTTCCAGCAGATATCCACCTGTCGAGAGGAGCGGGGTCACGAATGGAGTGGCGCGCGACATGTATTCTTGAAACACCCTGTACACAAAAGCGAACAAGAATTAACGACCAATTAGGGAAGTTAAGAAAGAATCTCCGGCCGGAGATAATGGAAGCGTCCGCGGCGCGGGTTCGTTCGGTGTGTTGTCGCGGGATGTAATTAAGCCCGGTCTACAACAATTTGTGGAAATCATTAGCAGAGACCAGGAGGAGAGGAGACCGCCTTCCGCGATTCCGTGAAACTCGTTCGCAAGACTTGCACACCACGAAGAGAGAGAGAGAGAGAAACTGGAAACAGAGAGACGACGCTCTCCTGTGCTGGCTGTTCCTCTTATTATAAAGCATTCTTATTATAAGGAGGTTCCCTAATTATTGTCGTCCCTCGAGAAACGAGGACTCTCGCCTCCTCGAAGCCACTCTTCGTCTACATTAAATTATGTCTTCGACTGCTCCGAGGAAGTCTCCCACTCTCTCTCTCCCTCTCTTTCTCATTCTTTCTCTCTCTTTCGTTGCATTAAGACGCTCTTTTAATTCGACGGGGAGCACGTGCGCGTAAAGCGTCCTCGATGCTCCCGTGTTGTGCCCTCTCCGATGGCTGCTTCGCGGAAAATTTATAAGCTCGAAGAAGGAGCTCCTGAAGAAGAGCCTGCGAGCCCGTGTTTGCTCTCATGGCCTCTGTCTTCCGCTTCGGTTCCGCTGGCGCGAACTGCAATTGACGCGGCTAATTAATCGGGAACGATTGTAGTTTCGCGCGAATGTTTTATTAGCGGGCCAAGCAAATCCCTGAGCCATTCTGTTGGATCCTGTTCAGGTGACGAATATTTCATTTTGCGACGGCTGTAACTCGAACAGAGATTTTTCTCGTTGTCTTGTGAGAATTGGGTTACATACATTCGGTTCTGAAAAACAATTTTTAAGATGTATTCAGCATTGCTTTTCCGTGCAAAAGTACGTTTTTACAAGAGGGAGGAACGAGCACCGAAGAAGTGTAGAATTTCGAGTCGCAAAACAATTCCTGGTTTATTGTTTTAACCCTTAGCCCTCGACTGTAAGGTGACTGTAAGGATCATTAAAAATTGCTGTATCATTATTCGAAATATTCTTTACGTTATTACATCTGTTTGTATTTAATAAGTTACTGAACATTTTGGTACTGTACAAGTAGATTGCACCATTCTTGTATTTACAACATGAAAAATAAATATATAGAAAGGAAATATTCTAGGTCGAAAGAAATGTTTTGTTTTGGTGTTAAAATAGCTTCGCGTGCAAAGGGTTAAATAAAATGTCGGAACACATTTCGGAGCCACCCTAAGTTATTTTTCTTTATTTTTCTACAAAACCTCACATGAGATTATTAGCAACATGGTTGTGCACGCTAACATTACTTCACCTAGGTGTCTTATAAACCAGAATTGAGACAATATAATGATCATTTTCGAATACAATATAAACACTAAAGATATAAACAGATTCTTAAGATTGAAATGAATGTATTGAGAAACAGAGGACAAAGAGAGGGTCAAGCCACCCTAAGTTATTGCCAGACAGATAATTGTCTCAGTTCCGACGGAATAAGAAAAGTTTCTCGAAGGAGATCCGAGTTTCCGGCGAATATAAATTTGATCGGACCACACCTTGCTCGGGACGTAATCTAGTCTATTGTTTTCTCGGTTATCCTCTTGAATATATGGAATCTTCGGGTCTTTTCGCTAGTACGCGAATATAGGTGAACCCCGTGATTTATAACGCGAGATATATATTCCCAGAACCCCCGCGGTGGTGCTCTCCCTTGTTCCCGGGGTTTTGTCGAGTGAAACATATCAGCGCGTTTATTAAATTCTTGTCTAATATGCCGGAATAATGACTTCTCGCCGCGCCCGGTGACTATTCAAAGTGTCGGGAGAGCCCGGCCGGCTACGGCGACCCCATGGAAATTTACGTTCCCGCGTCTTATATCTCATTCGGCGAAAATTCGGGATCGTGATTACGCGTACAGTGCAGCCAAAAAATATCTCCACACTAGATTTCCCGTTCTCGAGCAATTTCGATTAAAAAGTTGCGCAGTGGTTCTTTTTGTGATCAATTAATTTTGAGAGTGAGAGAGTATCCCGTTCTCGAGTAATTTTATTGAAAATAATACACCTGGACTGATTTTGAACCCTCGAAGCCTCTACTTTTGCCACGTAATGTTTCTTTTTGTGATCAATTAATTTTGAGAGAGAGAGAGAGTATCCCGTTCTCGAGTAATTTCTTTTAGAAAAATACACCTGGACTGATTTTTAACCCTCGAAGCCTCTACTTTTGCCACGCAGTGGTTCTTTTTGTGATCAATTAATTTTGAGAGAGAGAGAGAATCCCGTTCTCGAGTAATTTTATTGAAAATAATACACCTGGACTAATTTTGAACCCTCGAAGCCTCTACTTTTGCCACGCAGTGGTTCTTTTTGTGATCAATTAATTTTGAGAGAGAGAGAGAATCCCGTTCTCGAGTAATTTCGTTCAAAAAGACACCCCTGGACTGATTTTGAACCCCCGAAGCCTTAATTTTTGCCACGTAATGTTTCTTTTTGTGACCAATTAATTTCCGATAGCGTCGAAGGATTTCTCGTATGTAGAAGTCATTATAGTATAATGTTGCGGCTCGATGCTGTTGCGCCGTACCGTACGCGGTCCTCTGGTGTTCCCGACGAGCTTTACACATTTAGGTCGGTTTCACACAAACCATTATCGCAGCAAATCCCGCGACACCGCAAATACATTACTTTCCGCTGGATCTTCTGTGTTGGACTTGCAGGTTCGAGTTCATTCGGTGTCACACCCGATCGCGGATCGACGGTGCGTGTGAACCTATTCTTGCGTCATAATCACGTGTCACTAGTGACCCATTTCGGAGAATTATATTATACAAACGGCACGGGAATCGGCGTGGCGGACGCGTGAACGCGATCGAATAATCACTGGAAATAATCACATACCGTCCACGACACGATCCAGAAACTAATTAAAATTCATCTCTTTTTCTCTGGTGCATATGTCGTTTAAGTATTGAAGAAACGTCAGACGATATTGTTCGAGTGTACGTAGAACAGTTTCTAGTGTTCCAGTTGAATTATCAGAAATACTTTCCGGATGTACTGGTTCGGAGCAGTACACCTCGGTACACTGGCGGCGGAAGGGCTTTCCCGAGGCGTGAAATGAAAACTTTAAAATAAGGGGGTGGAAATCACGGCGACACTCGACGTGCCAGATCGAATTTCGTTAATGGATCACGCAAAAGTTGCCGAAGGGCGTGACTCACCGTGGGTGTAACACAAATAGTTTCTGCTGTCAGCAGGGAGCCCAATACAAATATCCGGAAGTTAATGGCAGAAGCAATTCCGTCGCTCTTTGCACGCCCGTCTGCCACACCTGTCATCGCGTCAACCGTTTTAATACACTTAACAACTCAATTATCAGATACGAGCGCCGTTAACATCCAGCGATACTATTTTTCGTACACAATCCTAGGAGACACGTCTCTTCTCGCGTCTAATTAACAATAGGTTTACGGAGCATTAAAACTATTTTACACTACTTTACAAAGATAAGAAGAATGTGTCTATCCAGGTATCCAGCCATTTTTTAATGTATATCCTTATATAAATTTTTATACCTCAGGAAATAAGTTTGTCGAGTAATTCCACGTAGACGGATCTTCACAATCTCAATAATTCTAAATTAAAAATATTAGAACCTTGAATAGAAAATATTAGAAAAGTGTTAATTATTTATAATCAAGTGCATGGAAACGAATCATATTCTGCCTGGAGAAGTAATTGCTGGATCTTTATGCAAAATTGTTTACCGGAGCGAAATAGAAAGTAATTTTCTTTTCACTGAATAGTTAAATATATTTCGACAGCGTTTTAAGTGGCTCCGAGCAAATAATATTCCCGGCGCGGTGGTCGGCGTAAAGCAAATACGTTTTGAGGGAGACCTAGGCCATGTAGGAGCCCTTCGGAGCTGTCGACGTATCAATCAGCTGATGACTGCTCCGTTTCGCCCTATTACGCCGATAAATAGCCCCGGCGTTTCAGCCGAAGTGCCGGTCGCTCGTTTCGATCCGCGTCGAATGAATGCTGCGATCGAATCGTGCCACTCATTTTTTAGCGGCGCATTTCCGGTCGGGTCTAACAAACTCCATTGACTCGAACAGCCTGCGTTTCAACGAGACACCTGACAAAAGTATAATAACAATTTGCTTACCTTCGTCTCGGAGTCGCTAATCATTCGACGGAAGACGATTCTGCATTTCGTCCTCCATATTTATTCAATTTTGTCCAAGGCGATTCCTTGGTCAAAAATATTCCGGAATGTACTTCGACATCTTTGCACGGTTAAAATTTGAAGAAACACGATAGCTTTATAATTTATTCCAGCGAATTTACAGGGTCCAAATTGTCGAGTTAATTTAACGAAAATTAACACGCACAGTTTTGATTTAATTGTTAAATCGATTTGATCGGATTCAATGGTATTTTCAGTGGTCTTTTTCAGTTTCTTTGCACGGACGTAGAAATTAATTTTTGCCGCGAGGAAATATTTTCACTAGCCGGTATAGTTTGCGCATAAAAATCCGAAATCCGGCTTAATGGACAGCATTCGACGGCTCGTTTGCGACCGATAAAGAGGCCGGGCGCAGAAGGGTAAATACGCTTAAAATCGTGGAAACCAACGCGGGGGCAGATTCGATGCAGAATTTCGAAAGCTTGTCTGTCATACGGCCGGGTCTTCGACGCAGAAATCCATCTCTATTAGAGGACGCTGGCTTATTCCCATGGCAACGTCCCCTTGCCGGTATAGTTGTAAGTCCGCCTATTTTCCCCGGGAAAATCGGCACAGTACGTAAACACGTGTAAGCGGCCGAGTACACGAGCCCACACGCTATTTCTGGGCTTGTAACATTTAATACTTGCGGGCATGCAGCCGTGCAATATCGGATATGTCCATTAATCGGCTCTAGATAGGATGCGTTCAAACTTTCGAACTGCCGACCCCATCTAACTACCATGTGTACCGTTCCCCTTCCCCCTCCGCTGCCGCCGATACCTGTGGAAAACGTGTGTGTGTGTGTTCTCCGAAACCGTCAATTCTGCAACAACGTTTTCTAGAGGCACACAGATTTTACACGGCCCCCGGATAAACAGCGATTGATATCGGATCGTAGCGTTCCTTCATTTAACACTATACCGAGCACTGAAAATGACCATTTTTAATATTTAATAATTCCCCGCGAACCCATCTTCGCGTCCTGAATAATCCTACATTGAAATATTAAAACCTGGTGATCCCTATTTTTGCATTCCTAACAATAAAACGTGGATTTTTAACATGCGCTTGTGAAAAGCTACAGGATAGTCTGAAGAAAAGTTAAACATTTCCGGATTGTCAAAGTGAAGTTCAACCCAGGATTCTACTACTCTTGATTCTATTTAAATTTGTACCTACTCGGTTTTGTCATGAATGCACAAAATCGGCTGTCTAGTAATGTCTTACTAGATTTGATATTCTGTGATAAAGATATTTTATTTGATGATGTTTCTGAATTCGAACGCTAAGTAGTGCGTTCCCTATTTTTGCATTCCTATCAATAAAACGTGGATTTTTGACATGCTCTTGTGAAAAGCTACAGGATACCTACTCGGTTTTGTCATGAATGTACAAAATCGGCTGTCTAGTAATGTCTTACTAGATTTGATATTCTATGATAAAAATGTTTTATTTGATGTTTCTGAATTCGAACGTTTCCTAGTGCGTTCCGAAATCGGGCATTTGCGGCATTGTCTCGCGTTCCGTCGATCGATTAACAGTGCGTCGGACGGAGTCGCGTTGTCGGTATTATGAAATTTCGATCACTTAATTGTAATTATAATAGAGCGTTCTCGTCACCGGGAGGCGAACTTCCCGTCCACTTTTCAATTACATCGGAACAAGCGCTCGCGCATCCGAGCGACAAACCGGGACGCTATAACGAGCAGAAGAGTAACAATCAGGGCGTCAAAATTATTTCTTCGCCTTCTCGTCCGAACCCGTCCGCATAATAATTATTCCTCGCGAGCGCGCGATAATTGATTTCATTTAAAAGCTCGCACAACCGTGCAAAGGCCTCGCGCGCGCGCTCGCGCGCACACAAACGCATAAACACCGGCGCGTAAGCGTGTTTGCCAGTCTGTGTTTCCCTGGGCTGTCTATACGCGCGCGCGCGTGTATGTACATACGTACGTATATACGTGTGTATGTATAAAGAGGTTGGCGCTCGTGCATCTCGAAACAAAATTAAATTCCGCTGTACCTCTGTCACTTGTCTATTTCCGTGGTGGTGTGGCTAACTGAAATTCGATGCGGCGGGGGTGGGGGGGTGGGGGCGGCAGGGGGATGAGTAACAATTATATCATGGCCGGGGTGGAAAATTATTTTCTCGTAGGGACCGCCTCTCTACCGGCTTCCATCCTTTCCGCCTTCTTTTCCCTCCCCGCGTCGTCTCCACCCCTCTCGTTTCTGTCTCAGGAGAAATTACCACACTGTTATGAGAAATAATTCCACGATAACAGCGGAAAATCAGTTGCTCCAACGATATTCCCTCGCGTTAAAGAGGTTAATGTGCCCGATACTTTGACACACACACTCTTCCCGCTGGGACTCTACCGGAACCATACATCCTAGAACCATACCGGCGCGATACATCCTACAACTATACCGGAACTATACATCCAAAAATTATACGCGACAGTAGATTTGATGCGTTAACCCATTTGCACCATAAGGAAATATGAGAAGAGGGCCTTTAAGTACAAAAATGACTGCAGGTAAAAATAACTAAATAAGAAAAATAATAAATAAGAAAAAATAAATTGACTGTGTGATGGGCAGGGGTGATTCCACGTCAAAAACTGAGAAAAATCACCGGTACAATATTTATTCATTCGGAGCTCCGTTTTTGAGAAAATCGAGTTTGGAGACGCAGCGTGTCTGGTCACGGCCGACCAATTCTACTTCCCGCGGAGACCAAAGCGCGCGAGCCCCGACTGATCGTTAAAAACATTTTCGAGTGATTCCCATGGGTGTATAAAATAAACAAATGTTCAGAAAAATGTTTAAAAATAAAAGCTAACTTTTTAGAAGCCGTCCGACTTCGATCGGGAAACGAATCAACGTCTACAATACGTCTGAGGCATATTGTCCGCGCAGTTTCCAGCAATTTGTTTCTGTTTCAGCAGGTTTCCGTGACTGCCGCGATAAAAAATGAACTCCGCTGTAACCATAAAAACGTTTAAAATGTCGGGAACAAGCGTGAGAAGGTCTCGGAGCCGGCATGAAGCGTTGTCATCCGATCGCCGGGTAAATCAGCGATACACGTTAAAAACATTTGCCGACAAATTCGAAGTAAAAAAGGGGGGGGGTGTGAGTAATTTACGCGTAACGTGTCCGGCGCCGGTATTAAATCATACACGGTCCTGTTCGACAAGCGTGAAGAAAGGTGGAGGGTGCGGGGGAGGAAAAAAACATTCTCGAAAAATGCGACAGAACTATGCCGCGCGTGTCCCGCCCGAAATAAAAGCAAAACGATGTAACAGAGGGGATGAATGACGAAAAGCTCTCGGAAGGTATCCGCGCGCGCGGCAACGTTCGTTTTAATCCACCATTATGAAATGTACCGACGACGTCTCTGACAGAACCGGCCAGATATCGGAAACGTTGGACGGAAATTAAACCGATTCTGCTCCGCGTGTACTTCGATTTTGACCGTCTCCGTTCCTCTCTTTTTTTCTCCCCCCTCTCGCCCCTGCCATAAGCGCGTTTACGGATCTCTACGAAGACGCGCGGAGCGGCCGATTTCGAAAACGAATTAACGTCGTCGCGATGTTTACGATCGGCCCGGGAATTTTATTTTATTATTATCTGATCACGCTCGAAACGAGACGGAAACGCCGTCGAGCAGAATGCGAATTAGGTTTTAAATTGGAAAGTGTCGGATCGGTGGGAAATATTCGTTTAGGTTTGAAATATCCGGCTTTAAATATTCCGCGAAACAGAAATTCGACTTTCGCAAAAACGCGGCAACGAGACCGAGCGGAATATTATCAAATAAATGTGGCATTTTGAAATCAGATCGGGAATCATTTATTCGATAAAATGGTGTTTCGCCATCGACAACCGGTCTCTCTCGACTCGCAAATGAATTTCTTTGCCCGTATTGTGTTCCCGACGCCATATTTTAAAGGCTTGTATAGACGCCGGTGTGTTTTCCAGGATCAATTCGACGAAACAAAGGCGGCCAGAAAATATCCGCACCGGTTAAAAAATGCAGACTGCACTAGAAAAACACATACACGCGCGCGCACAACGGCCAACAAATACTTCTGTCCAATGTTTTCCATTGTTCGAATCCGTATAATGGAAAATACGATACATTGAATCGTAGAAATGAAAAAAAACAAACACCACCGTGGTACAAAAGATATCGATTTACGAATTTGATATAGCACAGACGAAAAAAAGAATTACAGAAATCCACCACGAAATGATTGCTTCACAGTCTCCTCTGGGACAGGTCTGTGCAATTTTTATAGTATTATATGCAGCAAGAAGTAATATAAACGTCGCTCGTATCAAGATAAATATTAATATACGTATCAGACAGGAGACGTATGAATATTAATTCCCGTCTGGTCTACTTTTTCTACTCTTATCGATTCATCCCTGTTCGTTTTATTATTATTTCGATGTTCTACCCCGGGCATCATATTATTTTCTTTATTTTTCTTCTCCTCGGGGGTACTCGGGCCGAGGGAATTGTTAGGTTCGGTTTCGAGTTATTCGTCGAGCGAATTTTCGGTCTGAAAGGTCCTTTAAAGCGTTCTAGCCATTAGTTGATCAGTAAATTACCGATTGGCTATTCGAGCGTTCTCGCTACCCCCAAACCCGGTCTTTCAAAGCAGCTGCAGGCGCAGTCGACTTTCAATGCGCCGACGTGAAAGAGCAACCTTTGAAAACCAATTGATAAATTATATATGCCTGAACGTTGATATTACCGAAGATAAGCTTCTACCGGGCGGGATCTATCGAATATTTATGAAACACCGTCGCGAATGTAATATTCACGAGATCACTACTCTTGTCCGCTAATAGAACGAATCCGAACGCCGCGTCGGACAGAAATATGTTTCTACAGATTCAATAAATAATTTATACGAGCAGAGAGGACGCGTGCGCGAGAACAAAATGCGAAACAAGCGAGAACGACGCGGAGGGAATTGTACGGTGAATTACAACGCTCCTAATTTCCGCTGCTCGTGCGACTCGCTTTTTCGAATCCGGTTAATGGTTCTACAAAAACCGGGCGAACACGAAAGAAGCGCGGAAGTTTGAATCAATGCTCCCGTTCTCATCGGGCGCATATTCACCCTTCGTTTTCATGCTCGGAGGCCTCGAGTGCTCTCCTTTCTGCAGCCTCCTGATCGTCGAGGGGATGACGCTTGATATGCACCCCCCATATGATATTCGAGCCGGTATTTGTAGAAACGATTCCCCGGCTGATAAATTCAGAGAGCCGGAGAGAGAGAGAGAGCGTGAGAGAGAGAGAGCAGTCGCCGTGACAAGACGAGAGGAGGCCCGGGTCTTACGAGAACCAAGGAAATATCATCCCCCCGTCACTCACCCCTTCACACGAGTCGATACTTTGACTCACGACTCTGACTCATTGACGATCGCCGCTCGGTAATAACAGTTCCCTTTATTACCCGTGACGGATCCAACCACTATTCAACACACTAGGTTTACTTCACATTACTTTATAAAAATAAGAAGAATGTGACTAGCCATTTTTTAAATAATATATGTAACGTCACGTCCGGTGGTTCGTCCGCTCAAGAATGAAACGAATATTATATACAGTTATAGTGAGCTACAAAAGTGAACAACCCCAAGAAATCTTGTGGCTTATCAAAATTACTGAATCGGAAAAATTAAACTCTGCAAAAAGGGCTTCCATGCGTAAGCGCGTCGTAGAAAAATTGAATTAGTGAGGAGAGCTCAAAATTAGTATTCTACGTGGAAAATTACTACGTGCAAAACTGCGTCTTCATCCCCTTAAAAATTATAATCCGCCCCTCGTGGGGACACACAGTTCGTAACACAGAATTCTCAGTAAGTCAAATTTTGCAGATCGAGGTAAAAATTTCCGGACAGAGGAGACCCGAGGGAAAATTGGCTGCAACAGAGGGCCGTGCTAATTTTTCCGCAGTGATAAAAATAATGCGCACGGTTCGATAAACTTGGATAAACCGTTCTCGGTATCTCCGTTATCGGGGGTAGCGGTCCCGTTATCGGGAAAGAAAGGATCCGGCGAATTTATAATAGGAACGTGTCACGGTTCGTAATTGCAGTGAGTGCAAAACGTGGTATCCGGCCGCCGGAGCACGGCTCCGTCTCGAAAACGCAATATCCCTAATGCACACACACCAGGCCGGAATCAATTCCACTGACCCAGTGTATACGTCGTCCATGTTTTCCCCTCAATTACGATTGACCGCATCAACCGGGGACGTATCAAAGCCGGCGGCTTGATAGACGAACCCCGGGCACGCGGGGGTGGCCCCGACGCGGCAACAAAGATCTCACCGGTTCGTTCGCGGACACCCGGTTGCCTCGGTCACCTTTGTTCGCCGGGGGTGATTAAAAAGTTCGCCGAGCGAGTGGATGCTGAAGATCGAGGAGGAAGAGCCAGAGAACCCTGAACAACCCGGGAATACGGAGAAGGAGCTTCTGGAAGGATGGACAGAGACGGATACATCGAGAACAAGAACAAAGGCGAGCCCCGTGGGTACCCTGATTCGATGTAAGGTGTATACGCCTTATATCGGAACAAAATTATAAAACGTAAAATCAAAGACGATAGAGTTCGGAGAAAGAGAGAAGGACGAAATACAAAATTTCAGCGAGAAAATAGAGAGGGAAGCAGAATTTTTATTTTGTTCTTTTATTAGGGGAGGGAGAGAGAAATGTACGCGCAAGAAAGAAACAGCCAGTGAGCTGTTAAATTGTAGCCATAAGAAGGAGGGAGAAGGGGAGAGAAAGAAAAATTGAGAAAAGTAGTAAAAAACGAATAGAGGGAAACGAAAAGAGGAGACGGAGAGCGGAAAATGCAAGAGAGAGGGAGTGGGGGTAAACGTAGGTGGAAGGAGAAAATGAAGACGGAG
The DNA here is from genome assembly GCA_028454255.1 of Halictus ligatus. NCBI lineage: Eukaryota > Metazoa > Arthropoda > Insecta > Hymenoptera > Halictidae > Halictus > Halictus ligatus. Next base: position 10,107,653 of record CM052142.1, read on the forward strand.
AGAAAACGAGGGAAAACACGAAGAAAGCTGCATCAAGAGAAATGGGGGTGGAGAACGCGGGAGAGGAGAGTTCAAAGGACAAAGACAAGACCGGTGACGGTGGGGGAGGAGACCGGAGAAGGTGAAAGGGATGGGGGAATAACAAAAGGCCGCGAAAGAAAGGGTAAAAAGCGCGGGATAATTCCTACTGGATGCGTGGAACCATTAAGCGCAACACGGCTACAACCCCGGGGATGGGCTTTTGGTGTGATCACATAACATTTTCTTCCTGTTTAAGTCTCTTGTGTTTGCCGGCACGTCGGCCGCCACCCCCGCGCCCTCCACAAAACCGTCACACCGACCCTGCTATCTCTCTCTCTCTCTCTCTTTTTTTTTCTCCGGTTCTCCACTCGCCTTTTCTACCCTCTCCCCGGGGCGGCCAAGGTTTTTCTTTCCTCGGAAATGTACCGTGCATCTGTCACTGCTCACCCAACTTTGCATAAATTGACACTCACTCGATTTACCTCAGCCGGTGTCGTTTTCTTCGCGCCACCCTCCGTGTCACCGGCGCTCGGCTACCCTAAATTGTACCCCGCTTTTTTTCTGCGCCGACACGCGTTTCCACCATTTTCATCCTTACTCCGAATCTATATTCAGACCGTAATTAATCTCCGCTCAACTTTAAACCGGTGAATTCCTCGCATTCGAACCGAGGTTTCCGGAATTCCCTCGTCAAAATCCACGGAATTATGCAAGAAAAAGTTACAAATTTCCGGGTTCCCGAGGCGAAGTTTAACCCTAACTTCTCCTAATCTTTATTCCACTGGAACACTTCGAATGCCAGGTCGCCCATATGTGGGTGACGGAATTATTTGTGCAGGTTTTGAAACCATCACATCATTCAGTGTTATACATTTAATCTTTTGCAATTTTTATTTCAATAAATAACTTACTTCGATTTTATGGAATTTTTGGCGTTCGAGGTGTTAAACTGCTACCCATTTTTTGTGTAGAATTCGATTCTAATTATCTCGTTAGTCCGTCGCAGAGGAACCAACAATTTTTGCACGGCACGACCAAGAAGATAGGTGGGGGAGCTCGTTCGTCGAACAATGCTGAAATTGTTCGCGTGTTTCGGTTAATTTGATCCACGGTCGAACTTGTCGGACTACTTTACCAAATTAGGAACAAGAGCCTTCTGTTCTGGGAGGCGGTTGCACGTGTCCAGATTGGAGGACGCAGGGGCGTACACCTGGCTGCGGCCGGCCTCTTGAACCAGCCGGAATTGGGAATTAATTGGTTTGTCGTCTGCAGATTCGCTCTTTCCCATTTTCCAGTCGGACACGGACCATCGGAGCCGCGCGTATGGAAATTAGCTTTCCCAACAATTACACGTCCGAGGCGGTGCTGCACGCGAAGAAGCTAAAAGGTTTCTATGCAAACTTGATTGTGGCACGACCCACACCTCCCGATGAAAGTAAAATTAAAACTCAGGGGAGGGGAACGCCGAACGGTAATTTTCCACGTGGAATACTAATTTTGAGCTCTCTCCTCGGTAATTCAATTTCTACAACGCGTTTATGCATAGAAGCCCTTTTTGCAGAATTTATTTCATTCGATTCAGTAATTTTGAGAGCGCACGCTGAATAAAACTGAAGATTAGAACGGATAAGTCACATGAATTTAGCGTTTATTCGCTCGGTTAGGGTTTGTCCACTTTTGTAGCTCACTATAGCTCAGGGGAGAGCACTCTTTATCCGCGATACTTTTAACAATAGGTTTACGGGACCCGTCGAAACGACAGGTTCTAGTATTTTTAATTTACGATTATTGTTACGTCCCAGAAGGGGTGGATTATAATTTTTAAGGGGATAAGACGCAGTTTCGAACCTACCTGCGTCCACCGGCTACGGTTCGGTAAATTGTTTAAATGATTTATATTCTTATTTTCCAAAAAAACAACAAAACTATGGATTCATTCGATACCAAGTGCTAAACTATAGACATGTGTCTTACTTAACAGATGACTGCGGTATTTGCAATATTTTTTAGAAATTCTTTAGAGAAATCCAGTCCGCATAAAATTCTCAACGTCTTCGTACGCTTTACCGTAAAGTGTGCCCGATGAAAATAAATTTTTCGCGCGACTCGAAAATCTCTGCGACCTAAGAATGATCGCGCAAAATGTATTGCGTTCTGTTTCGTCCCCCGCCAATTAAGAAATGCGTTCCGGCAGGCGTGCGCGCGTTGTTCGGAACAATGATCTCTCATTTCTCATTCCGTAAAAGCTGACAGCTGTCAAGCTGTGACGATGGTGACGAGCGGCGAAACGAAGAAAAGACTTCGCGGGTCACCCCGTATAAAAGAGAGAGAGAGAGAGAGAGAGAGAGAGAGAGAGAGAGAGAGCGCGCGGCCGGGCGTCCGTTATCGAAAACCGTCCCTTGCTTTACGGTAATTGCACCGACGATCCCCCTTTCTCCAGCTCGGGCTACGTCTAACCACCTCAGTAGGTTTTTGAGACAATGAGCTGTGCGCCTCCGACGGGAAGTAGGGAGTATTCCCGTCGTCCGTTGCCAGTGCTACATTCAATCGCGCCGCTCGCTTTGCCATCTTTCTAATTCGCGAAAGTGGCAAACGGCCCCGAGCTTTTTCGCTCGAGCTACCGGGCCGGTTAAAAACCCCTATGAACGCGGATTCAATACGTCCAATAAACATTGTCTTCGACATTTATAAGTTTAACCCTTCGCACTCGTGCGGTGACTCCGAAGCACTGCTAGAAATTGTTGCGGCGTTATTTCGAAGAAATTTCAAAAGACATTACAAAATATTTGTTACGTTACAAAATTTGCGTTTACTAGATCACTACACGTTTCAATATTGTATCTAGAGATCGGATCGGTTTCGTACGAATAAAATAGAAATACTGTAAGACGGAATTTGGTTCTAGATTGAAAGTTTAAAAACTTTTCCTGTTTTTTTTTTCCAGTACAGCGATCGGTCTACGCCCGTTCTTCTGATAGTCTCGCTCGCGGGTATCAAAGTATGCAGTCCAGATGGAAAAGTGAGTATCGTCGTCGTCAATATCTTTAGCATTGTCATAATTCTCTTTTTCAAATCATAACAGCTCTGAATGGGCGATTTCATATTGCAGTTTTCAGTGTAACACTGTTTTTCGAAAATGTGTCGAAATTCTGCCGATACCAGTTTCATCAAAATTCGGTAATGAGGTATTTGGTGTAACCATTGTTCTCAATTTTTTCGGAATTTTTTTGTAAACTGCATCGTCGTTCAAACAAAATTCAAAATAGATTCTTTCCATGCCCCTTTGTCTTTTTGGCGTGCCGTGTGACATTAAACATTTTTAACACTAGGTTTACGGAGCATTAAAAGTGAGTATTTTACATCACTTTATAAAAATGAGAAGGATGTGTCTGTCCAAGCTTTTCAGCCATTCTTTAAACAATATATACCTAAGGAAATAAGTTTGTTGAGTATTTCCACGTAAACCTAGTGTTAAAATGTTTCTATCACCGCTTCGATCGAACTTCGGTACCCACAGATTTGAAAATTATAATGAAATCGTTTTATCCTCTTTTCAGAATTTTGATTAATCCTATCACACGGTGACAAGTATCTTAATTGAAAATAAAAAGTTTGTGCGTGTCAATTTCAAGGCACAGGAGCTGAATATAAATCTAGCTATATAAATCTATTACAAAACTAAGATCGTTTGTTCTGCGAGCTTTTGTGCACAATTTTCGACACAGTGTCCTCCGAAGAAGAAGAGCGTGAGAGAGAGAGAGAGAGAGAGAGGGAGAGAGAGGGAGAGATGCATTTGCATCTTCGCGTAGGCAAAGATTAACATTGTCTGGGGTTTCGTGTGTCCCGAAAGTGCGACCCACAAAGAAACTCGGCCAGCGTGCTTTAAAAACGCTGTTCGCCAATGAACGAACGTCCGCGTGTGGTCGAGTGACGCTCTTTTGCGATAGCTTTTAGTCGACGGACTATTTCGGACAGAATGCTTTGTGCCTCTGCCGGATATACCGTATATATGTCTCGCGATGAAAATGTCGCCCGGCCCCGCCTCCGTATTAAAAGCCAAAGTCTTTCATGAAATACGGTTCATCAAACTATTTTCACTCGGGAAACTCGGGTACCGTTTCACTCGTATTAAATATTAAGCGGCTGTTCGCCGGACAAAGCGTCCTAATTTCCACCGTCGGAGATTTACAATCGGACAATTCACTGACGACGAACAAAATTCCGACGGTTGTATTTTCATTGAATCGTAATGTTCCGCGCTTTCAAACCTTCGGCCGTTCTATAATGGCGGACTCGAGGAATACAGCGACGTGTGGGGCCACGTAAAGGGAAATTAATCATCACGGAGAATTTATCCGCCAATTACCTTTCAGTTGACCGTTTCATTAACAAATTAAACATTTTATAATAATAATTACATTTAAATAAAAATTGTCTCTTTTTCACTGTGACGCATCCTAGATAGAAATATTCTTAAAAACTGGGAATAGTGTTAATTTCCGGGGTGGTCTCGCTCTTAAGTTTCGTCAAATCTGTGTTTTTCTACTAGTTTCTGGATTTTCATTTTTTACCGCCAGAGTTAGCAACCGAAAAATCGGAAAAAATTCTCGAACATGTAACACGATATCCTGAAAGAGCCAGATTTTTTTTGGAATTTTTAGATGCGATTAAGTGGGGGGAATGGGGCAAAAACTGGATTTTCCTTTTTTCCCCTTAACTACCCTTACAGACGAGGTACGGGGCTGAAACTTGGTATAAAGGGTTCTTTCTTGGTAAGCTTTCGAACGAGAGCTGTTTCCGATCGAAATTTTTGCCCTCGAAGGGCATTTTTGCCCTTCTTAGTAAAAATTCCGCTGGCCGAGCGTCGAACGCGAGGACGTTCGCGATCTCGTTAATTATGAAATAAAGAACGATTTAACGAAAGTGGGGAAATAGAGCGGTGGCGATGAGACGCGCAGACATAAGAATAAAACGACGGCGAACCGTAAACGGTTGAAATTACTCTGGCTGGGTGTAGACCGTGCGTTTCGTGTTTGATCGAGGAACGCTGGTAAATGAAATTAAACCGTCTGGATACCGATACCGTTCAAATATAACGTTCACGTTATCGTTCGATATACAGCACGAGGAGGTCCGATAGTCATTGGCTAATTAATTGCGAAGAATTTCGGTCGATTCAACGCGCACTCGGGGAAACCAATTCGCGATGGTTTTCCGCCGCGGAACAATAAACTGTGCGAGGAAAAACAATCAGTTCGCAACGATTTATTTTCAACGACTTCCCTCGCTTTGTGGCTCGCGCGAATATTTGGCTATTTTATTGGAAACGGTTTTTCGATGGCCAATCAATTTACGAGATATATTCGACCACGTAATTTCGGTTATTTGTCGCGAAAACTGTGCACGTATTAGAGACTTATTAAAATCGCTGATAGGTGGAATACGTTTTTATTTCACCTTTGTTTCCGTCGATGAAAAAATTTGTTATTTCGCACGTAGATCAGCGGAATAGTTGCCTGTCTGAGAGACGATTTACGAGAACATTCAACTGCGATGAAAAGTATTATTGCGTGCTTACCGTGCGTGTAAATCGGGGCCGGCACGGGGCAGTTAGGTGGTTGCCCTGATCTTATCAGGCTACCGTCTCGTTCGAACTGCTAAGTCGCTTTTCTAAGTACTGATTTGACGTTTTCAGAGCGTGAGAAACAGGTGTTAACAGTTCGCCAGCCGACGATGACTTAATAGTGCACTGAAAATCAAACAGTAAAAAATCCATGCCCTTTAGGATTCCTTTAAATATAGCACTGTTGTTAAAAAGCTCGTCGTCAAGCTAGGAAATACTTTAAATTCTTGAAACCAGCCTAATTATTCCTGAAAGGCCAATAATCTTTTGGAATGATCAGTAAAATGAAGAGAGTAAATTTGGAGCACCCTGTTCGCCGTAGAAATTAATTTATAAATTAATTTTATTTCGTTCGTCAGCTTCGAGAGTACTCAATACTTGGGGCATCATTCGTCGAGTTGCTTCACTGACAATAACTTCACCAAAAAAAGGAGAAAATGTTTCAAGCAGATATTTATGTACGAATTAATTTCGTCGAAATTAGTTCGAGTTTATGAAACGAAGAAAATCGGAGCGCGGCGGAGATTTGTTTGCGAATTAATTTCATTTTAATGTATCGATAACGGGTGTATTTATTAAAGTACACAAAGTTCGATGGCTCCAATTAAATTAATATCCACGGACGTGCAAATGGTGAATATATAAAATACAGAAATGATCTGGTTCGCATGGTCGGCACAGCCGTCATTAAACACGGGGCTGCGTGTCGACAGTTGTCGAAATAGAGAAGGTACTCAAATATTTTCTATATTCCATTAAACTGTCAAATATTTACCGTGCACACTATCGCGCGGTAGTATTTATTCTTGATACGTAAACAGTTAACAAACTTAGATTACAGTCGATTGTGCAACGATGTTCCACGTAGGATTTCACCGTCGCGCACATGCTCGGAAAGTTTAAATTTCCATCAAACTGTTCCAACAATTTAATGTGGGGGCAAAACGGAATTACATTTTCTCATGTATCAATAATTCGACAAAATTTGATAAAATGTTTGTATTCTCATTTTGGCATAAAACACTGTCCAACAAAATAAAACTTTTCTCGTGTTTTGCAACACCTGTTGGGTGGTTCTTATACACTTTGTCATTCTAAAACCAAGGCAGAATTGTTGTATCAAGCAACGTTTTCGAAAAATATTGGTTTCTGTAGAAATGCATGATTTTTTTGCATGATGCATTGAGTCGTGAAAAGGCTGCAATGGCCGTCTGGCGCGAACGCGTCGCGCACAAGCTGTCAGTGACCATTTTCTTAATCTTCTCGTATACTAAGTGAACCAAATACTTCTGGCGAATGGTTTCTTCACCAGAGATGTCTGTCGAATGTATTCATGTATAGTAAATTCCTGCTAGATATTATAGTAAAGAAATATAGTAAAATAAAGAAATATAGTAAACACAAACATAGAGCGTAGAAAGTACGGTGCATTTTCAAACTTTAACAAACCATTTACAACTATTAGAAAGTACATAAAAATAAAAGTTGATATATGTACATGTAAAGGACAGTCTCCTCTATCTCTCGACTCAAACCTGAACTTTCTCGCGTGTTTAGTTTTTGCGTGACACGTGATTTTCTATCAAAATATTCTTCAAAAACGTTGCGCGACAGAGGAATTCCGCTTTCGGATTTGGTTTCCGAATGACAAAGCGTACAAGAACCAGCCGACAGGTATTGCAAAACAATTTTGGCGTTGGGCAGCGCAATTATTAAGACAGTTATTGGTACCGCAAAAATCTTTATGATAAGATATTGGAGGAGGAGGATCCCCGACAAGACAATCTCGGTCGGCGGCAGAAGAAAAACCCAATAAGAAATTCTCGGGTAATATCGGAATATCTGCAGTTAGGGGCGGGTCCCATCGATTCCCCATGGATTCGGAAGTGGTGTAGTGACGGGCAGCGCGAACGAGCCCGTCGGACGTGGACTAATGTAGCCCTAGTTCTTTTCTATATATCGGCGCCCGTTGCGTTCTGATTGATAATCCCTGTTTCCCTCTCTCGGCCGTCTAATATAGCTTTTTGTTCCCGGTCCTCTGCCGTCCCAGAACTTCCCGGACTCCGCGGGCCGCCTCCCGAGATCCGGCTGTACCCACGAAACTTTTGAGAAAGTCTTTCCGTGTCAGACGTCGAAGAAAAAATTCGACGGAAAGAAGAGAAGCAGACGACGACGACTACGACGACGATGTTCCCCGGAAGGCCTATTTCGGCTAGTTTTCGGTGCTGGCCGAATAAAAATTTTATCCCGTTTCTCCGAACCGCGATCTCACGTGCCAACGTTCCCTTGAATCGTAAAGCTTGCGACTTGCAGTTTTCTTTTTATTTCTTAACCACGATTGGCCCCGCGCAGCTGCCTCTTCTTTCGACAGGCATGCCGACGCTCGTGACCGCCTGAAAGATTCATTCGGTTTGCCGTTTCAAATCAAACTATTAATTTGTTATAAGCGTTTCTGCACAATATCCGGAGTCCCTGACGCGCCAACAATGCTAGCTCAACAATGCCAGTATCACGTGTCCGGTGGTTCAATCGTAAACGAATAAACGCGTGAAATAAAGAATTAGTATCAGTTGTTACAGAGAAACCCGACGATGTCGTGCGAGGAATAGAATAAGAGCGAAACACACGTTAGCAACTGTACGCAGTTAGGAAGCGTAGAAAAATACTTCAACTCCGAATTGCAACCCTCACAAAAAACCAGCTGACTACCACTTGCGTGCGCCCCTCCAAGAATACATCAACTCGATAGTTGTATAAAATCCTTGCCCCGCGAAATCAACCCTCTAAACATCTGATTCAGCCCCGATTTCTGAATAAACGGAATCTTTGTTGTTTTCGTAAAATCTCGAGTACAACCATTTAACCAGTCCTCGATTTCCCGAACCGAAAACCGTAGGTTCAAAACTGCGCATTATCCCCAGAAATTATAGTCTTCCCCATCTGGTCCGGTGAACCAACTGAATTCATCTGCAACACTGTTTATTGCGCGGACCAATAGAGATTGGATCTCGGATTGTATGACAAAAAGAAATGAATCGAGTTTAGAACGATGAAAATATTCCAAGAAAATATTTAACAATATTGTATTATTTTTGACCCACTGAGATGACTAGGGTAAACGCGTACGTGCCCCCAGCATTTTATAATTTTTATTTTGCGAAACAGTCTCGTGGAATCGCGTCAGGCTAATTCGACGACGGAAGTCCGAGACGTGGAATGTCCGGGAGCATGTTGTCCTCTGTAAACATGGCGCGGCAAAGGGCCGATTAACATGAAAAGCCAATAGAGAGTCGCGTGACCGAGAACCGCAACTCCCGATTGGGGTTGGGTCGATCTTTTATGAGAATGACACGCGCGATTTCCTGCCCGGGTTTCGTGTCACGTAAGTTGCGTAACAGGTGGCGCGGGGAGTGACAGAAGGTACGATTCCATCCCTTCCCGCGAAACACACTTATTCACTTATATTAGAAAAGTTATCGCACCCCCCGCTTATAAGGAAATCGAATCAATCAATGATGGAACGTCACTTAAATGCCGGACGTGAAAGTTTCTCGTTAGTCGGCCTCCTTAGCCGTGCTCGCTCTGGAATCATAAATGTTTCACACATTTATTTATTATGGAACTTTATGTGGCAAAGGAGAAAACTGGACAATTATTTTCTTTGTATATTACTTACTGCTGAATTTGACAAAATTCACAAATTACTGAGTCTGTGGAGAGTATTATTGAATGGGGTAGAAAATTTTGTGTTTTATTCGAGAAGAGAGAAAGTATAGTGAGAGGCTATGATGTTTTATACGGCGATGGGTTTATGGCTGTATTGATAGATTATTTTCTCAGGATTCTAGAATTTATTTTGCGGTTACAGTGATTAAAATTTGAGAAAATTCACAAATTACTGGGACAGTGAAGAATATTATTGAACGGGGTAGAAAATTTTGTGTTTGATTCCAAAAGGAAGAAAGTATAGTGAGAGGGGTGCTGTGATGTTTTTCTCAGGATTCTAGAATTTATTTTGCGGTTACAGTGATTCGAATTTGACAAAAGTCAGAAATTACTGAAACCGTGAAGAATATTATTGAACGTGGTAGAAAATTTTGTGTTTGATTCAAGAAGAGAGTAATTTGTATATTGAGAGGGGGGCTGTGATGTTTTATACGGCGATCGGTTTATGGCTGTATTGCTAGATTATTTCCTCAGATTTCTAGAATTTATTTTGCGGTAACAGTGTTTCAAATGTGACAAAATTCACAAATTACTGAAACCGTAAAGAATATTATTTTGAACGTGGTAGAAAATGTTGTGTTTGATTGAAAAAGGAAGAAAGTATAGTGAGAGAGGGGCTGTGATGTTTTTCTCAGATTTCTAGAATTTATTTTGCAGTCACAGTGATTCGAATTTGAGAAAATTCACAAATTACTGAAACCGTGAAGAATATTATTGAACGTGGTAGAAAATTGTTTGATTCAAGAAGAGAGTAATTTGTATAGTGAGAGAGGGGCTGTGACGTTTCATACGGCGATCGGTTTATGGTATTCCGTGTGTATTTTCAGTCGGAAAACAATGCACAGGTTCGCCGAAGTTTTTCGCAGCAGAATATGGTCGGTTCCGTCGTAAAATATAAACGTGAAAACATCGCGAAAACCACGAAGTTGGACCGTCTGTAATCGCACGAGGGAAGTCCGGATTTCCCTCGAAAGCTTTCCTCTCCCGGAACCAAAGAAAGTTCCCAAGGATTGCGTAGCCGTTCAGGGACGTATCAAGACTGAGAAGCCGGAGACGGAGAATCCCCTCCGCGTCCCCCACCCCGCGTCGCTGCTTCCGCCTAAGCAGGCTTCTCGTAATGGTCGTAAGTTTTGAACAATGTACGCCACTCATCTCCATTCGCCGGTTCTTTTCTTCGTACGTTTCCGCCGGGCGACGACGGGGACCTGCCCATAATTCAACTCGCGTTTGAATTTAAAAGTTTTCCCAAAGATCGTCCCCCGATGCGACTTAAAATGGCCGGCCTGGAAAAATCGAAGGCGCCCGGGAATTGAAAGAGGAGCGTTCAAAGGGCTCGTTAGCATAGAAAATCGCACCTGCCAGAAGAACCGTTAAAAACTGCGCGACAACCATCGTCTCTTCAAGTTTGAACAATTTATTTAACCGAATGGGATATTGAGGAATTTTTTATTCTTGAGATCCGTAAATCTCCATGTTTGTAAGCAGCCAATATCAGAATTTGATGTAGTAATACTTTTTCCGTGGATTAATATTTAATATTGTACTGCACAATATAGAATAATAATTCTGCGATGAAGGTTCACTGGGCACTGTTTCACATTGTAAAAATAACAAAATTGTAGTTATTTAGATTTTCACCCATTTTTATTGTAACACGTGCTCAAAAAAACGAATCTATTGAACAGTTCTTCACAAGTAAGTCCTTGCGTTCTTAATAATCGTAAATCTACAAATCTCGAGTCCGCCATTTTGACGGATCTCGTGGATCTAGTGTTAATGTTACGTTTGCTCTCTCGATTGTTCATTTTGCGAGATGTCTTCGCGGCGATAGCACGCAAATTTGATGAGCACCTGCGCGTATCGTCGCGTAATCGTTATTTTCGTAATGGCGAAGTGTCCCGTGACGAATGTTCGTCGCCTCCAACCCCGCAGCCATTCTTACTCCGGCGCCCTTGAATAACACCCACGCTACGCGGGAAAACTTTTTAAAAGATTGTCCGTAAACAGTCCCTATTTTACGTTCACCGCAAGAAGAAGAAAAAAAGACGGCCCACGAAGGGACATTCTCCCCTATTTTTACGATACGCTAACAATCACGAAAGTACCGAACAAGTACAATAATTTGCAATTAGTAAAAAGCAAGCAAAAGCTACAAATCCTGTGACAAACTTCTGCAACTTAACATTCATATTTAGAAATTGAATTCGACATTAACGTCCACGTGTAATAATGCTATAATGCATTTAACTACTTTTAGCACTGCTATTTTAAATTTAAAATTCAAAGAAAAATGTTCTCGATATTTTTCTAAGGCAACGTGAAATCTAATTTAACGTGAAATTGTCCAATGACGAAAAATAATTCCGGCGTTTATATTTTCCAAGGACGAAAAATAATTCCGTCGTTTAATTCGAAAGAAGAAATGGCGACCCGATCCGACGAAACCGCGCGTGGAACGTTTCTCTGTCGTTTTATCGCAGAACGTTTCAGAAGCGATGTAGACATTAACAATGAGAATCCTGTAGAACATCATAACGGGCGCGTTTCAGCGTGTTCCGCCCGTTGAAATTTCGTCCGCGTTATTACGTTTCATTCGAGGAGGATCTGGTCGGCCCGTTTAAACCAGAATAGTAACACGCGTTCGTGCGACGCGTGCTATTCTGTCCGGGGACTCTAGAAACACCGTGAATTATGCTCTCCCGCTGGAAATAAATAACGCGAACTGTTTGCCCGTACGCGAACGCTGAAATCCTAACTAGTTCCATCGCTCGCGCGGCTCTCGCATGATTATACACGCCGTGTACATCCGTGAATCGAGAATTCCCCGACAGCATAATGTTTGAAGTGTCCATTCAGATCCTGCAAACTCTAACCGGAAGCCGTCGACGTCCGCCGGGCATGATTCGTTTAGAATTGTCTGCGCCGTTTCGAGAAAAATAGAATTGTCAGAGAAGAATCTCACATTTGGGGATTTATTTTATTCTCGTCTGATATTTGGGAATCTAGTTCGTCGGAATTTTTTCAAACAAAAGTAATAAGCCTGTCAAGCTCAAACTGTGCTACATAATTAAATAACATACGAGGTTTCTAGTGTGCCGGTCAAAGTGTTGAACGTTTCCCTCGCACGGAATTTTCTGCTCGATATTTTTGCCAATTTTTCCAAAACTTCCGTAAGTCATATCGATGTCAAAAAGGTTTATAAAATGTTCGACGATCGAGCAAAGTTTTGGACCACTAGCGGTCCCGATTTTCGGATGATAGTGGAAGAAAATGTGGCCAGTTTCAGGTTTCGTATTTTTTCGCGGTCGTTAACTCCATTTGCCGGTGGCTCGATGCTCGAAAGTTCGTCTCTGGTGTCCGACAGAGTTGTACGCACGCACTGACAGAGAGAGAGAAAGGGAGAAAGAGTGAGAGAGAGGGGGAAGAGAGAGAATAGGAGAGGCGAAGAGGGAGAGAGCGTGGAGAACACAAACGGGAACGAGAATGTCGCATTATTAAAGCACCGTGCCACGCTCCTTTCGTTTCGGCTTGCAATTAATTGAAGCCGGTGCCGGGACTACGTGGAAATAATTACGAAACACGTGGGAGAACAAGTAGAGCAGAGCGTCGTTGGCTCTCGCTTGATGAAGGAGACGACTCGCTGGCAACGAAGCTCTCCCCGTTACCGACCGAATCGCGTTCACGACGCCTCTCGACCTTGGAACTTGTCTTCAAGATCGGCGATCACACCTTCACACGACCCCCGATCGATGATCGTTCTATCCTACTCAGTCTCGGAACAACCTCCTGTCGATCTGCTCTCGACCAATAACCATACGTGCAACGTTTTCCGAGAAGGCGTGGCTAAACTTTCCCCGAGGAAGCCAGAAATTTTCAACGTTTTCGAAAGCAGTCCTGTAGATTTTCGCGAGAAAATAACGAAAATCCAAATTTCGCTCCTAGGAGATCGCTGATTTAACATTTATGCGTGTGTAAAGATGCGCAGTTTTCAATTTCTTCTTTCAACGCTAGGTCAAAATGACGGGTTCTATTTCCTTAGGGACACATTCTTCTTGTTTTTAATGTAAAATACTCATTATTTGTGCTCCGTAAACCTAGTGTCGAAGACCTTGTGTTATTATTTAGTTTCGCGAAGTGTTCTATAATTTCGTGTGTGTCTTCTACTGTCTACTGGACACTTTCTGAAGAACCTCTCGATTATCAATTTCTGCAGGCCAACGAGGAGGCTCGTTGTTGTCGGTAGGTCAAGTGTGAACAAAGACGAAATTCAGAAAAATGTGATTCGATCTTCGTTCGGCGTATGACAGGTTAAGTGTTGGGCAGGTTCGAGTGTATCGAGTGTCAGCAGCTTGCAAGGTGAGAGGTGTAGGTTCTCCCTCTTCAGGTGTGTTTTATAACCTGTCGAGCTGTACAGTGACGTCTTGAAACTAGAGTACGTTCCGTGACACCTTATTAGGCTATCGGCGCCGGCGACTGCCGGTCGGAAGCAATGAAATGAGTACACCGAATGACTCATCCGGTAATTGTAAATAAAATACGACGTGCAAAACTTCGTTGCTATGCTGCCGCGAGACGTTAACTGCCCCTCGAGCCTGTCATTCCCGTCTAACGCGTGATGTGCGTACACTAATTTACTGCACCATCGTTTTCCTTTTGTTTTTAAGCATCTGAAACTTCATCCATTACAATAATTTTTAGTATCATCGTAGTGCTTTAATGGAAGAAAAATTGAAAATAATTAAATGTATGATATATTGAGTAGTCCTCCAATTTTCTTGAGTATTACAGATCCCAATCGAATTTGGTACAGTGAATATATCAACGTCACTGACATATAGGTGGCATGGCAGTCAACGTGTTAATGGAAGAAAAATGGAAAAAAAATGAAATGTATGATATATTGAGTAGTCCTCCAATTTTCTTGAGTATAGCAGATCCTAATCGAAGTTGGTACAGTGAATATATCAGCCTAAAAATTCATTTTAAAACCTGGACAAATCTTTCCGTCACTGACATATAAGTGACATGGCAGTGAACGTGTTAATGGAAGAAAAATTGATGAAAATTAAATATATGATATTGAGTAGTCCTCCAATTTTCTTGAGTATTGCAGATCCTAATCAAATTTGGTACAGTGAGTATATCAACGTAAAAATTCATTTTAAAACCTGGACAAATCTTTCCGTCACTGACATATAGGTGACATGATAGTCAACGTATTAATGGAAGAAAAATTGATAAAAATTAAATTTATGCTATTGAGTAGTCCTCCAATTTTCTTGAGTATTGCAGACCCTAATCAAATTTGGTACAGGGAATATAGCAACGTAAAAATTCACTTTAAAACCTGGACAAATCATTCCGTCACTGACATATAGGTGACATGGCAGTGAACGCGTTAATCGCGAAACGGTCGATCGCGAGACAAAAGGGAGTCGAGGCTGTGCCCTCGGTGCAAGCAACGTTTTGTTACCGTTTGCTCTTCGAATTCATAGATGAGATGGGAACGGTCCCGATTAAAGTTAGAACGGCCTCGGATTAAAGCTCCGGCCATGCGAGCGAAGAGAAGAGGCCTGAAGAGTCGAACCAGGAGTAGTGTGCACCGGTAAGCTGTGTAATGCTCGAGCCAGGATTGCATTGGGTTTAAACTGTCCGGAGCACGAGCAGGCATTAACAACGCTCACCTGGTGCCACTGATTCTGCCGCTCATCACATGATATCAAGTGAGCTTATGCGATTATCCTGTTCAAGACGCGAACTGTTACCTACCCGCTTTATAGTCTTCCGTGTTACGCATATGGGTTTCCGAGTATCCGAGAAGATAATGTAACCCCTTCGTATTCGTCGATTTCACGCTCGACTGCCGTCCGTTTAATTTGCAATAACATTTTTTTACATTCGAGTGCAATTTACACTGCAAACGCACCTTCGTTCAGAGTATAGTAAAGTCTTGATCTAACAAGAACGGAGCTACACGATTTTAGTCAGTTACCCTCCACCTGGGAGCGTCCTCTAAGTTCGGCGAGAAAATGGCGGCCCTACACGATCTATGTCACAGCACGGAGGATCTGATCAAGACTTTACGTTGACCGTTTGCACTCTATTTTCATTCTAAAACTAAACTTTTTGTTCCGTCATAGACATATAATATTTAATACACATATAATATTTAAACGGTTAGTAATCCATTGAATACAAATTTTGTGATGTAACAAATATATTGTAATACCACATCGTCACAACAGGCGTATATGAAGTACAGTATCATTGTGTACAGTAAGTTCGACAAGTGCTCAATTCCTCTGGTAGTACAAAAATCACATTTTTCAATACCACATCAAATATATTGTAATATTTTTTGTAATTTCTTTGAAATAATGCCACAACGATTTCTGGCGGTGCTTCGGAGTCACCGCTCGAGTGCTGAGGGTTAATTTCACGGATCGAAACAAATCCTTTCGCGTTTCTGCAACGCTCGAAGAAAACGCGAACGTCTCGATTTTCTCGTAAGCTGGAATGAATAAATAAATAAATAAGCACCGATCGATTTCCAGCTCCGCTCCGACGCGCGTTCGAGATATCAAGCGCGACGAATAAAGTTCACTGGGGCGCACGGGGTAGGCAGAGGGCGTCTGGATGAAGCACGCATAATCTCTGCGTCGCTGCGGATTTTTCCGTGCGATACTCGCCTCGGATAAACCGGGCGAAGTAAGCAGGTTATGGTCGGAAGATCTCTATCGGTTTCGAGTCTCGTTCGAGAATGGGTTAAAGGACGAACAGTTTCTCTCAAAGGGGATAGCGAGTGGGGGGGAGGAGAGGGGTTGTAAGGGTGATGGAACGAAGAAAGTAGTGGCTAGAAATTGCGCGGTGAGGGGTGGAAAAGGGGCGGAGGAGAGAATCGGAGAGTGCCTGCGGCTGAGCACTCACTTATAGCTGCCACAGGCCCCTGGGTGTCGTATCTTTGTCAGCGGTGTCTCCGACACTACATTACGCTGCTTTATGGTGTCTAAAGTCCCGGGGAGGAAAGGGGGGATGCGGCTTTCCTCGACTCGCGATTAAGCTATTGCTGTCCAGTGTCTCGGGACGGCATCCCCGCCCGCCAAATTGCTAATGTATCGCCAACG
Source organism: Halictus ligatus (assembly GCA_028454255.1). Taxonomy (NCBI): domain Eukaryota; kingdom Metazoa; phylum Arthropoda; class Insecta; order Hymenoptera; family Halictidae; genus Halictus; species Halictus ligatus. The sequence goes on from CM052142.1 coordinate 10,124,147, forward strand.
GTGTCCGTGAATGCCAAGCATCCCCGAATATTTATTCCCGACCTTCCTGCGGGATTTTACCCGAAACGCACTCTTCTCCGTATCGGGCACCTTCCTTTGGACCGCCCCTGCGTTTCTGGCACGGTCGGGGAACATTTTTGTTCGGCTCGAAAATCCGCGGGGAGGGAAATTGTGTTGACGCCAAGTAAAAATGTTCGGTAATTCTGTTCGGCGGGGGATGAAAAAGTTTGGGTAATCGGGGACGGCTTAATCGGCGTTTTCCATATCAAAGGGGTGAGTACAGGGAGCGTTAAGATAATCAGATAACAATACGCGGAGCGCTATGCGTGTTCCTAGAGGAAAATTTTTGTTCGGCTCGAAAATCCGCGGGGAGGGAAATTCTGTTGAAAAGTGTTCGGAAATTCTGTTCGTCAGGGGATGAAAAAGTTTGGGGAATCGGGGGCGCTTTAATCGGCGTTTTCCATATCGAAGGAGCAAGTTTAGGGAGCGATAAGATAATCAGAAAATTTGTGTTTCGCTCGAAACTCGGGGAGGGGAGTGATTTTTATGGGAAATAGAAATGTTCGGAAATTCTGTCGCGATTAGCGGAGGAATTTGAAGATTCGTCGAGGGGGTGGAAAAAGTTCGGGGACGGTTTAATCGTCGTTTTCCATATCAAAGGGGCAAGTTGAGGGAGCGTGGCCGACTTAAGGGACGGTGGAAATCGCGAAACTGTGTTCGAAGAAATTATCGAACTCGAGGGTTAAGGACGCGGAAAATTTAGCTTCTCGTCGGGCGACCGGAATTCCATTTTGATTTTCCATCCCCGGCAACTTCTCTTCCCTCCGCTATTCTTCTCCCCCGGCTCCTCGGGGGGTGGTTCTCTGCCGCGTTCTATCACGGCGTATATACCTTCACTCTTTTGCCCGTTGAACCCCTTTGACAGATACTCTCCTAAGAAGTTCTTGCGTTTCGAAACGGAAAGACCGCCGGCACGCGGCATCTGTACGTGTGTGTATACCACCTGGGTGCCTTTACCCGGCGAGAGCAGCAACCCTCCCCGGGTACGTACACGCTTTTTACCCCCTCGCACGGCAAACCCCTTCTCACTCGTTTCTCTCTCAATCACCCCTTAATGCACACTCCAGTCGTGTCTACTTCAATCCCTAATGCTCGCCGTTTTTGCCCCGAGAACTCGGACCAACAAATTCTTCGCCTCCCTTTCGCCTAACGTATGACATTTATCGACTGGATGCGCCGCCCTTAATTTATTGTTTCGCTGATATCGCCGAGCCGGTGTCAACATCGTGCGGGCTGTTTGATCCCGCTTGCGAGATCAACCCTCGAAGAGGAGATTAACACGTCCGCTGTCCGACGCCTCAGCAGGGGTCACCACCGCCATTTTGTGCGTTGACCTGAGGAAGGGATATTAATTTGGTACCGCGTTCGAACGAAAATTCTTACCCCTTTTAAGTCAATATTCAGGGATAACTTGAAGATATTTATTCAGTAATAGATTCTCCATTTTGTTTGATTATATTTTTACTTTTTTGGTAACCCACAGCTCCTTCGTTGAATTTTAATTTATCCCTCAGAGGAGTGACCACCGCCATTTTGTGTGTTGAGCCGAGGAAGGGAAATTAATTTAGTGTCGCATTCGAACGAAAATTCTTACCCCTTTTAATTCAATATTCAGAGATAACATTCAAATATTTATTCTGTAATAGATTCTCCATTTTGTTTGATTATATTTTTACTTTTTTGGTAACCCACAGCTTCTTCTTTGAATTTTAATTTATCCCTCAGAGGGTTGACCACCGCCATTTTGTGTGTTGAGCCGAGGAAGGGATATTAATTTTGTGTCGTATTCGAACGAAAATTCTTACCCCTTTTAATTCAATATTCAGAGATTTTGACCACCGCCATTTTGTGTGTTGAGCTGAGGGAGGGAAATTGATTTTATATCGCGTTCGGTTCGAACGAAAACTCTTACCCCTTTCAATTTAATATTCAGAAATAACATTAAGATATTTATTCAGTAATATATTTGCCATTTTGTTTGATCATAGTTTTACTTGTTTGGTAACCCATACTTGAATTTTAATTTAGAAACGCGTATCATATTTATTTTCAATCCGGCCGACCGTTTGAGCGGGTAAATTAATTTTTCGGGGAATAAGTTTGATCGCGAACTGATGTGTTTTCGATAACCGACTCCGATATTAAAACGGACCGATTAAACGGCTGGAATCTGAATTAAAATCGACTTTTTCCGGCGGGGGCAGCGTCCATGAATCATTTCGGGCGTGCGCCACCTTCCAAAAGATAATTCCTGCCGGGGGTCGCGGTATCGTTGCGATTGCTGTGACACGCGAGTGATTTAATTTTTCGAAATCGCTACCATTAATTTCCGACAGAGGAGGGGTGCCAGCGGAGAAACAAACTGAATAAATCTGTCGGGTAAGATTGAATATTCAATGCGACGCGTCGTTGCTGTTCATAAATCACCGATTTATTGCGCCGAACGACCTTTCTCTCTGCTAAATAATAAACGCGATAAAATCAAATAAAATAACACGGATTATTAAAGATAGACGCGAAATCGTTGCACGAGCACCGAAGAAGAACCGAGTCTGCAGCAAGCAGAAACAATAAATCCGACCGACACTAATTAAGATTAAGAACAATACCAGCCCAGACAAAGGAAGCGAATAGACACAGTGCAGGATATTAAAACACAATCGCAATATCAAGAGAAGCACAGAGGAAAAGAAATGCCATAAGATATTGTTAGGTCTACCGGAAAGTTCTGTCCGATAGTGTCACACCAAGTGACACTACAAGTTGACTATCATTCTCTCTATCATTGCATTTACACGCGTGTACTCTCCTAAAACGATGGACAGTATATTCTACAATAAATGTTATTAAATGTACGAAGATTGTGTTATTCTCTTTCAATTCGAAAACGGACAGAATTTTCCGGTAGACCTAACATTTTTCTCTTGAAATACTGAACGAGTGACCACGGTTAACAATTTTAATGAAATCTGCAGGTGGCCAAGCAGAGTAACGGTTCGCTCCGTTCCGGGGTGCATTATCACGATTATGATAATGTTTAGCAGATTGCGGCTGATAGCTCGCCTCATCGCCGGGCAAAACCGATTAAACCGGCGCCGCACGTGGAAAAAATTAAGTTCAGTATAATAGCGATTTCGGCTAGCGTAAAACAGTCGTTCCGCCGAGTTATTCCGGCCGCGCTTCTCGCATCTCGAACGGATCGTGAACGTCAGAGAAAGAGAGAGAGAGAGAGGGTAGGAAGGGGGTGTGGAGACGGTACCGTAAAAAAGTAAGGATTTTTTCAGGTAGAAAATTAAAGCGAGAGCTTAGGAGGAGCCCTCGAAATAAAACACTAATTCGGCCGGATCGATGCGTTCTCTAGAGTTCGTCAACAAGAAACCGCGAGGGGTAGCCCCAGGGGGAGAGAAATATTCGCGGGGATGCTGCGCTGCGCCGCCCGGTATAACCTGAATATATTAACGGGAGACGTACGGGCAAAGATTGTGCATCCCGCCTTCAATTATAACCGGCGGAATAATAATGAGAACATACCTCGGGCCACGGAGTTATTTTAACGAGAATAACAAAGATATCGCGTTTCCGTTCGTTTTCGCGAATATTACAGGATTTTCGGCCTCGTCCCGGAAATTGTTGTACTACACGTTTTCGCCGGATCGGTTCTCGCCCTAATTAACGAGGCGGGGGCTAATTCGTTTTTCAACAAATCCAGCCTTAACCCTCCTACCAGTTCTTCGATATAAGAAATATTTTCATTAACGATTCTGAGCTTGATATTCGATTTCTGAATATTGACAAATATTTCACGTCTCCGTGTAGAATGGCGTGAGAAGTATTCTCGGAGCAGGAGCAGCCCTTAAGGCGTCCGACTTTAAGGGTGCAGGACTTTTTAGAACGCGTGTTAATTGGAAATGGAATTTTTGGTAACGTTAGACGGTGAAAATTGCACATGGGAACCCGACGCTGTAAATAGAGTTGGAAGTCGAACGTAACTCAAGGGTGGCGCCGCCGCTCGATCGTGTACAGGATGAAACTACCAAACCACCGGCGATTGATAGTAATTACTGCAGATTATTGCGCCGGTGATTTATACAGAAAGCTGAAATTACCCTTCAATTACAATTTGCTTCGTGCTCAATTTCGCGCGGCGTTGATTAATGGCACGACGGAGGGCTGCGCCAGCCATCGATGACGATAACGACGAACACGAACGAAACTATTCCGGAAAAATACCGCGAACAGAGTCCAGATTACGTATTAATCGTGCCGAAACACTTCCCCCCCCCCCCCTCCCCATAAATTTAATCCTAAAATACAGCGCACGCGATCATTCGCACCGTCGATAATCGCGCGAACCTCAAAAATATAAAAACATGCTTTTCACGGAAGAATTTTTATTCTTTCACCCCCATTATTCGAACGGTAATATAAACTTCAGAATTACTACGTTTTCACACTCGACAATTCAATGTTAGACTGATTTTTATGCAATTACCAATTTTCAGATTATTTTGTAAAATTGGAGGAACGAAAAACTTTAATTTATTCACTAGAAAGTTTCTACTTTCGTTCATAAATTTCTAGACACTGTTAGCAGTACTATTTAGTTCACGAACAGTGCCATTTTTAGTAAAATTGTCGCGTTTAAATTGCGAAAATGGTGGACTATGAAAATTGGTTTCTTGGTGGCATTTTTAGTAAAATTATCGCTAAAATGGTGGACTACGAAAATTGGTTTCCGTTTTCATCTCGTTTCTTGCTGCCATTTTGCTTTTTCTATATGCACGGAAATAGTTTGTTAAGCGACGGAGTTCAGAATTTCGTTTGGTGGAGATTCGCGCAAGGGAATTCGCATAAATACCCGAAGCCCGAGCCGTTCATGCCGTTCTAGTTGTTCGAGACCGTAATTGATCCCGAGTAGAACTAGAACGGTGTTCCTGCTCGGCGAATCGCGGCAGACACGCATGATTAACCCGAGTATGGTTGCCAGCACGAAGTTCGGCACGATGACTCTAAGACCCACTGCAACAAGTTTCCATTTGCTTTAATCATCTTACGCGGGTGCGTTCGTCCGGGGTATGACTTTGCAAACTTTCCCCCGTATATTTCAGGTGGTTACATTAAGGGAGGCGATTATTTCCCCACGGGCGGTAAACTCTTTGACCGGGTTGGATAAGGTCCTCGGTCGCCTTGCCACATACGAAGAATGATAAAGCATAATTTATGAGCCGATAATCACCCGTCCTCCCACTAATTCATTACGAATTTTCGAAATGGCTGTCGCTAGATTTACCATCTGCTTGATCTCGTACACCTAGGAACTCCATCTTGAAAAATACATACTAGATATCAATGATGCAAAAGTGGACGTTTTATTTTCGATTTTAAAAGGTACTTTTTATGATTGAAATCTTGCAAAATACTAGACAAACTCTCAGTAAGCAAAAGTAGACGTTTTATTTTCGATTTTAAAAAGTACTTTTCTTAATTGAAATCTTGAAAAATATATACTGGATCAACCCTCAATAACGCAAAAGTGGACATTTTATCTTCGATTTTAAAAAGTACTTTTCTTAATTGAAATATTGCAAAATATATACTGGATCAACCCTCAATAACGCAAAAGTGGACATTTTATTTTCGATTTTAAAAAGTACTTTTCACGATTGAAATCTTGCAAAATACTAGACCAACTCTCAATAAACAAAAGTAGACATTTTATTTTCGATTTTAAAATTACTTTTCATGATTGAAATCTTGCAAAATACATACTAGGTCTGAATAATAGAGAAGTAGACATTTTAATTTCGATTTGAAAAAGTACGTTTCACGATTGAAATCTTGCAAAATACTAGACCAACTCTCAATAAGCAAAAATACACATTTTATTTTCGATTTTAAAAAGTACTTTTCACGATTGAAATCTTGCAAAATACATACTAGGTTTGAATAATAGAAAAGTGGACATTTTATTTTTGATTTGGAAAAGTACTCTTCACGATTGAAATATTTATAATAATACTGTCGAGTCTGCCAGCCACATCGAAATGGATATTTAAAGAAAATATCTACGCTTCTTCGTTTACCTTAACATTTCATTATTCTACAGAGAACTACATTGTTCTGTTTGTCTTATTATCAACTCAACGGCATACAATACACGGACGATTTAGCAAGTCTGCAGTCAAAGAAAGCTGAAAGATGTCCTCCAATATTTGTCGCGCCGCAAAACGAACCCAGACGTCTTGCAAGACACTAGAAAAGTCTGCGACCTATTTTTCAATTGTTTGCAAGCTTTGTCTGAAAGGGACAAACACCGCTCCTTTACGAATAAGCGGGGCCAAGTTAATTAATTTGCACCGTGCGATTCGGTAGATCTCCCAGGAAAAATCTTTACGGCTTATTCTCCGGAATATGCGTTCTACCGTTTTAATAAACTTTTCGATCTGTAATTTTCTCACGAATATTTATAAAGCAAGACTATCGAATGATTTTTACGACCGATTATCGAACTCGACGGTGTGTCGAATAATTCCAGAAAGAGATCTGTCTGACACACCATATGTTTCATGTATTCTCTGAGTGGTTAAACTTTAGTTCGGGAAACCAGAAATTTTCAACTTTTTTAAATGTTAACCTGTATAGTTTGACGAGAGATTTCCGCAAATCCAAGCTTCAGTCCTAGGAGATCGCTAGCTCAAAAGTTACGTGTGCGATTTTCAGCATTTTTTCGCCAGAAAATTAAATTAAAATTAGAACTACTCCCTTCAGCTTCGCAGAGAAGCTGGGGTCGGTTGTTCCACTTTCAGAAAAAGTGATTACAATTCAAAGGGAGCTCGAGCGATTACGCGGTAAGTAGTTTTCGCGACTCGAAGCAATTTATTATATCGTAAAATAAAGTTTTGCGCAGGGTTTTATTCGTTCAGCGGCGGGACCACGGTGCATCTCGTTCCTCCGGTTGCCTGAAAGAGAGTCTAACAAGTCGTATCGGTAGAAAAATTTCTGTTCCTCGAATAGAAGACTCGTCCTTGTTCTCTCTCCCCCCGCCCCCCTCCCCAACCCCTGAGCACCTTCTCGCGCTCCTTACCTTATAATTTGATTCGCCTTAAAACGTTTGACGGGAATAAAGATGAAAGTTTGTGTTCCGGTATGTGTGCGCGTGCAGAAACGTCCTCGGCGGCTGCTTGTTACCGTTTTGTCTTCGTCATTTTCCCCCGGTTATGTGCCCCTCCGAGATTTACTTTACAAAACGTTCCCTTTTCCCGGGGTTGCTTGTTAGCCGGCTGGAAACGCGCGACATTTTTATTTGGAGAACCGTGGGACAAGTTTTGCGCGACCGGAATCCACGATACATTTCCATTTATATTCAACTATTCCCTCATAATTTGACCGGAGAGATTTGTTTGTGTAAATTCGCTCGGGGCTCGTGGGAATATCGATGGATTCGAGATTCCCGACATACTGTTTTATTCACCGATCAGCCGGGCGCGCTGTGTGTGTGTCGTATCTGATTTTATCATCCGAACGACTAATCCATCTTTCCCCGTCTGCCTACTCGAACGAAGTATTTTAATTAGAACCCGTTCCGGACGCGGTCTGATGTCTTGAAAAATCTCTGAGAACCGAGGAAAAATTTTACCAATAATTAACGTAACGTAAACGTGAGTGCAATATTTTTGGGACACCCTGTATCATATTCTACTTATCAAGACTTTTAAACAAGGAAAGAGTGTCACTTTTTGAATTGTGTACTCGGAGTTGAAATATAAATGTAACTGTGATCGAATCAGCTGTGATTTTCTACAGACAAATATTGTATCATTAATTGATGCAGACAGTCTATAATAGGATGAATTATTAGCATTTATTTATTAGCATTTACACAATTTGCAGCCCGAACGAAATATCTGTACAGTTGGTTCAATGATTCATGAGCATAAGCTATTTAACCACTGATCTGATTTGTCGCGTGCGATTTATGAATTGTAGTTAACCTTCAGCTCGGGAAACCAGAGATTTTCGACTTTTTTAAATGTTAACCTGTAGACTTTGGCCAGAGAATTCCGCAAATCCAAGCTTCGGTCATAGGAGATGGCTAGATAAAAAGTTATGTGTGCGATTTTCAGCATTTTTTGACTAGAAAATTAAATTAAAATTAGAATTACTTAATAAGCTATTTAACCACTGATCTGATTTGTCGTGTGCGATTTACGATTTGTAGAATCGTGTGTCGTTTCTCTGTTAATACGAAAGGAAAGGATTCGCATTGTCGTTCAAGTCGAGTCCGAACTGAGATTTCGGATGCACGCGAGAGCCAAAGTAAATTTGTCTGTTCTGTGTAACATCGTCGGTCACTTTAATGCGACAGTCGTTCTCCTAAAAAATTTGCTGAATTCATCATCTCGAGCTCGGGAACTGTGGACATAGCATTATCGTGTCGTGATCTCATGTCTAGCCGACATTGTTTATCCAAAATCTCCGTCTGCGATGCAAACGAAAATTATTCAGGCTGATCGAGTCCTAAAATACAGGACCACGAGAAATCAATTTTTATTTGATTCCCGGCTGGTCCAATCGATGCAGACTAATATTAACACTAGACTAATATTGTTAATTCACGATTATTGAGATTGCGAAGATCCACCTACGTGGAATTACTCAACAAATTTATTTCTTTAGGTATATGAATAGACACATTCTTCTTATTTTTATAAAGTAATGTAAAATAATCGCTTTTAGTGCTCCGCAAACCTAGTGTTAATATTGATGTTTGCCTGCACGGAACTTGGGAAGTTTGCTAGAGAATTTCCGACCGCGAGAAATGAATATAAATAACGTGTGTATTGTGGGAGCTCGCAGATGTTTACCAACTATCAAGAAGGTGAAGCGAGGTGATTTTGCAATGATTAGGGCCCCGAGGGTTCGTCGTTTAAGACCGCCTGCTTCCACCTGGTCAACGCGCACGCTGCTATACAGACTGTCTTTCAAGAGGATGTTTAGAAAACGTTCCGCGAGAGTGTTCATAAATATGACCAGGTCATCCAACACCTTCTTCAAACGTCTATTCAATTCGTGGACACCTCTTTCCGGAAAATTCAGCTGTTTCATGCTTATCTACATTCGATTATTCTTCTCTCTCCTCTCTCTCTCTCTCTCTTTCATTATTTTAGATTTTATCCACCATCTTGCTCACCATTGGCAACCACACAGTAACCATGACATTAATTCTCTCATACATACGAACTTGGACAAATTTTCGTCCCACGGCCATCGGACTTAGTAAAATTTCCAACGTTGCGCCGTCGGAGTTGTACATCCGTCCATTATTTGCTAATAACTCGGTAAATAATAGTTGTAGCGAGTTTGGTGTTATGATATATATTGTTAGAAACCGTCTATATTACAGTGATGTCACGACGAAAATCGTCTTGGATCGATACGGAAAAAGTTTCCTCTTAGCGGTGGGACTTAGAAAAATTTCCAACGTTGTGCCGACGGAGTTGTACATCTCGGTAAATAATAGTAGTAGCGAATGTAGAGAGTTAAAATTCTACTTTTCAAAAAAACAACACATTCCCAATTCCTGATAAACAGTGTCGCCACGTGATTAAATAAATATAAAGTAAAACACCTGTGCTTCATAAATATAAAGTAGATAGTATCGCGTTAAATGTACAAAGAGAAAATATTTTGCATGTCAGTGCAGAGTGCTAACGTAATATGATTAAAGCAATTTGGGGCAAAAAGGAAAGAATACTATGGGAACGACAAAGTGTTAGGCGCTCTACCAAAATTGATGGGGCCGCCTCTGCGCATTGTGCAACCATGGATGGATGGGTTTTGGTCGAGGGAACCCATGGTCGTCGACACTCAATAGCTTTCGAGCCGGTGTGTGCTATGGTAAACGTCCGTGAAAGTAAAACTAACAACAAATCAATCGAAAAGTTGTTTCCCACGCGAACCGTTTCCGAACAATTTTACAATGCAGTGAATACTGCAGGAATAATAAACCGGGGCGGCGCGTACGTTCTGTTATTTAAGCTTCGACGAAATTTGCGTTCGACACAACATCCGGTGCAACCGTAATCATTTTGCAAACAATTTAATAACGTTAACCATCGACGGTCGTAACAGTAGCCGGCGTATGAAATTAAACTCGCGTGTCTTTTGCATTTAAAACAATGCGAAATTTCCCCCGAACACGGACGAAAATATCTCGGATTTTAATATCGCGGTTTAACTCGGAGGAAAATAGCAATCGAGCAGAGTATATTCATAGATTTTATTTCGAGCGATAATGCTAAATATTTTCCATCTAAAATCAATTCTGGGAACGAAAGCAAGGATGACACTTCAATGTTGAAGAGTTCGGCGTCGTTTGAAGGTTGCCAGTATCGGTGCTCCCCGTAATCGAATCTTGGCCATTGAATGCAGGACCTCGACGGGCATTTCTATGGTGGAAAAAAAAGAAATAATAATATCCCAACCCCGTTGCAGATCCCCTGCGAAGTTCTTCGGGCACGCACGTTAACGTCAAAAGCCCATCCCGACGACGGCCCGGCATTAACGTTCATGATGGAAGTCACGATCTCTGCTTTCCGCGCTTTTTACTTCTCTTTTCTAAGGGCGTTACATTCAGAAGGAACACGAAGGGCAACCGGCGAGTAAACACGCGTTGAAAAATAAAAGGAACCTTTGAGAAACCAATAGCGTGCGGGATTGAAACAAACGCGATCGCGGCGAATGGAATCTTTTATTCCCTCCTTGCACAGCCCTTGCTGCCAGTCTCTGTATCCGATACAATCGTTTCTATACGGGCGTTGCGAGGCCCTACGATCATCCCGCAGACCCTTTGCCAACGTGATATTAACCCTGGAACGACAGGGGAACCATCGAAAACAAGTTACCGTGGCTGATCAAATTATTAGAACGACTCGCAACAACGAATTTAGTTCAGAATAAAATTACAGGGAATCGTAGAACGGTCCGCAGGAAAATTGTGTGAGTATAGAAAAAGTAGAAAAATTTGTTTAAGGGGAAAAGAAATTTTTAAGTGGCTTCTGTATTTTGTAACAAAATATTTTTGTTTTGTATAAACATCCACAATCTCAAGGCTGGGAGGGAGAATCAATTTTTATGTCGAGATCTGGTTGTGATAACTGCTGAAACAAATCCATAGTCTGAGTAGTCTAGTCTAAATCTACTTAAATTCTATTAGTCTATAACTGGAACAAATCCTTCGTCTGGCTAGTCTAGAATCTAAATCTACTTAAACTCTATTACTGTGTAACTAGAACAGATCTGTCGTCTGGGTAGTCTAGTCTAAATCTACTTAAACTCTATTACTGTGTAACTGGAACAAATCCATAGTCTGACTAGTCTAGTCTAAATCTACTTAAACTCTATTACTCTATAACTGTCTGTTCTATAGTCTGACCTGTTCACTCCGAATCTCCTGTAACAAATTTTGCATCGGTCACTCTAGTTTCAGTGATAAAGCGAGTAATCTCATCTAATAATTTCTTGCGAGATTATTGTTTGCAAGAACACTTCTAAAGTTGGCATGGTGGCACGTTATACGGTGGTTACCTGCATTATCCGCGAGAACGCTATACCAACAGGTACACAGTCCTGCAAGATGGTTGCCGTCCTACAGGCGTTTCACTATGTACATGTCCCCGCATACGCGAAAGCGAATTAATCATTATCAAACCTGCACGTAATGGTATATCACTTTTTAGTAGTGTCTACGATCCAAACAAAATTGTATCGCAAACAAAACAAAATTCTACGACTACCGAAAGATGAGAAAAGAAAATGTAACAAACGGCCAGATGAGTCCCAAAAATCTTGCAAAAATAATAAAAATAAAAATTGACGAAAGTCACTCACATTCCAAAGAGTAAAACGTCAATTTTACTCTTTAATTAAATTAAAGATTAAATTCCCAATAAACAAATACACACGACAGAGAGATACACTTCTCGGGAATCGGAAGGGTAGCGTTCGAGTACTTTTAGCACCCACTGTACACCGACAGAGGGGTACAGATTAGAGTGTGTCGGAGCCGCTAAAGACAAAAGGGAGCGGGAGGTCTGAAAATCGATCTTTTTTTTTGTTTTCGAAGCCGTGAAATCGGTTTTCGGGTGCCGCAAAACTCCCGGGGGGGGGGGGTGCAGCTGTTGATGGGCTAAGAGGGTAGGACGAGTGGCGGAATCCTGGAGAAGTCGGTGGTGCCGATTAGGGAGATTATGCCACCCGAGCGGAGGAGAGAACGATCATCTCTGGAGACAACGAGCGGGCGGCGAAGGTTCGAACGGGAAACGTCCGACGCCGACGCCGCCGCCGCGGCGGCGATACATGGAGGGCGGTGAAATACAGTATCAATGAGGCACACGTGAATGCACACACACACGAGAAAACGAAAGAGGGCCCTGGCCTGCCCCGTGCAAACAGACGAGACGACGAAAAAGGGCGCCAACCTTTGAAAACGGCAGCGGAATAAGGGATGGGCTTGGGTCCCGGGCAGACCTTTCCAGCCGCGATCACCGAGGGCGATGTTTACCCTCCACCTGCGGATTTACTGGTGCATACACGGAACAGCACTCCGGGGTGAAATGCATCTACGGAGCATCCAGGAACGTCGAACAGTGTCCATTCGTGGGTTCTATGCCAGGTACCGGCCCCCGCCGACGATACCCCCATTATTTTACCGCTGGTAAAAGGTCCTTGCCCCCTAACCGGCCCGCGTGCTCAAACATTTCTATAAGCCCTTTCTTCCCGGGCTCTTCAATGCTGAGCCGGTTTTCCCAATTTTCAAATGGGCCGGCGACCCGCCGACAATCGTCCACGGCCAACCTGTCGCGATCCCGACGTCACAAAGGGCCGCGATAACACTGCTCGACGCGCGGTCCGATTCGCTGCTCGAGCTACCCTGCATGATTCACGAACACGTCAACGAACCATGTATCTTTGTAGGAATATTTTACGGAACTCCTACGTATAGGGTGCGGCGTAACGGGTGGAACGATCTTAAGGACATCGGTCCCAATAAAACACTTTATTTAATAACGATAACAACGACAACCACAACTCGCTCTACTAACTGACTCTCTACCGACTCTCTGACTCTCAACTAACAACTAACGACTAACAACTCCCGACTGACTCTCTCAACTAACTGACATTCTTCGCATTCATCCCTTTCATAATAATGCCCTCTCTCATTCTTCCTCTCTCGCACTCTCTCTTTATCGTTTCTCGGCGCCCCTAGCCACTTCACTCTTGTCACCGAGGCCCAAACATTCTTCTTTCACACTTCGGCCCAAACAGACTTTCTTTCATTCTAGACCCAAACACGTCGGCGCCACAATATCCACAGTCACTCTAAACAATCACTCTAATATACTGTCTAATATAACCCTACATCTTTGCGCAAATTTGTTAGGGTTTACGCGATTTATTCTAGTAACGATTCAATTAGATTACAGAAATGCTATGCTCGAATTTTTCTTCTCGAAAACAAAGCCTCGTGTCAAAAAATTTTATTCTACATTTTCGACTCAGTTTTTCACGTAGAATCATCCCCTGCCCGGTTGTACCACCCGAGACTCTGTGTGTGTAAGCATGAATCGTGATTGATGTAATTTACCATCAAGAAAGCAGCGTTGAACGGTCGACTGGCCTCTCTCTCGCACCTTTAAAAGTTACACGGCGTAATCTACAGAGAGACGTTCTTGCAGGACAGGTCGGAGCTTCGCGTGCACGCTCCGGTGTTAATCCCTCTGCAGTAAGTGGCGCTCTCCGATTGAAAAACCCCTAGGAAAATAGAAATGTTAGAAACAGAGTAATCCATTTCCTCCCGGCGAGGAAACAAATCGATGATGACGGTAATTCGCGCGTCGGAAAATATAATCCCGCGCGAGCCGTGCCGCGATTTCCCAGATTGCACCGCGACGGACACGGAAAAGCCCGTAACGAACCCCCGTTACAATAATTACGAAACCTGCGTGAATTTGATACGAGAATTCTAATTAGAAGGAATAATACAAAATACCTTGTAAATCGGTTAAAATGCACACGAGGTTCGCGGAGCACTGAAAGCGACCATTTTGCACTAATTCATAGAAATAACAAGAACGCGCTACCCACATTTTTAGCAATATTTTTAAAATAATATATACTCAAAGGAATAAATTTGCTAAATGATTTCTTATGTACGCATCCTTAGAATCTTAATAATACTAAATTAAAAATATTAGAAATCTAGTGTTAATATTCACTTGGGAGACATTTTGTGAATTTTAACACGAATATTGAGATTGCAAACATGGATCCATGAGGAGTTATTTAACAAATTGATTTCTCCAGGTATATATATTATTTTAAAAAATGGCCACAGATTTTGATAGATATATTCATGTCATTTTTATAAGGAAATGTAAAACGGTCATTTTTAGTGCTCCGCAAACCTAGTGTTAATTTCGTGTGACGCATCAATAGTAAAATAATAATTCGAACTGAGTTACAGCGTGATGCGCTGGTACAGTTACGGGAGGGTTGTAAATTTTCGATGGAGTAGGAACGGCGTGCATATGGCAGAGATGGGGAATTAAATAAAAATATATATACATGGTAAGTTTCAACCCCATGCTCCGTTCACAATCGTAGAATATATTTACTCTCCATTTGCGGATTTACTTGTGCATACACGAAACAGCACTCACGCTAGAAACGCGTATCTCTTTTGCGCACTGTCTTTGCCAGCCGCGCCATCATCGACTACCATCAATCCGCGCTGTGCTGCGCAATATTTGTCAAATTATTGCGCGATGGGGGCGATGCTGCATACCAATACCACTGCACCGCTGAAATATTAACACTGCTGCGTGCGTGCGTTTCTGTTTATTATACTATTGAATAAACACAGCTACTCCACCGACTGGGATTAAGGTTCACTCGGATAATTCTGTTAAATAAAACGCACACGCGGAACGATTATGCGACTTTCAAACAATTTTCACTGAAAGGAACTTTCGTCAGAGATTTTTGCAAACAATAAATTTAATAATAGTGTTAGCCTTTATTCCATTGGTTCTCTTGTCACTGAAGAGTGTTCCCAAATCCCTTAACGGTTGTTTAGAAATTCTGAGAAGATATATGCTTTTTGGATTATTCAAATATCTTGAATAATACCCGAGAAAAATGCTAATAAAAGTAAGGGTTGCCGTCATCTCCATATCGCCCTCGTAAAGTAAACAGGGATCCGAAAATCTCCGATATAATATTCCAAGCGAAGCGATTTCGGCAAAGTTATGTAGATACCGAAATTAGAAATAAATCAAACAATTTCTAGCGTGGCCATTAAATGTTGAACTGAAAAATGGACGGAGGGGCACAAGGGGGTGAACAGAACGCGTTATCCTCGAGAGTAGAAACATCAGGGCTGACACAGTCGTCGGTTAGTCTTTGTATCCGGCTAATAGCGAACCTGAAAAGATCAAACGATGCATCGCTCAGGAGTTTCACCCCCCGAAGGGGATCCGGGGCGAGCCAAAGGCATGCCGACTCCGTAAGAACGGTCACGGAGTAAACAGCGTCGGTATTCACCGACAATAAATAATTTCACACGCCACGCCGTTCTTTTCTGCGGCAGATGTTATCCCGACCGCGCGGACCAAAGGGAAATTGGCTTGACGCTCTGCCCGGGTCATCTTTAAAATCCACCTGAAAAAACCAGAAGGTCGAACCTGGGCCCCGTTCCACAAAAAATCTCCCTGTCGTTCACTCTGTCGACTTGTGCTATCACCGACTTCCATTATACCTTCTTCAGGCCTCATATACCTCTTGCAGAAACAAATTGTAATCGCTCGACTCTAAACACGAATAACCTTCGAACCAGTGAGCTCCTCCCCTGGAAACACCGATTTTTTGGATTGTCCGGTCAAGATGTACAGGAGTACATATTGAAAAGTGAAAAATTTCCGGCTTCCCCAGGCGAAGTTCAGCCCTCAGATTTCCTAAACACGCATAACTTTCGAACCACCGAGCTCCTCGCCTTGAAACTCCGATTTTTTGGATTGTCTGGTCGAGATGTGCAGGAGTGTATATTGAAAAGTGAAGAATTTCCGGGTTCCCCAGTCGAAGTTCAGCCCTCAGATTTTCTAAACACCCGGTACGCTCGCAGAAACGGTTTGACGAAGCGTAGTCAATTTCCAGGCGGCTCTAGAAGGGGAGAAAAAGGTATCACGGTGTGTACGGTCTTCAATTACGAGCGTCGAGGTTATTTTAAGCTCGGTCTCCCCCTCTCTCTCTCTCTCTCTCTCTCTCTCTCTCTCTCGGGCAACTATGCTAGAAATTTAACTGGGAATCGCTCCTCGGGATCTGCAGCTGGTTCTCTCGCGAAAATATCGCTGTCGAGGAGCGGAAGGTTGCTAGAAATTACCTGGGCGAATGGTACGTACGTACGCGCGAACGGTAGACTCTCCGCGAAGAAGCTCGGCTCGTCTTTCAGCGGGAAAGGTGTCGCCTAGATTTTTCCCCTGTATATCCAATTTGGCCACTGAACCAGGCCTCTCTCTCTCTCTCCCTCTCTCTCTCTCTCTCTTTCTGTAGCCGCCTCGGCGGGTTCGTTGTCGCGAATTCTACGGGGAAAGGAGGAAGACCTCGGAGACGGCAGAGGGTGTGAAACACACCACCGGGGCTGTTAGACGGGAACAGGAAAGACTGGTCGGGTTTCGAGAAAAAGGCGAAAAGCGGCGGCGGCGGCGGCGACGGCGAGCGTCGTCGTCGTCGGTGCATTAGCTTGAGTGCAGATCTCGACCTCGTCCACGACTGTTTATCTTGCCGCGCTCGCCGTCGATGAGACCCGACATCCCGTACATGTTTAAACACACTGTAATACAATACACGCGTCCCTCGAACACGGCCGAACGATGTTTACGGCCGAAGTTCGAAGGGAGCCGCCGAACCCACCACCGCCCGAAACCCTTGAGTTACGAGGCGCGTTGTTCAAAATTTCTTTCTGCGAGAGAAGAAGAATCCCGGCGATACCTAACTTTTTCCCGGCGGCTCCGTGCCGTTTCGATCCAGAAAGTAGAAGACTTTCACCGATCGATTTTTACATCGAGGGATTTTTTTGGGAATTGGGGAATTTTTTGGAATTAACCCCCAGCGGTCCGGAAGTGTCTCGAGTTTACTTTCCCCCGCAGGACTAAGCTGTTTCTCGTACGAAGAGAAACTGTGGACTCGGCATTTTTATGTCAAGTATAAAATATATTTATATTCTACTTTTCTTTTCATTTTTGCCACCATATACATTGGACCCAGTAAGGAAAAGTGCCATGCCACTTATATGATGTCATTTGTTAAGGGTTAATTTTTGTTCAATGTGCAGAAATATCTCAAATTTACTTCCTCCACCAGGTCTAAGCTATTTTTCGTACGAACAGAAACTGTGGATTCCACATTTTTATGTCAACTATAGAAAATATTTAGATTTTACTTTTCTGTATGTGATTTTACTTTTCTGTGCCATGTCGCTTGTATGATGTCATTTGTTAAGGATTAATTTTTGTTCAATGTCGAGAAATCTTTGCAGGAAAATTGGGCGTCAGTGGGAATCCAACTGATTTTTGGATCAATCTTTTTGCAATGTTTTTATTCGGACTCATCCATATGTAGAATGTATGGGTACGTCCGAAAGTTTTAATACATCGGATTGACCACGGTAGAAAATTTGAATTAATCAAAGCACGGGCTCTCGGATTAATAATACGGGGATGCGGTTAGTTGTACTATGGTGTAATTAAATTTTAACATGAAGTATAAGGACTTGCACGTACGCCGGCTCGTGCGGCCGCATTTTTATCCGTAAAGCACTTTGATAGAAGCTTTTTGGTGCGTTGTATACTCTTCGTGCATGTGGAACGTCGGAAGTCTTTCATCTATGCAGCTTCATTCGGATAAAATTACTGGAGCGAGGACTTTCCTTTTAACTCGTAATTCCAGATTTTTTTAAATAATCAGACCTTAGAAAGAAAATAATATTTCAAACGCATCCCCCGGTTCTCAATCATTTTTATCAATCTTTCTAAGCATTGGCTCGGTAAATCTAATATTTTGTAATTCAAGATTGTTGAGAGAAATTTCAACACAATATTTTATGTATCAAAATGAATCCGTACATTCGTTCATAACCGAATATTTATTGAGTGTAAATAAATATGAGTAAAACCTAAATCTACATTTCGCGATATGTCAAGAGTATAATATTCCAATAAATGAATTTTAATAAATAAATAGCTTTGAACGTACGTGTTTCGCATGTAGACCATTTCAATTTAAAATTAATCATTTATTGATGATACGAGATCGATACGCTCCACCATTAAACTGCACGAATCTGCTGAAAAGCGAGTCACGCTTAAACATGTAAAATGGCCGAAATGCGTCTCCATTTGCCGCTCTTGTCGTACGCAACATTAACGTAACATCAGTTATGATTCCGCTAATTTAACTTCCAGAAGCAATATTCGTTAGCCAACTTCAGGAGCGTAATTAACTACGTAATTAACTATTCGCATGTGGGTCACTGGTCCAGAACAATATCTTTTATCATACGAGGGTCGTATTCATTTCAATTTTCACTTCATCTGCCACACTAAATGGCGAAAGAGTTATTGTGTTCTTCGCGTGATACAAACGCGCACGCTCCGCCCGCGCTCACGAGAATTAAAAACATCCTGTTAGTTCCTTAAATAACAAAGCGAGGCTCCAACGAGAGCTGGCGGGATGTAATTTTAACAAAGGAGTCTTCTAATGTTTTTTTTCCCCCCGGAGAGAAAACTGCCCTTATTATTTTTCAATTTGCGCGAGCTCCGGCTGGTTGAAAAACGATGATGATGGAACAGTTGTTTTTCAAAGAAATCTCGATACATATTCGACTAATATTGTGTTCCCGAATCCGACACGTTCCAGTCGAATTTATTAAATTTAAACAAAATGTGAGAGCAATCTCTCGGTCGAAATAAAATATAACAATAATGAAATTAGCGAGGCCAGAAATTCCAAAACAAACAAAAAATACAAAACTAATGCCCAGGTAGCGACGAAATAATTAAATTAATGCGACCTGAAATTGCATAACATTTCGCCCCTCCAGGGACGTAACAAAAGTACTATCGTTTCCAGAAATTTGTAATAAATTAACCCTTTGCCCTTGAAGCCATTTTAACTCGAAAACGAAACATTTGTACATATTTCTTTTTCATGTTATACAAAATGATGCAATTTGCTCGTACAATACTGAGATACCTAGTAGTTTATTAAATACAAACAAATTTAATGATGTAAAAAATCTTTTGAACCTTACAGTCGCCGTTCGAGTGCTAAGGGTTAACTTCGATATAAATTAGTGAGAATCGTTTGGGATTCGCATGAGAGTTCAGGGACGAACTATCGAAGCGAGGATAATGAGTTCAGGGTGGTTCGCGAGAGGGGGTGGGGTGGGGGGCCCTAACAATGTCCGAATGATGCGAAAAATGTGACAAAAGCCGCGGAAACGATTCTCTCTCGAGGGGGTCGTTTGTTGCACGCCGAAAACGATTGGTACCGCGCGCGCATAGTTGCCGCGGCATAGTTGCTCTCCGTACCCGAACTGTCGGACACCGTTAAGAGCCCTCCTCTCTCCGCTTCGAGGACTAACAACTTGCCGGAAGTTTGCGCGGAGCTCGTAACTATGCACGATGTTAAGGAAATTTTAAACCAAGTGGCACGTACAGCTGCCATTGTTCCTCAAAATTGTCCGTCCGTCCACCCGGACCCGGGAACTTTGCGTTAAAATTAACGTAATTCCCGCGTAATTGCGGCGCGCTTTTCCAAATGAAAATTAATATTGCGAGCCGCGCTCCTCATCACGGAACTTCCTTGATTTTTTCCCAGAACTTCCGCGCGATTGCTTTAATCATTTCATTAACCTGCCACCGCGCCCGGTAATAGTTCGACTCGTGCTCCCCTGGCCGGGCCTCTGTCAAAATTAGAATCAAATTAATTAAATGTTTGCGTCGACGAAAGTTCGCGAGTTCTGTTCCAGTTGTCCGAACAGGTTCTGTGCGGATTTTTCCTGAAACAACGACCGGAATTCGCATAAAGATCAAATATTTCCACGTGAATCATCTGCGCCGAGAATATTCGACAAATTCTACGAGTTCGTTTCAAAGCGAGCGCGAACATAAAAGTGACGTTTTCGTTGGAAATTAAGCTGTTAAATAATTTTTACCGGCACCGGGTATTTTTCTCCGCGATTAAAATCGCCACGAGTTCGAAGATCGAAGTCCCTCCTTTGGAAAAACCTCTCAAAACTGGATCCACGATTTTTCCTCGCCGTGTTATCGCACTTTAACACGCACTTTTTCCAATGAATTTTTACGTTAATATATTCATTGTAGCAAATTTAATTAGGATCTGTGAAATGCAAGAAAGCTGGAGGACTACCTATACATTTAATTTTGTTCAATTTTTATTTCATTAAATAACTTACTTCGATTTTATGGAATTTTTGCAATCAAGCTTGAGTATAGTGATTAATCCATGTGTGAAGATTCACTCGCCTCAGAGGCTCCGTGGAATATTTGTTTAAAATGTAAAATTATAGTCGACTACATTGATCGGTAAATAAAACCGAGAGAAAATCAACAGTGTAAAAATATTTTACAAGACAGTGTGAACACTAAAAAGAAGCATAGTAAACGCTCGAAAATTTATGTGAAAATGTATTCGAAAATCTGCTGCGTCGGTAAAACGGTTCGCGCCATTGCGGAGCTGCACAATTACACGGTAATCGCAGATTTCGAGCGGCGGCAATTCGAAACTCCGTGCGGAATACATAAATAACAATATCAATCGTGTTGCCGATATTACTCTCGTGATAATAATCGTAATAGGACCATTAAACCGTTCGATTTCACGGTTTAATTAATACGCTAACCAATTATTGCTGCAGTAATGGCCATTAAGGGATCACCGCACCGGTACGGCCAAATTATAACAAATTCAGAGATTAATTGAGCTTGAACGAACGTACGCATGTGTTACGTTGTTGCGAATTCGGGAGCGTGTTATTCGGTTCGCTGTAAATAATTACAATTATTTATATAGTGTTAGATATGGCTTGTGGGATAGTCGAAGGCCGGAAGTGGTACATCTCTTAAGAATCTCGGCCCGGCAAGATGGAGTTGACACGATCGGTGCTCTCTCGCTTAGGGCTGCGTTATCGATTTCGCCGTAATGGCGGCGCACTGCACACACATTATGCAAATATAGGTGTACGTAATAATTCACTGTTTATTGAAACGCGAGCGCGGACGACGGTTTCCCGATTATATCGTGCCGGGGCACGATACTTGTGGTACCTAACGTCGCACTATACCGCCGCTAAATTAGGTTCACCGAACGCGGAAATTAGATCGGTTAACAGCAGAGTTAACGAAATTGCGCGGTGCCTCGTCCCGGCGTCTTGCATCCACTTCTATATAATTGCGATTGCCCACCGCTACCTGTATTGTTAATTTATCGTCGATTCCATTAACCACAAAATTCGAAATTTCAATGCACAATTTTATTCGATCACCAATTCTTCCGTTCGCCAATTCGTTCGTATATCGAAGATCAACGATTGCGATTGGAACTTTTAATTTGACCGGTGCATGATCGCAATTACTTCAGGTTGATAAAATAAATTTGAAAAATAAGTGTCTGTTCCGTCCAAGTAGAAATAAATTGGAAAAAATTATTACTCGTCCCAGCCTTGTTCCGAAAATATTTCTGTGACGTATTTTCGACCAATTCTTTCGTGTATCGAAGATGAACGATTGCGATTGGAACTTTTAATTTGACCGGTGCATGATCGCAATTGCTTCAGGTTGATAAAATAAATTTTTAAAATAAGTGTCTGTTCCGTCCAAGTAGAAATAAATTGGAAAAAATTATTACTCGTCCCAGGCTTGTTTCGAAAACATTTCTGTGACGTATTGTAGAAAGCTGTTAATAAGCGAGTTTTGCTGATTATTGTACTCCGAGCGTCGAGCGGAGAGTGCTATAGTGGGGGGATAATAAAAAGTTTAATGATCCGCGCAATTATGCACAGAAAGGAATGCGACGATAAGAATGTTTTCTCATCAAAGAGCTGATAGGGAGGGAAGGGAAAAAATGGGGAGCTGCCCGTTAGTGTCTCCTAAAGGAGGTGTCGATGCAGCAAACTCGCGTAAAGGGAGCAATGGGATTCCTTCGGGATTTCTGGTTCCCCCGGAATTCCGTAGTACCTCGCTGCGGTCCATTTCCGCCGCGGAACTTTTTAACGAGCTCTAAGAAAAAGGTCCTTCCATCCCGCGTGCTCCTTGATCGGCCTTGCCGACAGGAATACGAGCTGAATTGTGCCTCACACCCTTTTGTTGCCCCAGAAATACCAAATTCTCCTTCTTTCATATTTTTTCTTCGCCCTCGTGTCAATTTCATACATTTCTCACCGATTCCGAAGAAATGCGAAACGGAAATTAATTGAAACCAGATTCTGGCGAGGCCTTTATTTCGAAGGCCGCTTGGATTAGAATAACTTTTTCGAAATTGCACCAAACGACTTAACTTTTTTTTTGGAATTAGAAGCATTGACGTGCTAAAGAGATTCTGAAGAAATTTGAAAGAATTATATGAAAAAGTAAAATAGGCACTTTTCTGAAATTTAAAATATGTTATGTTAGTTAGTACGTCAATCGGTAGACGTTGGAAAAAATGGCACACGCTGGACTATGTACTGTGGATTTTGAGCACACATAAAATATTCTTTTTATCAGGCATTTTTACAACAAAATTGAATATTCCAGTTTAGGAATTGTTCTCGCTACCGGTCTAATAGATTCTGTCATAGATGGCACCGGTTCCGAACTTTCCCAATAAATTACGGGGAATATTTCACTGAGCAGGTCTTTTAATGAATTCCGCTATAATTCCGGCGCAACCCCTAATTTACTTCACGCTGCTCGGCAGAATTCAGGGCCCCCGATAAATTTGATCCCTCAGAAAAACGAGCCGGCGGTGTTAAATCTCCGTTCAGGACTGACCGTGACGTTTGTCCATTTTTGCCGGCAAAGCGGTTTCGAATTATGCTCAGAAGTGGCTGCCAAAGAATGAAATTCGATAAAAACATACGGTGGGAATAATTGTGTGCAAATGCGCAAGGAAAAATAGGTGAATCGGTGTGTACAGATTTTGAATAAAATAGTATTAAATCGCGTTAACACGTTGGCCGCCATGTCACCCACACGTGGGTGCCGGAATCATTTGTCCAGGTTTTAAAATTAATTTTTTAATACATTCGTTGTACCAAATTTTATTAGGATCAGCAAAATGTAAGAAAGTTTTCGATTTTTATTTCATTAAATAACACCTTGATTTTATGGAGTTTTTGCAAAATCCTGAGGTCGTAGACAAATTTTGAGACCAGATTTGAAATAAGCGCAAAAAAATATATGGGAAATGATGTATAGCATGTTGAAAAACAATTTTTTCCGTTCGTGATATTGGAAGAACCAAAATTTTCTTGAATTTCTGTTTAACGAATTTTCTCGAGGTGCAAAAACGTTTGTACCACAATCTCCCTATTTTTCCCATATTCTACAAGGTTTCAGCTTTAATTTAAAAAAAATTTCATCGCTATATCTCATTCCTATCGAAAGTTCCTTGACTTTGAATGCGATTTTGTCCAAATCGTCCACTGTGCGGCGGAGCGTGAAACAATAAATTACGCGCGGAATCTAATTTCGGTAAATATTCGCCGTTAATGAATTTTCACCGTCGGTCCATCAAAATTCTATACACGGGCATGAATGGGCGAGGACGATAAGAGGGCAGAGGACGAGGAGGACTGAAAAACCGTACGGTGAAAGCCAGCCTCGAAAGATATAAGGACGAAGGACAACAGCTTACCTACATAGACGATACTTCCTGTACAAACGGAAAAGGCCAAGAACAGAGGAAGGAGAAGTTATTGATGGTCCCTGCTCTGTGGCATCGTTTATATCTTCCGCACGTACAGTCACCGCTTCAAGTGAATACACAGATCGGGGCCCTCTCTCCTCTCTCACTCTGTCTCTCTCTCTCTCTCTCTCTCTCTTGCAAGAGAGAGATTCTCGAGTCCATATTTGTTCGTTCGCATCCATCATCTTCCTTCTATTTTCTCTCGTTCTATCCGCGCGACAACAGGAACGAGAATTGCCCACTTGTAGGAGAACAAAATTGATTCTTCCGGATTTCGTTCCCGGTTCTGCCCGGAGATGGGGGCTTTAATCGCTCGGAATAATGACATCTGTGTTCCTTATTAAACAACGTGGCCGAACGTGCACGTGCACCCGGGATATACTTGTGTATAGAAAGTATTTAAATGCCGATTGTACTCGCTCCCCGGCCGAGAAGGATTACGTGCTTCTGCATGTCTGCGATTGATATCCGAACTGCTGATGTTTCGCGGATATTTCAGGTCTCCGGTGGCCATTAATGTCGCAGAAATTACACGAAATCTTGCTTTTTACTTATTCTCTAGATTTTAGATCTAAATTAACAGAAATCACACGAAATTTTGCTTGGGCTTTTGTCGTTTACCGGACCGTATTTGTTCTCTAGATTTTAGATCTAAATTAACAGAAATCACACGAAATTTTGCTTCGGTTTTTGTCGTTTACCGGACCGTATTTATTCTCTAGATTTTAGATCTAAATTAACAGAGATCAGAAGAAATTTTGCTTCAGTTTTTGTCGTTAACCGGACCGTATTTATTCTCTAGATTTTAGGTTTAAATTAACAGAAATTAGACGTTTCATTTCTCGATCTGAACTTGTTATTTGAGTTGTTGATTTTGAGTGTTTATTACGGAAGGAAAAATTAGAAATTGTATTTCTTATTTCAACGGTGTGTCAGGAGCTAGTTGCACGGTGCGGAATTTATTTATTCATTCCGTTTGAGTGTAGAAATACATTAACAGTATTACATTCTTGTATCCTCTCGTTCCGCGAAAACGAATCCAAATAGACTAGAGCCGAGTTTATATTTCAAAAAATATTGTAGAACACGTTATCCTGGCTCATAAACTCGTGATAGTGGGAGCAGCTAACCTACTTTGCTTTTTCCACTTTCGAGATGAAAACTTGATACCTTCCGTTTCGAATTTTTACTTTCCGCCTTCTCTCTACCTAATACACCGCCTGCATGTTCTCGCATGTATCAAAAATTGTTCAGGAATAATATGCATACCTGCAAACGCTCCGTTATCGTTAAAAGAGATGGTACATTGTTATTTAATTTTTGTTCCTTACAATCGACTTACGACGTTTTCATTTCGCATAAAAATCCACAGTCCACGTTCCATTTTGGGGTACCATTTTGACGTAACATTGCGTTTCAGAAATACAGCAAAGTGTTAGTACAAACGAAAGCGATTTGTGCGCTCTCTGCCGATGCCGGGGATCACTGTCGGTAGAATTCAATGCGCATTTAAGTTTCGATTTATTAAATTCCTAGAGCCGTGTAACCAACGCCTTACGGTGCCGCGGAATTCCGTGGGAGAATGGCCCCGGTAATTCGAACTGGATTGTCACGGTGCCGCGCGCCACAGATTTCCACCTCGAAAATAAACTTCGTTTATTACCCCGCCACGGCCGACGACGATTGTCTCCCTATGTTTGTTGATCCGGGGGCTTTTATTCGACCGACATTGCTAATTTCCCTTCCCCCCGAAAACTTGGAATAATTTCACGAGACCAATTCAATTCCCATTGCTATTATACACTTGGCTACGCATTTCCATTGCGCCACAATATTTACCTATTGTCGATACAGTTACTTTCGAAAATTTTTTAACGCGGCTACGTCTCGAAGAAAGGTCCCCGTAAAATTAGTATGAATCAAGAAACTGTATTTCGAAATGTTAACCCTTAATATCTCTTAATATTTATATTTTTCATGTTAATGTAGCCCCCTTAAGAGAATCTCTCAGCGGCAGCCATCTTGTGACGTCGAATTTTCTGCCTAATATTACAAATTACACTTTTAAACTGCTCATTGCAATATCGAAGCGAAAGTTTGTCTAAATTTTGACGCTCGCATACGCATATGGATTTCAAATGATGCCGGCCAACTTAAGTGAAAATTACAGAGTGACATTTTCGGGGGGGTGGCGGGGGCAGTAATTAACGGGACTCTGCTGTTCAATAATCCGCGCACAAGTCGAACAATATCGCGAAATCGCTTGAAACTTCGGCAGACTTCGCGCGCGGCCGGAGCGAGCGGAACTTTCCGCCGGATTTTTCCGCGAGCGGCGGCGGCGGCGGACTACTATGAGCCATTAAAAGTTCCATGTTGCTGAACGAATCCGATGAACGAAACTTCGTCTCGGGGCCGATTCGAAAACGGCCGAAGTGGCCAATAATTGCGATTTATTCGTTCCCGTTCGTCTTAACGTGCTCTCGCGTTAATCGCGGCAACGTTCCCGACAATGGCCCGCCTCCAGCCGGCGCATTAATTCTCCAATTATCGGCGGACCTTTTTTTCCCCCCGAAACGTAGACTTCAAGGCCGCCACGTCGGGAACCACCCTGCGATATTTATCTTGCGATTTCTTCATTTTAATATACCCAAAATTATATATTAACACCAGGTTTACGGAGCACTAAAAGCGATTTTGCATTACTTTTTAGCTATGTTTTTTTAATTATATTTTTCTCGCGTTAAAACTCGGTTTTCTGGCATTTTCTCGTCAAGACCTGCAGAATTATATTTACAATGGTTGAACATTTCTGGGTTGCCAAGGGAAAGTTTGACCAAAAAATGTGCTCGCTAGGTTTACGAAGCCTTGTACATTTGCTATAGAAACAGATATTTGACGACGCTAAATTTACCAGAGTCACCGCAGTAAATAACGATAGATAGACTGAACATTTCGAGATCTTTCGAATGCACAGAGATTCGTAGTTCAGTTATGATAAAACGAGCAGAAGCGACGCAGAAAATTCGAAGCATCGGGGCGGCAGGTTATCCCGCGTTATTGAAGACAGATCCGGCTGGTCTAAAATCGAATATCCATTGCCCGACTTGCCATTCATGAAAATCATTTGCAGCTCCCTCACGTAGCGCCCTTGCGGTGTTATGAAACATGAAAAATTCAACGCGGATAATACGGAAGAAATGTTGCCGGCCCTAAAATTTGTTTCCCGGTTATCGTCTTCGCCGTGACGAGACCAAAAAAGAAAAAGGTAGGCGGGAAAAGGCCTGCAACGTACGCACCGCCGTGGAAAAATCGATCAAAACGCGAATGTTACTCTCGTCGACGTACGGTTCGAATAACGCCGTTGGAACGAGTTATTTACGGTGCGCCGACGATGGCCGCGGAAACACAAATATTTTCCCTCCGGGGCGAGAGGGGGGCTGGGGGGTTGCTATCCCTCGATATAAAAATATTTTATGTCGCCGCGGATCCCGCTATGATGCGGATACGCCGAGCTTATGAACATTATGCATACTGGAACGCACACAACGGCAACGGTCTGCGCGGAGCCATACGTGACCTCACGTTCTCCGGGAGGTTCAGGTGAGAATCTTCTTTGCGCCGCGGATCACCTCGTCGAAAAACCATGAAAAATCCTGATCGATACCGCCCCGATCGACGACATCGAACCTCGGCGAATTTTATTTCAATTTTGTTCCCGATAATGTCCTACTATTTCAACGGTTTCATTTAAGGGAGGTCTGAAATCCATATACGTATGCAAGGGCCCAAAATTTTGACAAACTGCCGCTTCAATATTGCAACGAGCAGTTTAGAAGCGGTCAATTGTGTTTCCTAAAAGTCCAATCTACGCCTGTATGGAGCCCGAATTGCGAATTTCTACCTGATCGTGGAGTAATTTGTAATATTCGACAGAAGATTCGAATTCTGAAGCAAGTACGACGTCACAAGATGGCTGCCGCTGGGAGATTCTCTTAATTTCGAGCGATTTAGTGTTCGCAAAGAACACTTGTAGCCGCAAAAATTAGGAACGAGAGGTTGATAATATTTAAATTTTGATTTCAGTACTGTATATTTTTATGGACCTCACAAATAGTGCAACAAAAAAAATTGCAGAGTTCAACAATTTAGCTTGGATGATAAAGCGATACATGTTTAATGGCGGACTCTGCCGTCGATCATTGAAACTAAACGCTTTAGGGTATATCGCCTGGATTCATGTGCGTCGGTATTATAGGCGCACAGTTATACGTACTACGCTATAGTAGGCGTTATTGGGTACAGTTAAATTTCAAATAAATTAAATTTGAAAGCAAGAACAATTTTCCTAAGAAACAAAATTGATTTCCGTACTGTTCACAAGCATTACTCGTTAAGGATCATCCTGTTCCCTAACTGTTCGTACACGATTATGTTCGGGGAAGTGGTCATGGGATTATTAGAATGAGAGACGAGAATTTTATGGGAACTCCGATTCAATTTCTCCGCGCATGAATCTCATCCCACACTAATCGGACACATGAATAACAAGTGGTGATACGTCTGCTTGATACCTCTACTTTGATACGTCCAAGTGATATTTATGAGTTATCCGGCTTAATGAGGATGCTATTTTCTCGAACGCCATCGTGTGTTTCAGAACAGAATTTATTCGTTCAATATTGTAATATATAATAATAATATTGTAATACTCGTAATTCAGGCAGAAAATTTTGGTTTTGCATAAAGATCCGCGGTCTAGTAATTATTTTTGATGTTTTGATCTACTGTGAATATTTTAGCACTACTTTTCAAATGGAAGATTGTTATTCTGCTACTCATGTACTGGTGAAAGACATTTTTACGAGATACAAATAATTTTTCTTATTATCGCTTTCTGCGACCATCAGATAAAGTAGCGTTTGAGAGACGTCGGCGGCGTACAGTCGCCCACGAAAGTATTTAACACTAGATTTACGAAGCACTAAAAGCGACTATTTTGCATTACTTCGTAAAAATAACAAGAACGTGCTACCCACATTTTTAGCAATATTTTTCAAATAATGCATACCCGAAGAAATAGATTTGCTAAATAATTTCTTATGCACCCTTAGAATTTTAATAATATTAAATTTAAAATATTAGAAGCTTTTAAAAATATTAAAAGTATTTTTAGTGGCGCCTTACAGTCGCCATTCGAGTGCTAAGGGTTAAATTTTTCAGTTGCATTCTTAAGGACATACCGGGGCTTCGAATTTAATTCACTAAAATTAATTAAATGTTCGCGATACTACCAGTTTCTCTTGCTAAGAATAAATGTTAGAAAAATGCGAAAAAGGAAAAACAGTGATACCGTTATTTTGCAAGCAGAGTAATCACAAGTTTGCAATTTTTGTTGTGGTCGCACCGTTTGATCTAGACATCAAGGTGACCTTCAATGTTCGAAACGCAATGCTACGAATGTTCGAAGCGTTTGATGAAATAGGCGTTCGGCAGGGTAAAAGCCGGCTCGCGTTGGAATACTTTCGCGAGCCACTGTAAGCGCCTCAAAAGGACACCAAACATTTTGAATTGCCGCGAAGCAAGGGGTCGGGCATGTCGGGTAGGGAAGCAAGCAAACGGTGAAAACTAGTAAGAACGCATAAAATCGCAAAGAGAAATTCAAAGAGAGCTCCGCAATACATGTATATGTCTACAGGGTGTCCCACGTAAATGGGAACATCTAAATATCTTTCGCATTCACAGTCCTATCCGAAAACTTCGGAGGACAAAGTGACACTACTTGCAGGGGACAATATAACGGTGAAGAAAAACATTTTGTATTTCGTGTTTTTTAATAAAATTTCAAGGTTACCGATGTTTTTTTAAATAGAATTGAATAGAATAATAAAAACTGAATTTAGTGGATACCACCTTTCTAAACTTGAAATGTCCTTGGGCAAGAATAATCATGTTGAAGCGGATGAAATGTGGAAGTTAAAAACTTACGTGTTTCAGCAAAGACTGCGCGTTGTTTACGTCGGGATGACCTTTGCATAAATGTTCTAAATGTTGACCATCCTCATTTATGCAATGTTGCAATCTTGTAATAAATGATCTGTAGGCGTTGTCGATTTCCTCAGGCTTTCTTCACCTTTATATTTTCCCCGTGCAATAGTGTCACTTTGTCCTCGGAAGTTTTCTGATAGGTCTGTAAATACGAAAGATATTTAGGTGTTACGATTTACGTGGAACACCCTGTATATATATGTGTGTATATATATATATATCTGTATACATATAACAGAAGATAGCGCGCGCAGGAACGGTGTCGCGAGAGACGTCGCTACTTTATGCTTGAGAAATGTTCCCGGTACACCTCCAGACTAAAACGTAACAAGCTGCTTTGATCTTCTGACCTTCCTCGGCTCTCTGCCGAGTGGCGCGGATCATTATTCGGTCGACGTTTTTATTTAGCAGCCGGGTGGGGGCAAGGGAAAGCGTGCAATTATCATTCGTTTTCCAAACAGAGAGAGAGAGAGAGAGAGAGGGGGGGGAGTCGAGGACGCGACCGGGAAAACTCCTCGGTCGAGGATTTATCGTGCAACAACCGTTACACGAAATTAGTGGCGGCCACTGATCGTCCTCTTAAAGCCGATGTTAATACCACCCCGGTTAAGCCTGGCCGATAGATTTCGCAAGCTTGCAATTAGCAATTAATTATGCGACCCGCTGCGACGCCCGACGAACGCGAGACCCCGATAGCCCTGTAATGTTGTCTCCAATTATATTTCTCGCGACAGTTATCCGACATTTTTCGGAGGGGACCTTTGCCAAATCTCCGTGAACCTATTAAGACTTAATTAGTGTGGAGATATTGACCGGTTAAACGCGATTATACCGTTTCCAGTTGACATATTTTATCCGGGAGTATAGCCTTTAGCATCACCGTTCGTAATTTCCTTAATTTTTTCGAAGGTCCAATAAAATTGAGAATTTTATTTTATTGTATCCAGTTAACCCTCTGCACTCGAAGCTACTTTACGTCCAAATGGAAACATTTCTTCCGACCTAGAACATTTCCCTTCTATATATTTGTTTTCTTGTTATGCATACATAGTAATTTATTAAATACGAACAAAAATAATGCAAAACATATTTGATGTAGCAATTTTTAGTGGAGCCTTACAGTCACCATTCGAGTGTTAAGGGTTAAATTAAATTCGTTCTTCCGCGGGAACAATGGTTTGTTAAGATTCGGTTAAGCAGTTTATTTGATTATCAAACAACCCCCGGCCAGGTTGAACGCGTATTAATTGCAAAATACGGCACGAGTGCGTACAATGTGGTCGTTAAGTGTGCGTTCCGAGGGCCGCTTGAATAGAATTTTATACTAGCATTACATTTTTCACGAGGCTGTTAACAGGCCGGGTTACAATCGCTGCTTTTATTTCTGTTTCAGTGCGTGCAAATGGCGCACGCGTTGAGGCGCATCTCGTACGCAACCTGTGAACCTCAGCACGCGCAATTCAGCTTCCTCGCACGAGAACCTAGAGCGCACTTCAGCATACAATATTGCCATTCTTTCATCACCAATTCTGCAGAACAGGTAAGTCCATATTTCCGTTTCGACGCTAATCAATCGACGGACATTTAACGAGCGGTGGACAGTCGCCACGTATCCACTGTTGCTTCGTCATTTTTCCTGTGAAAAGTATTAAAATTTAAAAATTCCGATCGGGATCTCGTTGCCAGTAGATTGAAAATAAAACGCGTAGAAAGCAATAAAATCGGCGTAACTTTTATCGAATGAACAACAGAGATAACATCAAAATAAAGTGTCGCGGTGAATTCGAAACGAATCGTTATTCAAGATATTTTATAAATTATTAAATTTGTTTGTATTTAATAAATTACTGAACACTTCGGTAGTGTACGAGTAAATTGCACCATCTTCGTATGTATAACACAAAAAAAAGTATATAGAAGGGAAATATTTTGTATCGAAAGAAATATTTCGTTTTCGAGTTAAAACAGCTTCGAGTGCAAAGGGTTAACCCTTAACACTCGAATGTCGATTGCAAGGCGCCACTAAAACTTGCTGTATCATTATACACAATATTTTTTACATGATCGAATCCGTTTGTATTTAATAAATTACTAAACACAATTCAGTATTTTACGAGTAAATTGCACCATCCTCGTATGTACAACGCGAAAAAGAGGTACACAGAAGGTAAATATTTTAGGTCGAAAGAAATGTTTCGGGTGAAAACAGCTTCGAGCGCAAAGGGTTAAGGGTTTATTTAGTTGAACGCGTAGGACAAATCGAGTATTCGAATCGCTCCGGGAGCCCCGTTTCGCCCGTTAAAGTATTTTCAAACGTGCTGCGTCACAGGCTGTTAAATGACACGGTTTTTATCGTCGGGCAGAATATTTCACGCAACACGTGTGTGTCGGGTTCAAGTAAAAAAAAAAAAAGGAAAAAATTGCCCCGTGTCCGCTCTTTAGATCGTTGATCGACACAACCTGCGGTAACGCGTAACGGGGGGGGGGGGGGGGGAAAGGAAAAAAAAACCCCGGGGAAAAAAAAGAGGAAAAAAAAAAGAACAGGAAGAAACGAGGGAAAAAGGGGAGTCGCGAGTTGTCCTTGGTGATATTGCATAGTGCATCGCCATCATCCAGGACAAATTGCACCGCCGCACAGAGGAAAGACAGCCGCGCGCAGGATATTACTCGGCGTTCAGATCCACTATGCAAATAAATCGTACACACGTGTCAGAGGTTCTTGATGCGCACCGTAGAACCGCAGCGAAATCTGTTTTAGATTGAACACCATTATGCGTGCTCGGCCTGATGGATTCGCCTTTGCTAAGTCGCGAGTAAATTACGGAATTATCGATAATCGTCGCCCGTTTTTGCTATTGACGAGCGTTCCGTCCCGCGAGATCGAATATTCTTCGCGGAAGGGTACAAAAATAGTTGCAATTTGGAACGGTGGAAGGGTTGAAAGAACTGAGAAATTACAGAGGCAAAGGAATCTCCACTTTCCTGTTCTAAACTTCGCCGTGGCGACCCAGAAATGTTTAACTTTTTCTTACATGGTCCTCTCGACAAGAAAATTCCGAAAATCCAAGTTTTAATGCGAGGAATTCGCTGATTCGAAAGTTATGGGCTCACTGGTTGATTATTTATCCATGCATGTGGAGTATTGAAAGTCGAGCTATTAGGAAATTGCTTCCACACTGTACTTGTAGCAGCAAATAGTAGTTTATTATTTTAGTAATATCGTCCGAAGAGTTTTATCACAGTTTGGAACAGTTTCCTCCACAAAATAGATAAATGCAGTTTTTTCGGATCTCCGAAGATCCATCGCAGGCTGGTGAGCGCACCCGGCTCAAAGACACGCGATAAGAACACAAATGAAACGTGAAACCGAAGTGGGTCATGCGCGCACAGGTCACCGCGTGCAGGAACATCTGGGAAAAGTCAAAGAGGAACGGAAAAGCAGATGCGCATAGACAGGGAATGGATACGGCGATCCGGCAAAGTCCGAATTCCAGGTTGCAGCCGCGTTGCATTATTGAACCGCCATTATTGTTGCCGTTCCGAGCCGCGAGTGCCTGACAAGCACTTGACGCTTTGGAGAAACACCATAGACACGAACCTGTTGTTAAGGGTGCACAAGCGGCAATTATGAAATGGGCTCGCATAAGATCGTCAATTCTCGATGCGCAGGAGGGGAGGGGGGATTCCCTGGTTTCCGTTCGGAGCCTGCGTTTTTCGGATTTTTTCCCCGATTAACTGAATGACGCGTCATTATCGAAACTTTGTAAACTTATTTGCACACACTCGAGCCGCGTCTCTGAAATTTTGCGCGCTGTTGCCATCGAAACTGCCATAATTACTCGGAGCGAGCTGATCGAACAACTTCTCGGCACATAAAAATTCAAGAGAATTGATGATTCTAAACCACGAAGAACTATCGGTTTAAATGATAAAAATATATACAAATTTACGAACATGACTCGAACTTGTACGAACCAGTCTAGAAAATTTAAGAATAATGTTGCAATTTAACAATTATTTTTCTAATCATTGAGAGGTTAACTACGACATAAAATACAGATTGTTTGTTAGAGGAAAAGAAATTTCTGCGAAAGACTATCGACTGTTACTGCGACAATAACGACGCGCGTCATTTATGCGATTTATACGGTCACGTGACCGCTGTCTGCAGTTCTCATCGCACGCATGCACAAAACTCGTTTATAGTGTACGTGCGGGGAGTGCGTAACAAGTAATAAATGAGGAGCTAAATAGGTTCTAACGCTTGCTCGTAAACGCATCATTTTTTATGATAATTGGATTCTTCGCTAATTAATACCGGACGGAACGTGACGCGGCGGCTGACGAGTGCGAAAACGAATCGACCGACTTCCTCGCGATCATGATTTCCTTTCCTGCTCAGATAACTCAGATAACTTGCTCCGTTCTGCATTAGCATCGCCTACGTTCAACTTTATGCAGATTTCTTCGGGTACATATTCGTTAAACAAATGGCTACAAACTTTGATAATGTGAAATAGTCATTTCTAGTGCTTCGTAAACCTATTGTTAAAGGAACGTCGAGCGACGTTCTCTTTCAACCGAAATAAATAACTTTTGCCGCACAGTCGTCTGCGATTCCACATTCCTCCGCTGTAAATCGAGCGTAATATCCTCAAGCCTTTGATCTGGGGGATGCGGATCTGGAACAATGTAGGAAGGGAGAGGGGGAGGGGGAGGAGGAGTAGGAGACTTTCAATAACGAAAGTCGCGATGATCGTTTTTAATTGTTCCGGGCGCCTTGAGCGACAGGGCTCGGGAAAAATTGGCGAAATTAAAACGAGAGTCGGAGCCGTGGGTACGCGGCCTGGCCGCCCACACACTTTACGTTTTCATTAAGCCCCGGCGCGTACACGATGAAAAGTAATTTGTCCGTGGCACGTGAAAGGAGTGAAATTACAAGAACGGTTCTATAAGGCGACGCGCGGCGGCGCGGCGCGGCGCGGCGCAGCGCAGCGCGGCGCGTCAGACAACACAAACACACAAACACACCGGCCGGCGGATACGTTTTGTTATGTCGCGCGCTCGTTCTAATTGCCCGACCGTGCAAATCGTGCTGAAAATACCGCGTCACCTAACGAGCGGGAAAGTACGGGAAAAGACATTTAATTAGCTCGAACGTTCGTTACGCTTCCTCCCAAGGAGTCTCCTCAAGGAACGTTCTCTCTGTCCCTCTGTCTCTCTCTCTCTTTTTGTCCCTCTGTCCCTCTCTGTCTCTGTCTCTGTCGGTCTGTCTCTGTCTCTGTCCGTCTGTCTCTGTGTGTCTCTGTCTCTCTGTGTCTGTGTCTCTCTGTCTCTCTGTCTCTGTCTCTGTCTCTCTGTCTTTGTCTCTGTCTCTGTCTCTGTCTCTGTCTCTGTCTCTGTCTCTGTCTCTGTCTCTGCCTCTGTCTCTGTCTCTGTGTCTCTGTCTCTGTCTCTGTCTCTGTCTCTGTCTCTGTCTCTGTCTCTGTCTCTGTCTCTGTGCCTCTCTGCCTTTCTGCATCTCTATCTTTGTGCCTCTCTGCCTTTGTGCATCTCTGTCTTCGTGCCTCTCTGTCTTTGTACCTCTCTGTCTTTATCTCTGTCTCTGTCTCTGTCCTCTGTCCCTGTCTCTGTCTCTGTCTCTCTGAGTGACTCCGTTTTGTATGTCACTTATTCGATAACGCGTGTAAGCGTCACTCGCGGCCGAAACTCCGAGGCGTGATGGAAGAAAATTACTGAGAACCATGCTCTCCGGTAAAAAAATTATTTTTTCGTCGCTAATGTTGCTTCCATAATGTTGCTTTTCATTCGTTTTCCTTACATGTTTCCTGCCGGTATTGTCTCGACGCTCGGAAGTTAATTTGTTTACCGGGGCACGCTTTCGCATCGGTTTTCCCCGGCTGCTTGCCTCGCCGCGGAACCGGGGATCTCTTTCGTAATTAATTAACTAATTGAAACTCGAGCGACGCCCCGGCTTTCCATATCTCCCCGGCGGAGAAACGGCCACGGTCTCGAATATCGATTCGAGTGCTTCCGTCGCGGCCGGAAATTTCGAGAACCAATTTATTTTCAACTTTTCGATCCTAGGCTCCGCCGGACGGTCCGACGACTAGCCATCACGCCAATCGCTTGTAATTAGTCTTTGTTCTCTGTCTTGAGGAGAGCTTCGTTCTGAGTGTCAGTTAACAGTTCGCTCTTATTCTTTCTTTTGTCACTCGCCCGTCAATTTGGGGCAAAATCGGATTCAAAATCGAAGAACTTTCGATAGGAATGAAGTAAAGCAATGAAATTTTTTTTAAATTAAAGCTGAAACTTTGTAGAAACTTTGTAGGCGGGCCGACTAAGATCGTGTAGCTCCGTCGGACATAGATCGCGTAGTCCCGCATGACTTATATCGAGACTTCAGTTTCAGTTCGTTTCTATTGCTCCAAATTAACGCGGGAAATGATATCACGTAAAAATCCGTGGAATAAGAAAAGTCGTCGAGGTCACTGGGGGAAAAAAAGTAAGATTGAAATATCGTGAATAGCGGCAGGGACCGATGTAGACCGCATAATGAGGCACCGGTGTACGCTGGAGAATGTATTCAGTCATAAGTGGTCGGAATAGAGAAACGGGGCCTGTCCAATTATCATTTTTCGAGGGCAGAAGCCCGGCGCAAAGCGCAGAAACCGCACGGCGCGGCGCGGCAGGTATTATAATGAATTACGCTCGCTAATCGGACAGTGAAGAATCAATGCGCGGGACACGTACGTGTTTCTCGAGCACGCGACGAAGGAAGTGTGCGCGAGGAGTAAAAGCAGGAACAAGGAGGTCCCGGGCACCTGTTATACCGCGAGGGTTTCGACTGACCGTAATCATTCGGTCGTCGACACGAATTTCCGTTGTCGCTGCGAAATCCTCCTCGGCTGTGTTCCACTTGCGAATTAGAACTAGAGAACCGTCGAGACCGACTGTCACCAAGAGAATTTGATACTTCCGGTTCACTCTTTCTCCCAAGCTTTCTACTCTGTCGCGCGAGATCTCTTTCTTCGTATCGCGAATTAATTCGCGAGAGCTCGTCTTTGTTTATTCGCAAACAATCGAAACGTTGAAAATAGTCCCTGTAATTTTCTCTTCGCTTCCAACGATTTACAAGCGACCGAAGTGGCCAGAATTATTTTCTATTCGGTGCGTTTCTCTTAAGCGCCACCAGAAATTTGTAGTGGCATTATTTCAAAGAAATTACAAAACATATTACGAAATTTGTATTTAATGGATTACTAAACAGTTGAATATTGTATGTAGAAATCGGATCAGTTTCGTACGAATAACATGAAAATATTACAAGACGGAAGAAAGATTTAATTTTGAAGAAAAATTTAATATCGAATGAATTGGATGGGATTCGTGTTAGTTGTTTTTGAAAAGAGCAGGGTCTCAAGCAGCACGCTCAGAAATAGTTCGTTGACGCTCAACATTTGTACGCTTGTCCGATCGAAGGAGGGACAACTTGATCGATAAGGTGGTCGAGCCTATTCCGAGTAGGTCATGCAAACCAGACCCGAGGCACCGGATTATGGTACCCATTATGGCAGCCCGTAATACGACAAAACATGTCAGATTTTGGGGAAGACAAATGGGAGCAACTGTATCGCTGATAATGGAGTTGGTAACGCGTTCACTGGCGTGATCGAGGACCTATCAAACTCCGAGTTCTGACAATGTTCTGTGGCGGAATCGTGATCGAAATTGATAGTAACGATTTCAATTTTTAATGTCTTTTCGTTCATTGTTTAACGCTACGTTTATCTAGTGATCTTGATCTACTACAAATTTATTACTTCGAGTATCTATTACGAAAGAAGTGGCTGCAAATTCAGATAGACAAATTTTCCGTATTTTTATAAACATCTTGTAGTCCTCCCTAGTGTTAACACTAATCCTGCCTGACCAGTTTCATACTTTACAATTATTGGAACTATACAAATTCATTTCTGGAAAATAGTGGAATAAATTTCCTTGGCCGAGCATTTGTTGCATCGAAATTTACAGACAATGTCAATAAATTCAGGGTTGCCAGTTTTACAAGGCAGTAGATTCAGTGTTAGACAGATTGAACAATTTTAAATTGAGGTTAAGGTGCAGCGGGTAAAATTCTCAGCAAAAAGGGAATAGAAAGTGAGTGGCGATCGCAGAACGAGAGTCGAACGAAGAAAATCTAGGATTGCGGTGAAAGCATTACGGAAAAGTAAATCGAAGGAAGTGGTCATGCCTGACCATATTAGGGAGAGGAAATAGTTGCGGGAAGGAAAGGAGATTTATGCCATGAGTGGCGGTGAAATTCGAATACTTGTGCCTGTCACGCAAAGCGAACGTGCGTTTCCAACAAGCTTGCTTCGTGAAAATACGATTTTGTCATTTTCCAGAATCAGAAAGATCTCTCTCTCTCTCTCTAAGTATATTCTCCAATAAATATTATTAAACGTATGACAATTGTGTTATTTTCTTTCAATTAAAAAACGGTCAGAACTTTCCGGCAGACCTAATATTTATTTTACTCCTGTATTATCTCCAAATACGTCGAGTGTAACAAAACAGAATGTTATTTCGGTCCGAAGGACGGTTCGATATTGGTTTAAACAAATTGCTTGAATTTCGCGGGATCCCATGGATCCATGGGGAACGCGTTGAACCATGAATTACGGTCTGGTCCGGTACAGAATGGAGGCTCCTTTGGTCGCGATCGAATCTCCGGCGTTGGCTCGAATTCCGGAAGTGTATCAACCACGGCGGGGCGGGGACTTTGCATCCAATGCGCGTATCGCGGAGTATTTTGGGTAATTGAGCGACTAATAGATCGATGAAAGTGGGGATCTTCCCGTCGAAGGCGGTGTTGTACGTGACCGAGCCTCTGTGTTCCAGCACGGTGATGCAGTTCGATTCGGATGGGAACCGGAGCTTCCGTCGTCACTTAAAGCTGACGCCGCCGTTCGAAAGCTTTCCGAACGTTTACTCGCGAAAACATTCTCCCCGATGATTCTCGCCATTACCGGCGCATGTGTTTAAGCGAAACTGGAACACGTTCGCGCGCCGTTCCACCCTCCAATTCTTCTAATTGCTGTTCGACGCGATTCTTCCGGAAAACTGCTCTGAAATTGTACTTCGGTTCTTCTTCGAGTATTACGGTTTTAAGTACAGTTTTTCACCGCAGAGGAATCTCCGTGAATTTGTTTACTCCGAGCTTGAAATAATCGGCGAGGATACAGTCTAGAACTTTTAGAGAAACATTGGTGTAGCCTTCGGCGTTGGAATTTTGCGATCGAAATGCACCGCTGCGTTTCATTATCGAAGTTAATGACGATTCTCTGTTCAGATTCCACGTAACCACGGAATGCTTATGAGCGACTACGTCCGGGCAACCTCGTGCGCGACGTTCCCGATTTCAATCGATTGGAATTCAAATATAGCAAGAACCGGTATCGATTCGGATACCTAAATATTTGCCGGACGCTCATTCGCGAAGAAGCAAAGCGTCAAAACTAACGTCGAGGTATCTGGACGATAGCTTAATTATCTTGAAGAATTATTTTCAAGAATTAACACGTTGGTTAAAATGAATTTCTACGTTGATATATTCGTTGTGTCAAATTTGATTAGGATCTGCAAAATGCAAGAAAGTTGGAGGACTACTCAGTATCCTAAACTTAATTTTGTTCAACTTTTATTCGATTAACTAGAACTACCGAACCAGTCAAAATGACTGGCTGAAATTATAAAAATGTTTCTATCAAAATTTTTTTAATCAACTTCTTTATTGAAGCACATGTTAGAATAAAAGTGGTACGAGGTTTGCAATATACATAAGTTGTATTTATTACTCGGTAGTTCTACTGTGAAATAACTTGCTTTATATTATGGAATTTTTGGAGTTTCCAGTTTGCCAGTGAAAGTGTCGATAGAAATTATTTAAAATTCCACTTTTCCGATAATAATGAAGCTTATATCATACGTCCCAAAAATTTCTTTGACGTTAAGAAATACTGCAACACAATTCGAAGATGAAGAAATGCCGGATCGTCGGGAAAATGGCGAAGAGAACGGAGGATCGAACGGAGACCAGGAAGGAGTCCAGTAGTGGTGTCTCGATCTCTCGATTAATTCGTCCGCGATCGATCCTCGGGTTCTCGGCGGCCTCGAAGAATCGAGCATGTCTCTCGCGGGTTGGCGGTTGCCATTTAAGAGTTTCACGAACGGCGACGCTCTTAATTCGCCGGAACGTGTTTAAAGTTTAATCCGAAAAGCACCATTAGGATTGACTAAACGTTCTCGGCGCGCGAGAGAGGGGAAGGGGGCCAGGGGCCGAGCATAAAGTTCAAAGTGCAAAGTCTACTATTCTCTCCCCCACTTTTCGGTGGAAGGGGGAGGGCGGCCCTGGTCCGTAGGAAGTTCCTCTCGCCTGCCATACTTGAGTAATCCCGAAGAAAAAGAATCCATGCCCGCGTCTCTCCTTTCCGACGAACACGCGGAAGCCCTACGGGCAGACAGCGGAATCTTTTAGACAACAGGAAGATGCTTTTACGTCGTGCTCCGGAGGATCATCGGGAACAGCGTCGCTCCGAGGATAAAGTTATTATACAGCGGATACGAAAAGTATGTTGCCACCAAATTTATGTTGGGTTCCGCGTTCGGATATCGAGTACAACGGTTTATAATAAAATCGAGAAGAGTTTTTCGTTTAACCTTTAGGTTAAACGTTAGGTTAGGCCTTTTTCGTTTGCTTTAACGAAATTCAAAAAATTAAATTAGGGAAACACTTTACAAGTACTTTAAAATCATTTACAAACAAACAAATAATGCTCGATGGCAATGAGTTCATTAGTTTTTGTCACAAAAACCAATTTTTTTGCAAACTCCTGACGTCGTAGACAAATGTTGAGATCAGATTTGAAGTCAGCGTGAAAAAATGTACGGGAAATGATGTATAACATGATGAAAAAAATTTTTTCCGCGCGTGGTATTGGAAAGCCACAATTTTCTTGATATTGCGCAAGTTCAATGAATTTTCCCAAGGTTAAAAAACGTTCTTACCATGATCTCCTTATTTCGCCCATGTTCTACAAAGTTTCAGCTTCAATTTAAAAAATATTTCATCGATCTACGTCATTTCTATCGAAAGTTCTGTGATTTTGAATCCGGTTTCGTCGAAATTGCCCAC
The DNA here is from genome assembly GCA_028454255.1 of Halictus ligatus. Classification (NCBI taxonomy): domain Eukaryota; kingdom Metazoa; phylum Arthropoda; class Insecta; order Hymenoptera; family Halictidae; genus Halictus; species Halictus ligatus. The sequence continues at coordinate 10,165,476 of CM052142.1, forward strand.
TGCGAGGCGTAGCAGGTGTTCAGGAAGAAGGTGCCTTTTCGCGTGAGCGCCGAGTATAATGTTCGAAAGCTGCACGTTAAAAGGAAGGTAAACGAGTTACAAATGCCGGCCGGGACCCGAACTTATAACTTCGAAACGCCGATGAATTATTCAAGGAGACATTCGGCTGAATAATTGATACACATGGTAAGTCAATGGGCACGCGTACACGTATATGTATATGTATACATAACGTTACGCTCGCGAGTCACTTGTACCAAGACATGAGGCAACCGGGGAGGGGGGAGAGGGGGAGGGGGAAGAACGGAGGCATAGTGTACTTTTGCCGTTTAGTTTGCAACTTGACACGTTACGCTAACGAGGGACGGAAGTGTGTCGTGCAAACTGCACGAGTACGCATTGTTTGCGCAAAACTGTTTGTTTCTTTGCCCGAAAAAAATCCCTCTCTTCTCGGACGAAGCAATCGTTGCATAGTAACCGGGCTGCACGTTGCGAAATAATTACAAACGCAACGTGCTCTCACCCGGTTGGACGAAACCTGTTTTCATTTTAATTTGGCCCGAAATTGCTGCGAATCGAGTACAAAACTCTGCAGTCGCAAATCCGTGGCAAATACACGGCAGATACACGCCAGATCTGTTACAGATACACGGCAGATACATGCCAGATCCTTGCGCTCGTGAAGGGGGCAGCTCGGTCGCACTGAGAGCTGACCTAATCTGGCTCCGGGAGCAAATATACAGGTTAGGTCCACTTTTAGCGCGACCGACCTGCCCTCTTCGGGAGGACAAGGCTTGGCACGGATTTGGCACGGATTTGTCGGCAAGTCTTGGCAAAATTCATATCAATACAATGTTTATAGCATTACTGTTATTAGCAAATCCAAATGCATTACAATATTTTACCTGCTTTAATACATCGGAGCAGAGGTTACAATCTAATGTTATACAAAATAATGCTGCGCGCCTAAGCGTACACATGTTTGCAGAGATATTCCAGAGGGGTTAACGTACAGCGAGCAATAACGTATTCAATTAATCATCTCGAGCTCTCGCATTTGGAATGATTTATTATATAAAATACAAGCGATAAACCGCAACAAGTATCACGTGCCCGATAACCAAAGTGAGTTTAAAATAATTCTCTTCACGCACGCACCCACATGGTGACCCACGAATAGTGCTGAAGGGTGGTTGAATCTTTCGGGAGGATCATGGGACGATAATTACGTTAGGAAAACGCATAACGCTTTGCCAATCAAAATTCCCGCTGATTAGACTGGACTGGTTACCTGCGACTTAAACAGAGCCGGTACCGGGTCTCGTGAGTAAAAACGATTTCGATTAGAATCGTTGCGCGTGACTCTCCTCCGAAGCTGCGTACGCGCATGAACGCAGAGGCGTACCCGCGGCGCGTGATTAGCGAGCTTATTATGGGAAAAAGAACGCGGGCTCCCCCCCGTGTCGGTGATAACTGTACATTGAAAAAAGAAATTGCGGCGCTGTTGTATCGCGCGAAATTAACTTTGCATGCGCCGGCGAACTTAGCCGCCTGCATTTTATCTCGGAATTAAGCGCTCCTCTGTTCGAATCGAGTTCGTCCACCATAGCGCGGTTATAGTGAACGCGACGACTGAATTACCTTAATACCATAGAGCCCCTGTTCATTTTTATGCGTGGGCTTCGGTGCAGGTACAAGCCACTTTCTCCTTCGAAATACCCAGAAATTTAAAAACAAATAGTTTACGCATTGGCTGGTAAACTAATTCCTGATAACTGAACAAAATGCACCGGAATGTACAACTTCCGCTGTGTCCAACAACATCCAGCATTTCCTACTCGAATGTCCTAAATTCTCAGCTCAACGATCCCCATCGAAAATGACCTCATGACCAGAAATTTAAACGAGAACAATATTGGAAACGTCCTTTTCTTTTTTTATATAAAATGTTATAAATTTGTTTTTTGCTATACCCCACCACAATGTATGTATTAACCTTCTCTTTTATATTCAATTGTAATCAATGTGGTCGCTAATGACCTAGCTGTTAACACTAGGTTTACGGAGCACTAAAAATGACTATTTATAAAATAGTACTTTATAAAAATAACATGAATGTATCTATCAATTTGTTAAATAATCACTCATGGATGCATTTTTACAATCTCGATATTCGCAATTGAAACATATTAGAAAGTAAATCTAGTAAATCTAGTGTTACTGCGACCACTTTAAAATAAACGATATATAATAATAATGATAATAATTCCTCCCAAAACAAAATAACTTAGGTCCTTTGGTCCAATGTGGAGGTTAGATCCATTTCAAGTCAGCAGGGTCAAAGTTTCGACTCGCTTTTCTTGCGGTTTTCTCGGCGAACCGGTGCCGCTGAAAATCGTCGGAAAAACGGAATGGATCATTGAAAAATCGCTCGGTCCCCGAAGAGCCGTCCGCAATGGCCGCGTTCCTCCGTTCGCCGGGGATCCGTTTGACGCCTGATCGCCGTCGCAGGACGCGTATCCGGGCGACCGACGAGCCGCGGGACGTAAAATTAAATTTTTCCGCGAACTTGGAAACGAGTTTTCGGATCTCATTTCCGAGGCGAATTCCTGGTTCGGCGAAAGCATCCCGTGGAGCGTCGCCGTTCATTTCGTTCGTGGTACAATGCGTCCTGGCCCGATCTCGAGATGTTATTCGACCCCCGGAGACGAAGGAGCACGATCAGCTTCGCGAACTATCTTCCTCTCCTGTTCCCGTGTCCCCGCGTGCTGCTCTCTTCGGCTTCTGCTGGCTTCACAGAAAGCCAGAAAAGAGAAAAAAAGAGGGAGAGTGAGAGAGAAAACGGAGAAGAAGCGAAACAAGACCGTGGCACAAAGGGAGAGACGATCGAGATGACGAGGGAGAAGGAAGGACGCACCGATGGAATTCAAGGTATTTTCCTGTCGTCCCGAAACGACCATGCCCGGCCCATTGAACCTTTTATTTACTTGCCAGCGTCCCGGAGCGGGGGAAGTCTCTCGAGCGAGAACACGAAGAGTGGACCGTCCTTGCTACCGATCACTCGGAACCGTTCTAACAGCTCTTATCATCCGACACACGGGAATCATACTCGAATTCTTTCCATTATCCACCCGCTATCATCCCCCTCACCCATGTCCGGTGAATCTTCTTCGACGACGATGCTCTCAGAGCGTGCGCGACGTATTTTTCTCGGTATTCGTGCCAATCTCTTTGAGACGAAGAAACATTCGCTGCGATCCCATCGAAGCACGCCTCCATCCGAACACATTATTTTTGCGAGATAGTCGCTGAAACAAGCGGATCGGAATCAGCATGAATATTGACGATTTCGTTTCGAATTTAATTGGTGAGAAATAGGAGGCGAACAACTTGGATTCTGTAAAAATCGTTAGAAAATAATATACCGGTAATTATTTGTATCCCTTTTTAACACAAGACTGCCCGATCAGACTTCATACAATTTTTATTGCAATACGTGCTTCAATGCAGAGGTTCATTGAAAAATGTCCGACGAAAACACTTTTACAATTTCAGTAATTGTGAAAGGAAAAATTAGGAAGCAGTCGAAATGACTTCCTTGGGCAATCCAGTGTTGAAAATACCAAATTTCCTGGAGGTCATAAAAATTCGTAATATTTCTGCACCATTGAGAAATTCGCTTATAAAATTTTGAAAGGCCAGTCTTTTTTTTTCTTGTCATTTTTACACGTGAAAAATTTGGATCGCAGGATTTCTGCCTCCAATTTCGAAGGAAAAGTTTGAACTGAACTTTTTTTCTCTCCGGAGAATTTCTGGCCTCTGGTAAAATATCGAGTCATTCTTTTTTTGCAAATTTTACGGAAATTTACATTCTCCGATGCAATTTCGACTTCCAAAGGAATAGATTGAACATATATATTTTTCTCTCTACAAAAACACTGTAGCGAAATGTCGAATAGTCATTGTTTTATACATTTTATAATCCGAAAGCTTAACTGAAATGCTGCAATTTCAATGGAAAAGTTTCAACTTAATTTTTCCCAAAAATCTGCAAAAAGGCTGCAATAAAATATCGGGTTGCCATTTTTGTGCAATTTTCACGAACGAGGCACTCGCGTTAATTATTGGAACTTCTATTTGAATTTCACCGGAACAGTTCCAAACTATTTCCAATTGTTTCTCTCCGGAGAATTCCCAGTTTCTAATTACAAAATCGTGAAAATAAATTTAGCAATATAAAACATTGAGTTACCAGGTAGGAAATACATTTATACTAAAACTGTTAGCTTCGATTTTCCAGGTTTTGCTCGTTGCAGTACTATTTTGCACGGGAATGCGTTCTATGTAAAATTGTTTCGGAACGTGGAGCGTGGCAATCAGTATGTCCCTTCTGATCGTGGTCGTCGCTGCCAGTCGAAAATTCGGGCAATCGAGAATTCGTGAAATCGTCCGGTGATAAATACCGACACGATCGATCAGCCAACAGTTAATTTCCGCTAATTAATCGGCTGTCGTAAACCATCGCCGCGTTGACTTCACGCACTGCACCTATGGCAACCATGCACCCACGTACATATATAGTGCTCCGCAATTTCCCAAGTTATTTGCCTCCGTCTCTAGGAACCACGAAAATTAACTTCCTCGAGGAACACAATCAATCCCCCCAATTAAATAAAACACGAACATACCGGAGAACATTCGGTAGTTCAGTAAAAATAATAATCGAAATTTGAAAAGTAAAATCCATACTGAATTTTCAATACTAATTTGCTATATAGGTTCTACATTACTTTACAAATATAACAAGAATGTGTCTATCTAAATTATTGGTCGCTTTTGAAATAATATGTACCCAAAGAAATAAATTCCCCATGGATGCATCGTTATAATCTCAATAATCGTAAATTAAAAATAGTAGAATCCGCCATTTTCCCGTAAATCTAGTGTTATCAATATTGTCTAAATTTAGTAATCGTCCTGTGACATTTCTATTGCAATTTTCTCATAAAATGGTAAATTCTGAACGCCTCATTTTCGCTGGGGTAAATTTTCAAGTGAAAGCAGATGTAAATTCTTCTCAATTTTAAAAATTCCAGTGGGGAGTTGAAATTTCCGTGGCCGGCGAAGAAGCTTGAAAAATCGAAAGTGCCGACGCTATTAGAATCGAGAAAGTATAAAACGATTCCGGCGGCGGAGGGTAAATCGTCGATTCGCTGTTTTTCGCTGCGTCACTATAGTATTTCGCATTTTCTTGCAGAAATCAAACGCTCGGCAAGCGTGTTCGCATGCCTCGCGCATGCTGAATCAGTGTCTCCGTTTCCGCTGGTTTCTTTTTAATCTTGTGCGAGGACTGAAATAGTTGGGATTTACTTCGGCCTCGTGCACGGTAGCTGATACGATTCGTCGTGGATTCGCATAAACCATATCCCGGGATAACAGTCGTCACGGCGAATCGTTTCCCCATTTTTCTGCGTCGACGAAAAAACCGACCAGTCGAACCACCGATCAAAACAACTCTCAAACTATAGCCAACGGTGCTGCACTGATCGAAAAAGACGATCTTACAAATGTTACCGACTGTCTAAATAATTTAAATTGTCGAGGTAAATATTACTGGAGTATTATTGCACTACGATTCAATGCAAATTCTCTGTCCACAAACTTTCGATGTGCTCGCGCATTATACGTATAAGTATAATGGCGATCTGTTGCTCCCGTTCGAAACGCAGCAACAGCTTTTTTCCTTCTCATTAGTAAGGACCCGTGTCTCGATTGAAACGTTCATTAGTAAAATGCCAAGTATTAATAAAAGAAAACAGAGCTCTGAATGAGCGGATGCCTAGATTAATGAATGGAGGAATTGAAGTGTCGGACGGAATTTTTAACGAGAATATCGTACGAACGAACCAACGAAACCATCTTCTACGCAAAATAAAATACACGCGAAAAATTAATTGAAAATGTACCGTGGAACGCGAGCAACGAATAGCACGGTCTACCAAACGAACAATTTTATCTACAAAGAATTTCATAGTTGAAGGAATTACACAGCACTGCGGAATTGTTAGGATTCTTAATTTCCAGATAGAAAGGGAACACGTAAACAATTATTTTCGCTTAAGAAACGCGCATGCGTCCAGCCATTTTCTCTTGAAGCACGTTTGAAATAAAACGCTCAAACTAATGGGGAGTTGTTGGAATCGGAATTTAAAATGTAGAACCTTGTAAAATTCAAAATTAGGTGTGCCCTAACCGCGCGTCCGTTTCTTACGGTATTGACACTAGAATAACGTGAAGAATTATTCAACTAATTTATTTCCCTGGATATATTTTATTAAATGGCGAAAAATTTGGGCGGCACATTCGCCTTATTTTCATAGAGTAACGTAGAATAGTGACTTTCAGCGTTCCTCAAGCCTAATGTTAATAGTCCTCGCCGAGAGTCGGCGTTTCAGCGGCCCGGTCGGCTTCAAAGATGGCGGAACATTCTTCCGCATATTAAAAGTCTTCCGTGTTCCGCGATAGGACTGCCCCGCTGCCTGCGGTCGCTGTGGTTTTGTTTGATGTCAAAAGTGCGCGATGATAACGGTGTACAACCTCAAGCCAAGCTTTCATAGCAATCACTTGGCAGTGTCCGCGCGCGCGACGACCGAACGACCGAGCCAACGGCGTCGCCGTCGCGTCGCGTCGTCCGCGCCATTACTGTTGCTGCAGAAATGCCGGCTACCTTCCTTTCTTTTTTTTTGTCCGTAGAAAAATTTTCAACCCCGTCGACACTCGCGCGCAAACCGTGAATAGAAAACCACCTGTTCCATTCCGCCATCTGCGTTTCCCGTTCCGCCGAGAAACAATATTTACCGAACGCCAACAGTTAATCAGCTGGCTCCCTTAAATATTGTTCGCCCGGGACGCACCTGTGGATTTTACGGCTGCGCGGTTATTTGTCCGATTTATTCAACGTTAGAACTACTGAGGAAGTACACTGGACTTACACTGTCCAACAAAATTATAAATTATATAATTGATTATAATTATAAACCTATTTTCGAGTTTTGCAATATCTGTTGGGTGATTCTTGTACACTTTGTCATCCTCAAAACTGAATCTGAAAGCAGAACTGCTCCATCATTGCTCAACGTTTTCGAAAAATGTTGGTTCTTGTAAAAATGCCCGATTTTGATACAATATAAATATAATATAATTTGATACAATATAAAGTTCTAATTGGAGTCAAGGGATAGTGGGGGAACTCTCCTCTACATATTCATATAGTCAATTATATTTTCATGTACTTCCTAATAGTTGTAAATGGTTGTTAAAGTTTCAAATTGAACTCAAATCAACAACGGGGCCACAGGGTACAGCCTGTAGAGTCCAATATGGCACACACTATTCCCAGTTTTTTAATTGTTCGGCCGCCCAATTAAAACAGTCAACTTTGATTGGTGCTCACCGAACCATAGCAATGAGTGAACCCGCTATGTAAATGGAACACGAAGCGACACACTTCAGTATCGGTGTGTCTCCGGGCCCCCTGATGAAGTAAGCTGCAAATGGTGACGAAATCTCTTGCTGGGAAATCTGTTCCTTCGGGACACGGCTTACCGAAAGCCTGAAAAGGCAGAACGGTTGATCGTCGATCAAATCCGCTGTCTCTTTGAACAAATAACGCGTCAAGGTGTGCATCGCGTGCCTCGGTCAGGAAAACTTGTCATGACCGTCACGAATAGAAGCCCAAGGCAAACCGCGAGCCGGTTCGATTTGCTCTATTTCGTAGCGGAGAGCCTGCTGCTGCTGCTTCAGTTGCAGTTGCAGTTGCAGTTGCAGTTGCAGTTGCTGCAGCTTCGCGGGGTGAGGCCGCAAGAAGCGAAATGAGGGTACAACGTCGAAAAGAAGAGAGCGTACGCAACCACCAACTAGGTACCACTATTATCTGTATGAGAATGCCAAGGTCAACCTCATTCCGAGGCCACAGTGACCGGCGTGTGTCGGCCGTGTGTACGCGCGGCCCGATATCGGCCCGAAACCCTACCTGCTCTCCGACGATTTCCTCGGATTTTTTCGAATTTATGGGGTCACCGATCGATCCCACACGAATTCCCTGTTTTAACATAATCCCTTTTAACACTAGTTTTACGGGGCGCTAACAGCGACTGTTTCACATTGCGTTGTAGAAATAACAAAATTGTGGTTCAATTTTCACCCATTTTTATTGTAACACGTGCACAAAGACACGAATCTATTGAACAGTTCTGCACAAGTGCGTCGTTGCATTCTTAATAATTGTAAATTTAGAAATCTCGAGTACATCATTTTGACGGGTCTCGTAAATCTAGTGTTAAAGGCCCTTAAGAGGAAAATTTAGTTTTGCTGGAATTTGTTTGTATAAAATCGAACTTTGTTGGGAAGAGACTACGAGGAATTAAGGGTACGTTAATTAATTATATTATACACACAATTCTCTATGGTGCACTTGTGTAATATACTCCATAATTTCATATTTCTATGAACGGTGCATTGCTCTTGTCTAAGGCGAAGTACTCGAAAACAATTTTTCCTAGCAATTTTTCTGTTTGTTACGTTAAATATTTCAATTGAATCAGAATTCTTCAAAATTCAAAATAAAATTTCAGGAAATATGAAGTACAGGAATTACGTTGATATTAATTAAGGAGAATGAAACGAATCTGAACGAAACGAATAAAGAATCACTGCTGGCCATCGGAAAAAATAATAGCGTTTAACTGTCGGCTTAGGGAAGGGAACTTGAACGAAACCGAACGCATAAAGAATATAATCACACGCTGTGTAATTGGATTCCTCTTTCTAGTTAAAACTTCCGTCCCCGTTCTCTTTAATTATTCCGTTTGTCTAGTTAAAACTTTTTGTCCGCGCTCCCTTCGGTTATTCTCTTTATCTAGCGGAAACTTTCACCCCCTGGCCGAACAATAAACGAAGAATTCAGTAGACGGCTTACGATTTCGATTTCTTATACACAGTACATGCAGAAGATTGAACAATAAATATTTCTAATTACTCTAAGTACTCTATAATTAGCGTGAACTACCATCACGAACAAATTCTACACTAACTATTATTATTCGTTCTTTACCTGTATCCGTTACCGAAACTCAGCTTGGTGTCTTAAGAACACCAAAACGAATTGTTAATGTAAAAATAAGCAGTCGAAACTGCGTGGGCTTGACACACGCGGGTTATTCGAAAAATCCCAAGGTCCCTGGACCTGGAAAGGACAACCATGAGCGACGCGATTTATGGCAGAGGTGGACCGAGAGAAACGGCCCGAGGCATCAGCCCCGCGGAATCGAGAATTAAAAAGGTCGCTTCAAAAATAGAGGATGGACCAGCTGCTGGATCGATTTGGCTCCGAAATCGGACGCGATTAAATTCGGTCGAAGCCGCTCGATCGGAGGCTCTCGAAATAGCTGTTTGAGAGGGAGGTTAAGAGCGCTGGTCGATAAAGCGTCCCGAACTATTGGGACCGTTAGAAGAAGAGCGGAGCAGACGGTTCGCAGGACGCGAGTCGCGTGGAGGCGTGCGACTATGCGAGGTATGCAGCCGCGGACATTTTTCTGGCTTTTTGTCATAGCTGTCCCGACGTCCCCTCCATCGGTCACGCCGAAAAAGACGACCACGCAGACGGTGGCGCGGGCAAAAAGTAACATCCTCATCCTCGGCCCGCGAACGCAGCTTTCGCGGGCAAGAAAAACGATTTACTAGACTCGCGCGAAATGTCGCTTCGTTAAGAGCTTCTGCCAACCTCTGGAAAATCGGTTTTTCCCTTCGACGTAGGACGGTCTCTTCAAGAAAATCCCTAACCCCTAGGCCGCTAGTGCCAGAACCAGAGGGTGTGTCATGCTCCACCATTTTATGGCCTGACGGGACCCACGGTCTCACTGGAGAACAATATCAACCCTTTGCACTCGAAGCTATTTGAACTCCAAAACGAAACTTTTCTTCCGACCTAGAATATTTCCCTTCTATATATTTTTTTTCATGTTATGACAATGGTGCAATTTACTCGTACAATACTGAAGTGTTCAGTAATTTATTAAATTGATACAGCAATTTTTAGTGACGCTTTACCGTCGACATTCGAGTGCTAAGGGTTCCAGATTTTTTATTTTACAATTACCGAAGTGGTAAAGATGCATTCTTCAATGAAATCTCGTCGTTTTTATAATACAACATGTATTTCAGACAGTTTTAAGGCTTGGTAGGTTTAGTGCTAGATCGAGTGGGTACGCTCATCCGTAATAAGGCGAAAACCGCCCCGATTGCGTCGCCTCATATCGGAGGAAAACTAGTGGACATCCAAGCTGAAGCGATATCATTTTCAGATTCCCTGGATGTCCTCACCTAATTTCGCATCCGATTATTTTTGTGATGCATAAAATCGACAGTCTACTCACGAGTGCAGGATAAATAAAAAACAAATAGATAAAATCCCAAGGGGCAAAATTGATAACTTCGAATAAATCACCAGTCTATATTCTTGAATCTATATTCGTTTAAAAATCTTGAAATGAACGTCAGAGATAGGGTTTCTCTCGGCAGGTAAAAATTCATTTAGGACACGCGACAGATGGAAACGGGAGAGATTCATTTACGATCTGCAGGAGAGATTGTTCGCATCGGAATAAATGGTAAAACGGTCTGGCACGCGGTGGAAATCGCGGGTCTCGAAGCTTCCCGAAGAAAACGATGAAGCTCCCACGGATTTTCCCCGTAGCAGGCTATCAAGTTTCTTTTTTATTTTCTCTTTTTTTTTCTCTCTTCTCGGGTGTATGTACGGAAAGTCGAATTAGGAGCGCTGAAGCTGCTCTCGAATTCAATTACAGCGGTCGCGATGAAAACGGGGTGGACGGACATGAGGCGGTAAAGGTAGCAACGCCGTTAGCCAGGGCTTGTAAATGATCTTGAGTTAATCGGCGACCCTAGCTAATTTAATGTACGAGGGGCTTTCGCTCCGGCGTCGTCCTGCACGTCGCGGGAATTTTATACGACCCCGAAGGCGTTTTTATGAAACACGAACAAATAGAACGCTTTCTCACGTGATTCTGCGGCTCCGTGCGGCTCCGTGTCTCCGGGGATCTTTCGAACAACAAATTTCGGCCCGATTACGCTTCCATCGAGAAATTACTCACTTGTTCTTCTTCAAGGTGTGACAGAACTACGTTTCGTTAAATTCCGGTCTCGAATTGTTTCCTTTTTCTGTGTTTATATGGTGTCTTTACTAAATTAAATATATGCATATGACTTAGAAAAAAATTGTATGGAAAAATTATATGGAAAGTGTAACAGTATAGAAGAACCTAGATAAAATCATTCAATAAATAAAAATTGAAATAAAACAGCATAGAAAAATGGGAGGAATAACGAACCCAGATAAAATCGTTCAATAAATAAAAATTGAAATAAAACAGCGTAGAAAAATGGAGAGAATAACGAACTTAGATAAATTGATTCAATAAATAAAAAGTAAAATAAACCAGCATAGAAAAATGGGGGGAACAACGAACGCAGATAGAATCGTTCAATAAACAAAAATTAAAATAAAACAGCGTAGAAAATTGGGAGGAATAACGAACCTAGATAAAATCGTTCAATAAACAAAAATTAAAATAAACCAGCGTAGAAAAATGGAGAGAATACCGAACCTAGATAAATTCATTCAATAAATAAAAAGTAAAATAAAACAGCATAGAAAAATGGGGAGAATAATAAACCCAGATAAAATCGTTCAATAAATAAAAATTAAACTGTAACAGTATAGAAAAATGGAGAATAACGAATCTAGATAAAAATATACAATAGATAAACATTGAAATGTAACGGTAAATGAGGAATAACGAGCCCAAAATAAATAAATCGATGTAAAAATAAAAATAAAGACAAAAATAAAAATAGAGACAAAAATGCAGTTCGACAAATTGTACAGTAGAAGATGGAACAACTCTGGCACAATTTCCGAAGTCACAGAACATTGATTCGAAGCGATTCGGTAGAATAAAAAAAATTGCCGGAAAAGTGCTGCACCTGCTCCACTCGCAGGAAATGCAGAAGTCCCTCGAGAAATGTTGATCTTGTAAAATCGGCGATTACACAGGACTTTTTCCCCCCGATTTATTTCGACAACCGGCCGCCATTCCGTAATTTACGGGCTACTACTTTCTTCGTACGGTTTATCTCGTGTTACTATGCGCGTGTATCTTCCTCTTTCTCCTACTTTTCTTATCTTGGTCGAGGCGTCGTGCTTCTGTGAATAACGATGTTATTACCGGGACATCGATAAAAATGTTCCAGGCAAGTCCTATCGCTGGTCGATATATACATATATATATATATATATATTACTTCCGTTTTCGTACTAATTGCCCGGCACTATTCTTTCTTTTTACATAAAACTTATCTGGAAAATTACGCCGGACATTATTCCCGACCTCGAAGGGCCAAACCCGTCCCTGTGTGTAGGTGTCCGTGCGTTACGGCGACCAATTTATTACGTTATTCCGCCGATAACACGGAAACACCCGAATACTGATACCGGCGAGCGGCGTCCTTTAATCGGCGGTGGATCTCGATTTTTTATGGGAGCTTCTAATCTGGAAACGGAATTTTTCGATTCGGTCGTGAAGACGCTGTACCGGGGAAAACTGTACGACTGCATTTCAGGTGAAATATATTTATTACTGGCCCGCAGATCTTTCGTACAGGCTGTGGAGAAATGTTTACAAAACGTGGCCGTGAAATTGTCCTTCGCCTTGAATCTCAAGGTGAACAGTTTTGTTTTTATCGCATTGCGTTCTACGCCGACGAACGAATTATCGGGGACCTTGAAACTCACCCTCGGACGTCACCGACGCTGCGGCGTTACAAATGTTATAATTACACCTTGCTGCTCCCGGATCAATTACTTACTTACGATTATCAATAATTGATGCGTTTCGATCGATTAGTCACGATACCCCGTAATTTGCAATCGATAATTTTCAGCTCGGATTACAACATTGTGTAACGTCCGAGCTCGGACGCCTTGCAAACAATTAAATACCTTCTTGCATCTTAGTAATCACGTTTCAATACGATTTGATTAATTCTTGATGTTATTATTTTGTTTCGGATCGAATTTATTCGAGGACTTGCCGATCGCTTAGTACTTTGTTTTAAACGATATTCACTCTCGATGGTAAAGGAGTGGTGGAGAAGTCGTAAATAAAATCCCCTCTCCGAGATTATCGATTTTAATAACTTTTAGTCGTAAATAACCAAATATCGTAGTTTGTTTTACAGAGAAAATTTTACAAAGCCATGCCCATTAAAGATGAAATACGATCTTGAAAGGATATTCTAGCCACAAAAGTTTACGTACAATCATCATTAATACATCAATTAATACCGCACTCAAACTAGAACAATTCTCAAAAATTAATGGCGTCCCACTTACAAAATATTCTGATAAAAATTCAGGGTTGATACAGGGGTTAAATAAAGATCCATTTCATGCCCTTTCACATTGAAAAACAACGGTAACAATATTCTTCTCTGCTCAGCAACACCTCCGTTTCCGTTTTTCACCGTTCCGAACCAGTACACCGACTGTTGCGACGGACTGTACTCCTCGCAGAAATGAATGCAGAGGTACGTGTAAAATAAGCTGCAATATATTCCGACAGGGGGCACAGTTTAGGTGAATAAGCTTCGGGGCTTATTATACATTAAAATCGTATCCGGGCACCGAAGCACCGTCCGAAATGTTGCAACAAGTGGACTATCCTGAGCAGTCGGACGAAGATTTGCGTCACTCACTGTCGGAAAGCTTGTCACGAGAAACTTTCGTCCGTGTAGAGATAGTAATCTCGGAGATACACGGGCGTCTTATACTTATCTATAATAAATCACGTGAAACTGTTCGACGGTTCTACCGTATAGACACACCGACACGGATTTTTACGCGGCCTGTGAACGCCATTTAAGGAAGGAAGCGAGCGACAAAACATGTGTGCATTGCACACCGGGCAAAGTGAATTTCTCGGTCCATAAGCGAATCCGGAATGCTCTTCTATGCAGAAGAGAAGATCGGTTGCTTTCCACTGCAGCCTCGGAATTTGCCGATCTAACGGGACCTGCATCGCCTGCAGGCGATTGCGACAATTGCCACCTGATCAGGCGCGGACCAAATCCCGAGGATTCCGGCCCGAAATCTGTTCTACGATTTCGGGAACCGTCTCACGGCCCGACAACGGCCCGACCAAGAAAACTAAGCTGGACAGATCTCAAACCCCTCATTCCCTTCACCCCCGTGTCGCTTTTAACCCTTTGCACTCGATGCTATTTGAACTCGAACGTTTCTTCCGACCTAAAATATTTCTAGAAAATGGTGCAATTGAAATGTTTAATAATTTATTAAATTGAAGCAAACTTAGTATTGTAAAAAATATTTTGAATAATGATACAGCAATTTTTAGTGGCGCCTTACAGTCGCCATTCGAGTGCTAAGGGTTAACACTAAACCTACCACGATTTTTCCATTTTTTTTCATTTATATTAACTCCAAAACAAAACATTTCTTCCAACCTAGAAAATTACCCTGCTATGAAAATTACCCTGATATGTTCAGTAATTTATTAAATACGCACAAAACTAATATAAAACATATTTTGAATAATTCTACAGCAATTTTTAGTGGCGCCTTACAGTCGCCATTCGACTGCTGAGGGTTAAATCTTCCTTCGAGAAAGTAATTAGAAAATTTATCGAACTCCAAGTGCACAGCAACGTGTAAAACTTGAGTTTACATTAATTTTACAAGGTTGCCTACATCGTCCAGCTTTATGCGAAATAAAAATTGCATAAAGAAACGGGAGCTAAATACTTTTCAGCCTTTCAAATGGCACCTGTTCTCAGTCATAATTCCACAAAGGAATAAGTATGCAGTGATTTCTCTATATATGTCGCCAAGGCCTGGACGGTAAACGTCGCGAAGCTATCCCCACTATACCGCTCGAGGGGCCACAAATCTCGAGAGACCTCTGCCGCCGAGTAGTGTAAACATAACAGGACTCGGGTACGTCTCCTTGACGATACTTGACGCTGACCAGACCCGAGTTGTTGACAAGTATCGTACACAGAGATGTACAGGGTGAGTCCGAAGAAACAGAACACCTAAATATCTCCGTTACTTTTCGTTGTACAAGAAAACTTCTTGGGACAAAGTGACACTGTTCGAGGGGCCACATGTAACGGTGCGAGGGAAACAATTTTCAAGCTGATTTTCTTATGAGATTTCAAGGTCGTCGATGTGTTTTTAAACAGAACGATACGTCTCCGTTAACGCAGTATTGTAGCTGACAAAGTAACGAATTCATCCGTGTAACGAAATATGACCTACAAAACGACCTTCAACCCAGAAAAGTGGACTAAATAAAACTCAACCTGTAAGACTCATTTGCTTAATTTTATTTTTATATGCTGAATTAATTGTAATTTTGTAGGGAGGGTAAAAAGATATTTGCCACAAATTTAGTTAACGTCTCAAAGAAATTAATTTATCCAGTCAGCAAGACATCTGTGATTTTAACAAAATTATTGTAGCTGACAAAGTAAGGAATTCATCCATGTAACGAAATATGACCTACAAAGTGACCTTCAACCTAGAAGAATGCAATAAATAAAACTCAACCTGTAATACTCATTTGCTTAATTTCTCTATACAGAGAGGGGGGGTGTATCCAAAAGTGAATTTTTCCCCTAAAAATCGGCGGGATTCTCGGATTGTCGGTCCGGAGGGTCGAATCCCGTTGTAAACCAGATCGTCGGGATCTCGCCGTCGACGATCTTTACCCGTGATGGCTGGCCTGGTGCCGATCGGCGTGTCCGTCGGAGCGTGTCCGGTGACGTTCTGCGGACGTCCCGCACGAAATGGAAGACATCAAACGTAACGTCCGTAGTCCAATACGAGTCCGGTGCGATCGTGCCGGCATGGCAGGAGGTCAAAGAACGCGAATCGCAAACTCATGCGATCGGCGCGTTGCCGGCCTGACTCTCTCCTTCTCCCTCTCTCTACTAGCTCTCCCTACTCTCTCTCTCTCTCAAGAGTATTCCGGAGAAGGAGAGTCCGGGGGCAGATGCAAGGTGCAACGAGGACAACGATACCTGGTATTCGCCAGCTGCCGTTGAACGTGTTCAATGCCGCAGTTGGAGCAAGAAAGCGGTCGGGAGAGAAGAGATCGGTCTCGGCCGGTACGACCGGGTGGTGGGGATAGGAGCCGTGTGGGCCGCCGGTGCTACTCTCCTGGCTTCGTGTTCCTCTTTCGACTTCAGTTTCTCCTCTACACGTAGACCGGGAGGTATAGCGATCGCCGAGAGCCGGCTGGCATGCTCTAGGCCGCGGCAGCCGAGCCCAGTCTCACCAGCAGCGCGACACCTGGACCGGCCCCGACGGACCAGCTCTATTCGCCGAAGGACCCTAACGGCGACAGGTTACCACCACCAGCTCTCGCGACAGTGGGAACTTCCTGAAGATCCGCCAAACTGTCTCTCTCTCTCTTCGTCGCCAAGAGATCACCAAAACCGGGACTCTTGAAGGTCCCAGGATATTGGAAGACTACCGAGTCCAGCAGCCTGAGGTGACTCCGTGGTGGCCGGGGTGGCTGGGACAGTCTAACGGAGTCCGTGCCCGGGGGAAAACGAAGAAGAAGAAGAAGAAGAAGAAGAGGGATGTGCCGCGGTCGTCTTGTGAACTCTGCCGGATCGTTGATCTCGAGATAAAAGAAACGAGAGAAGAAGGAGAATCGAGGGAACGCGAACGCCTCGCGGATATTACTGTGATCGCGGTCGCTCGGCGTCCACCGGTGTGTGTCTCGTTCGGCGGTAGTCGTCGGCTCGCGCAGCTTGAATGGGAATGATCCTGGGCCTGACTGCTACGTCACCGGGGTCGTAAAGATAAAACGGTAGGCAGAGGAGGAGCGGAGAAGAAGAAGAAGGAGGAGGAGAGAGAGAGAGCGTCGAGAGAAAATCGCGCGCGGGGAGCTAGAGCGGTAGACGCGGAGCGAGTTGACAGTCGACGAGGACGAAGCGAAAGGCAGCTCCGAACTCGTTAACCGGTTTCCGCGGATCGGCATGCAGAACGACACTCGGTGAAGACTACGTACCTCGCTCGCTCTCGCGCGCGCGAGCTCGAGCGCCTGGCGAAGCCCTCGATCTTCCTGTGCGTGTCCCACGCATAAAGCGATCGGACCGGTCCGCTGGATCAGAGAGACGGATGATCACCTGCCGGATAATATACCCGAGCCGCACGCTCTCTCGGGCCTGACGGCCCGCTCCCGGGGAAACCATTGACACCGAATGCGACGGGAAGACCGGAGAGAAGACAGTTGGCAACCTTCAGTCGGCAAGCTGCCGTTGACCACCGAAATAGAAGGCCGTTCGGAGGTGTCGATCTTCGTGGATATTTCGAGTCGCGGCTCTTCGGGGCAGGTCACGGCCGGCAAACTTGCGAATTCCTCGAAGTTCCTCGCCGGCTGACGAAGCGAACGAAGGGCTCTCGGTGCCCGCGAGCCGGTATGCCGCCCTGGCCACACGGTTTAGAAAGTGTGTTTGGTGATCCTGTGAACAAGTGTGTGACCGAGGCCCGAGCGGATTCGGTGGAGTCCGCCCGTGAGGGGAGTGTTCGCGGTTTCGTTCGGTTGTGTTTGTGAATATGGATCGAGGTGAGCTCGGATCGAGGATCGATGGGAGCGCGACGGGCAATTGAACGGAAGTCGCGAGCCAACCGGAAAAATTAGCAAAATCCGGCGAAAGCCGCGAGCCGTGCGCTTCGAGCCGTGTTCGAAGACGAAGAGGTGCAACGGTCGCCGTGGCATGAGGAGGTTCACACGCAGGCGCAAAACCCTGGCCGCATTCTCTGCGATTATGGGACGCCTTGGTAAAGGCTCGCAGAGCACGACGAGGCCCATCTTCAGGGTGCAGTATCGCAAGCTTGTGGACGAGTACTCGCAGCAACAGGAACAGCTGAAGTTTATGCCAGCGTTGCCCGACTACATGTCCTACTGCTGTTGTCGATGTGGTCACACTCAGAAACTCAAAGTAAGTTCTTGCCGTCCGCGTACGTATACTCGCATACTTTTCGGGTAGCCCGTCTGGTTTGACGGTGGCACATTGGTTGGCAATGCCACGAAGTCGGCTGTCGATTATGCTTCTGCCAAATTGTGATTTATGCATGGAGAAATTGACTGGGCTGAGACGGTGGAAGATTGGAAAAATTTGGGAATATTGCTATAGTGTTTTCAGTGTGAGAAATTTAATAAGGGATGAGACGAATTTTTATTTCACTCCTGTTGCGTAGAATCGTTACCGAACACTTTCATTTTGCATAAAGATCCACAGTATTGCGATGAGATATTTTTATTTGAGAATTAAGTGTAATTTTGTAGGGAGGGTGAAAAGATATTTGTTACTTTGCGTAAAGTCTCAAAGGAATTAATTTATCCAGCCAGCAAGACATCTGTGATCTTAACAAAACGGTAATCGCACAAAGATTATTAAATTTAAAAAACTGTTTGAGATATCGATATAATTTTAGCATGGAAAATACAGGGATATTCATTTCATAAGTACATAAAATTTCGAAGGACGAATTTTAAAGGGACTAATTCAGGGACTTAGTTCAGTTAGACGTTTGTATTTTAATAAAATAATGAAGCACTATTGAATTAGGGTAATAGGTTATTACTGAAAGGGTTGTTTAAGATATGGGTGCAATTTTCGCATGGAGGATATTTGTTTCAATATATGTATATATTTGATAAAAATGATTAAATGAATGAAATTCCTAAACGATCATAAAACAGTCTGAAAAAATACATCTCCTACAGGCATCTATTAAACGAAGCATAATTACATTCTCGCCAACGAACAATAAATTTCAAAACCGCTCGAAAAAATAGTACCAGAATATTTTCTCGAAATGATAAAATCGAATGGTAATTCTGCCACATAGCTCCCAGGACACATGAATTGTACAGTGAAAATTGTACAATTATACAGTGAAAAATCCAGTTTAATTATTCCGTAAAAAGATGCAGGAAATTCAGAGAGAGAGAGGGGGAACAATGCCGTCAAAAACAGCTCGTTCGACCAAAGACACAGGAATCGTTGAAACGATCCGGGGGGTTCGTTAACATCTGTCAGCATTCTTCTTAGAGTGCCGTCGCACATATTCGCCGAGCCGGTCCGTTAGCTATGCGCCGTATTAATTAATCGCAATTGTATCGCGGCCCCGACGCTCCTAATTCGCGGAAAAACGAGCGCCCATTGTCTCGTGAAAAAGGGAGGACTCCGGCTAATTGACGGCCAATGCTATTTTCGGAGCTGGAAGACGCGGCTGGTAGACTTATTTTGTAATGAGCGTGAGACAAAGGAAAATAAAGCAGAGCGAGGAGCGCGGCACCCGGCTCCCCGTGAAACAAGAGTTGCTTAATCCCACCTTTTACCGCGTCCGAGGAACAAGAATCGGCGGTTTTCGAAACCTGTCATGAACAAAACGACCGACGGGGCGGGGGGATGACAGGAAGACGACGATTATCTCTCCGGGGGCTGGTCTCGGGAATCGCGAAAGGGTTGAGTCGCGTTCGAAAATCCTCGATGAATACGGTAGTTTCCTAAATCTGCTACACTCGCATTTACACGAGCCATCTCTTCCCCCACCTCTCAGTGCCATATCTCAATAAACAAGGGGATCAAATTACTTAAAAGAGTCGGTCAAAGAAAATTTCATTTTTGTCCTATCATCCCGAATGTGGTACCAGCGGATTGCTGAGATTCTCCCGATTAAAACGAGCCCAAACACGACACGAATCGGACCAGTTTGATACTTAATGAAAACAACATAATTAAGAACATTCGTGCGATTCCTGTACACGAAGTATGTAAAAGTAGTCCGATTCCCGTCGTGTTTGGGCTCGTTTTAATCGGGAGAATCTCAGCAATCCAACGGTACTGTGTTCAGAAAGGTAAGACGAAAATTATCGGATCTAAAATTTTTTATTGCGCGTTTATTTCTCGCGGCATCCTGTCGAACCTCGGCCGTCGGTGCTAGACAAATCGCTTCCGCTCACTGTATCTACTGTATTAACACGTCGTGTCAATTCCTCGAAGGGAAACGCTGCCCCGTGACGCAAGAATGCGACTTCCGGTTCCCGGACTCCGCGAATTTAAGCAAGAGCCACTCTAATGGGGCAGATCGAGCCGAAACGATTTTCACATGCGCTCCGCGGTAACAACAACCTGTCACTTCTCATGCTATTTCGTACCTGCTCGACCGGTCGACGTGTTAAATAGGTCTGCTATCCTAGTAAGTCCTAAACGAACTGGTTAGGCCGAAACATGGCCGACGGAAAACGGACACGAGAAAACGTAAAGAGCAGTAAAGAGTAGTACAATCAATTTTATTTCGAATGACGACTGTAAGGCGCCACTAAAAATTGCTGTATCATAATTTAAAATATTTTGTACACTATTAAATTTGTTGGTATTTCATAAATTACTAAACATTTCGGTACTCTACGAGTAAATTGAACTATTTAAGTATGTATAGCATTCAAAAATATATATAGAAGGAAAATATTCTAGGTCGGCAGAAATGTTTCATTTTGGAGCTAAAATGGCTTCGAGCGATTAAAATATTTCGACGTAAAACGGAGGTATTACCGGATTTTTGGGCCCGAATGCGCCACAGCGCGAGGCCCCGTAGGCCCCAGAGGAAAAAGCTGGAATTTTTAAGGTTTCAAGGAAGTCGAACCGAATATCTAAAGCGAGGAAGGAATTCGTCGGAGGGGGAGGAAGAGGCTCGTTGTCGTACCAAGAAACCGCCGGCTATCTAACCGAAATACTACCAAGCATTAACGTTAGCTGGAATAGCACTTGATCATCTCCGATAACCAATCTACGACAGTTTGAATAGTTTCCGTGCACTTCGAGCAAGGAGGAGACGTTCGTCTTGCGCAACCACTGTGTTAACTAATTATTGGTACAGCGCTGTTTGAAATTCCATTTTAAATGTCGGAGTTGAACCGGCTCTTTGTTGGCACGGTTATTTTTCCAATTCACGACTCCAGCCCGAGGATTTTTCAATGGGTGCTGCAATTTTAATCGCGGAGCAACAGGTCTCTCTCGATAACATAAACATTTCTCTTGGGATTGAAAGACGATTTTTAAAATTGAAAATCCAGTGGGTACAATATTAATGCTTTCAACTTTCGAACCTGAGATTGTTAAAAATCTGTTTCTCGTGGCAGGAAAAATGTTTAAATTCATCTAGACAAAGGAAATAGTTCAGAACGTTTAATTCGATGGGGAAGTCAGTATTTCCTTTTCCAGGATTGTGGAATTTCGAGCAAAATAATTTAAATAAAATTATATTTCTTTTCTGAATAATTTTAATGAATCGTGAACGGCACAAAAGTATTTTTCGAGTATGTTCGGTAGTCTTGCATTCGGTGTACAAAACCATTCAACTCTTGTGTAAAATATTTCTATGATATTCGAGATGGCAGAAATATTTCGGAGCTGAAAATTATAATGAAATGGATGTTTAATTGCGACGATGAGTGTGGACGTGTACTATAGTAGTTTCCAAGAGGCTCCATGTGGTTCTGGAGTCGACCGGATGAGTGGTCCAGAGGCGAATCCGTTCGAACGCGGTGTCCCATCGTGTTCGACAACGACCGACTCGGTAAATGATTTTTAAAAATAGTAAAGGTCGATTTGGGTGCAAGTAGAACGTCGGATCAGCCAATCGAGGCGAATCACCGATCATTCGAATGCATACAGAAGCCTCTTCGAACAGCCTAACCTTAGCGATATACCGTACGCGAGCGAAGAGAGCCGCCGCGGAGAGAAAGAGAGAGAAAGAGAAAGTGCGAGAGGAAAGAGAAAGAGAGGGGAGGGGATAAGCCGTGGGATCGGACGGGCACATTCCTCAGGTCCGTACTTATGGCTGTTCGTGGCATCAGATGCCTCGTGCTTGCTGCCTCTTGCTCCTTTACCGATAGAGTGCCTGCATAATACTGATATTTCACCGGGGTCCTCCATGCCTCTAACATACTCCCGCACTTCAGTCGCCGGGATTCGAGAAGCTCCGCGGAATTTCGAAAACATACTGATCTGACCGCACACTGGTTCACCCGAAAATTGTCTTTTGCGCTTCAGGAATTTTAGGATTGCCTATCGATTCGAAACTGAAACACTGCAACCCCAAGGAAAGGTGGGGAAAGCTTTACAGGAGGTAAATTTTAATTACTGGTATTTAGATGAATTTTGGATTTTGTCAGTGGAGAATTGATCTTTCTGAAAACTTCTCGCTCTACTACAAATTTCTACTGCAAATTTTATGCGCCTTTTGAGAAAATTTCAGAAGGAGAATTCTGCAGATTTTGACGAAATGATACAAGTCTACGTATTTGGACAAGATCGGATTCAAAATTGAGAAACTTTCGATAGGAATGAGGTAGAGCGATGAAATTTTTTTTAAATTAAAGCTCGAACTTTATAGAATATGGGAAAAATAACCTGCCCACCGGCGGTTAGGGTACGCTCCGCGCAAAGGCTCGAGGATTTCGACACAATGAGAAGCTGTTGCTGCAGCGAGACCGGCGCGCGTGCAGTCTGATATCCGGCGAGGTTTCCGCGCGGCTGCGTAGAAGCGAAAAGAGAAAAAGAAAAACAGGAAAAGGGGGGGGGGGGGGAGAAAAAGGAACAGGGAGAGGAGTAACCGTCGAGGCACTTATCGCCGTTTTCCACGTAAATCGTCTTCAATCCTTTTTTAA
This sequence comes from Halictus ligatus, assembly GCA_028454255.1. NCBI lineage: Eukaryota > Metazoa > Arthropoda > Insecta > Hymenoptera > Halictidae > Halictus > Halictus ligatus. Next base: position 10,188,323 of record CM052142.1, read on the forward strand.
CCCGGCCCTTTAAAGTTATGCTCGGGCCAGACACGTTTATCGCGATGCATTCGCTCTAGTTCCTCCTCCCCGCGACACGTCGCGCGCGCGCGCGCTCGCTCACGGCTTTTCCCACACTAGCGACTAGCACAATTTAGATAAACCGCAGCAACCGGGCGCGGAGAGATTAAAAGGTTAGCCGAGGAAACAGAGTACGTTAATTGCAGCCACTTGAACCGCGACCTTAACACAAGAAACCAAAAGGGCTGGGCCCTCCCCCCACCCCCCCCCCCCCCCCCCCCCTCCCCCGCTCCACGAAAAACCGTATTTCTCGAAAAAAAAAAGATCTCATTTTTACGTGACTGCCGCCGCGGAACAAGTGGCCGCGTCCGTTTACCCCGGGGATTATTTCGAGAACACGCTCGCCGTACACTCGCGACATTTTGGTTCTCGATTTTTCAACTAAACAACCCCGAAATAAACATTAAGCTGGCGCTTTTATTCTTAGAAACGCTCCGTTCGAAAGTTGGCTGGTTAATCGCCCGAAAATTCTCCGGTGCAATTTGTTTTCTATCCGCGAAAGGAAAATTTCTATCGTTGCAGTCGAGTTATAGTTTCCCCCAAAACGTAAAATTCTGGTAACGGATTTCCCCCACGAAGCCCAGTAAATTGCAGAAATTGTTTACTCCAAGAAATATGGAACGTCGGATTTTCGAGCGGGAACCTGTGACCCCTGCGGTGAACAACCCCCGCCGGAAATAAACATTAAGCTCGCTTTTTTTCAGAAACGCTCTGTTGGCTAGTTTAATTTGCGCAAAATTCTCCGGAGAATTTGTTTTCTATCCGCGAAAGGAAAATTTCTACCGCTTAGTGTGATGCGCAATTGATTCCCGGAAAACGGATTTTCCCCACAAATCCCAGTGAATTGCAGAAATTGTTTACTCCAAAAAGTACCTGTGCCCCTTGTAAACAACCCCCGGCTGATATAAACATTAAGCTCGCTCTTTTGTTATCAAAAACGCTCTGTTCGAAATTCGTTGGCTGGTTTAATCTGCGCGAAATTCTCCGGTACAATTTGTTTTCTGTATCCGCAAAAGGAAAATTTCTACCGTTTCGTCAAATAAATGCGCAGTCGAATTGTTTCCCCCGTAACGGATTTTCCCCACAAAGCCCGGTAAATTGCGGAAATTGCTTGCCCCAAAAAATGTGGAAAGTCGAATTTTCGAGCGGGAACCTGTGCCCCGTGCGGTAATGAGGAATCTCTTCCGGAGAACGGTGGTTAATTCGATTGCAATAATTTCGGCTGTTCGGAAATCGAGGTAATCGCACACAAAGGAATTTTCTACAATTGCTCGCGTGTCGGGGATAATTCCAGCAATTCTGATCGCATCTAACGTTGCTCGAGCAATTACGCAACCCGGCCGCGAGCCGACGAAATGTTAGTAGGTCCACGCAAGTCCGATTACCAATTCACCCTGAGATTAAGCGGGGGTGATAGCGAATGAAACTCTCCGCGGCGCCGCGTAGTGTACACACACACACACAGAGAGAGAAATACACGCACACACTGTTACAACCGAACCCGCGAACGTATAATCGATAACCGGCACAAAGAACCCGCTAATACTCTCTCGGTTTTCTCCCGGCGTGCAATACGTTAGTGTGTGGGACGAGCCGTTGCAGAATATTCCGACGTGTTGACCGTATATTAACAGGCGCATCGACGCGCGCAAACGTTTCACCCTCTGCTGGTTTCGTAATCTAATACCGCGCCGCGGATCACTATGCCGCGCTCTATCACCTTCAACTTTACGCCGGACTTTCTTCTCCGCTGCTATAAATTTTCCGGCGAAACGAATGAAATTGAAAATTCCGAGGATTTAACGCGCCGCACGCATCCCTCGCAACGCTGCGCTGCTGAAACGAACCGAATCTCGCCCGCAACCATAACCGGGAGAACGTTTACCTTGCTGCATTGCTCGCGAGCCGTGATCTCTTCTGTGTTTTTCCCTCCATATTTTCTCCTTTTGTTCACATCGCATCGATCTTATTTTCCTATTTCCGATTCGGCTTGTTATTGTTTAACTCTATTTGCTTTTCCCGTTTGATGTTCAACCTAATTTAGAGGGTCACCGTTTCTTTTTCTTCTGTTTACTGTTACTCGACTGTGGAATTTTTCAAAAATCCTTAACGGAACTAAATCGGTTTTATTAATCGTTTATTTTTGAGTGGATTGAATGTGCTATCAGTCTGGAATTATTCGTAATCGTAGTTGGAAATGGCAGGGCACGATGGGACGGAATCTATTAATAAAACAATTTTTACTTTTGAGGGAATTAAATTATAGTATCATTTCGATCTGACTGCATCATGCAAAACGTACTGCAACAACACTGAAATGTTTCGTAGTCGCAACAATTATACTGAGGATCTTCGCGCAAAATAATAATTCTCTGGGTTACTTTCAAGAACTAGAAATTGGTAAAAAATGGGGTTCCTCTTCAACAATTACCAGAATATACTACCAGAAGGAAGAGAGCAGTAGGAAGGTCCCTGATAAATAAACTGCGGATCTTTATGCAACAAACTGGGGTGAAATAAATATTTAATTTCCTGCTCAATGTGTTCAATGGATCGACGATAATATAACAGTGTATTTAAATTCATCAAATTCTTCTTAAATTAAGCCAACTCATTTTCATCATAAATGCATAAAATCCGCGGTACACCGACGAACCGTACGAGTGGTCGATTCCTCGCTCAACAATTTTGGAAAGAAAAGTTTTAAAAATAAATAAAAAACAAATATCGCTGAAAGTCACCCTCCACGAAATTTCAAGCACGGCAGAGTCGCCGAGGGTGGCGAAATCCCCGTGTCCCCCAATAAGAATATCGCGCGGGGTGCACGAGGACGTCGACCACGAAGAGAGGAGCTGGCCCCTCAAGGTGGCTAGAGTCGCACTCGAGTAAATCTTGCCGACGTCTTCCGATGTTTTGCCGCGGGAGTCGGCCTCAATGACGTTCTCAAGACTTATTTTCACGAAGGCTCGGAGGAGACTTTCGTCGAACAGAGAGAGAGAGCGAGAGAGAGAGAGAGAACGTCGAGCAAACCCGAGCCAGTCGCCCCCGTTCCCCTGGGATCCCATTGTAACGACATTCTGGTCACCCTCTCCGCCTCTGTTGACAATAGAGGAACGCGCGAGGCTGATCTCACCCCCGGCGTGTCCGCGGACAAAACCTCGAAGTCTTTTAACGAGCCCTTAGATAATGGAGTCCAAAATTCGATCGGCTCCTCCTGCTCGCCACCCTCGCCACTTCAACCTGGCGACTCCATCGGTGAATATCTCGGGGTAGGAGGAGGACCGGGGAGGGAGAAAGAGAGAGAGAGAGAGAGAGAGGGGATCCAGGTGGGACTAACTTGGCTCTTGTGCGTCTCCCCACAATGCCAGCCAACCCACATACGATACTCGTTTTCGTCCTCCGAATGTGGGCAGTCGAAACGTAGATATTTCTGGTTAAGAAAAAAGCCACTCCAGGTGAGCCCCAAAGGGGAGGGTGGGGGGCTTCTGAAGAAGGATAGGGAGCGAGAGAAGGTTGATAGGATGAAGAGAGAGAGAGAAGGAGAGAGGGAGAGGGAGAGAGAGAGAGAGAGAGAGGTGCGCTTCCAGGTCGCAGACGTTACGGAATTCCTCTCGACATCAATAGAGCATCGTGCACAAAGGGTGGGCCATTATTGTCGGAGCACTTCATAGGAACTCCAGGTACAATATGAACTCTCGAGGCTCGGTCGAGGCATAAGTTACACCTGGTAGCTTCTCAATAACACATTACTTCCCCGGCAAAGAACGTAGTAATGGCTCCTCCGTCGTGGATTCGTCGTGCCACTCGAACTCGCTCGCTCGCTCGCTTACTCATTCTCTCTCTCTCTCCTTCTGTCAGAGCTCTCTCGGTCCCGTTTTGTTGTACGACTTTGAAAGCACCTTTTTTTTATTTTCTTTTTTTGTGGTATTTTCCACGGCCGAAAGGAAGCTCCTTGTCAACCGGGCGAGAGGAATCCATGAGAATTTAATTGGCAACCGGCTGCCCGGCGACTCGGAATTTTCAGACGTTCGGATAAACGAGAGACGCGACCGATGCCGACGTTCGCTTTGTCCCCTTTGTTCGAGTCCGATGTTCAGCATCTCATAAATCATTCGATTCCGGCGAACTAGCTCGCCGGTTCTTCGCCAGGTTGGAAAAGCGAGCTTGACTCCGAGAATTGTTTTTATTGAAATCGATATTTCTATCGCAGAAACATTTAGCGCACGAATCTTGTCACAGTTTTGTCTACGAGACACTAAATTTTCAGTAGAAAATATCCAACGACGGCGGCAACTATGTTTATGAGACTATTTAAGGTCATTGAGCTTGACTCCTAGAATTCTTTTTATTCCAATCGATATTTATATTGCAGAAACATTTAGCGCACGAATCACGTCACAGTTTTGCCTACGAAACACTAAATTTTCAGTAGAAAATATCCAACAACGGTGGCAACTATGTTTATGAGACCATTCAAGGTCGTTGAAGGGCATCCGCGAGGGACAACCTATTTCGAGTAATTACGAATTTATTTTCGAACGAACTGAATTACAGTTCATAGATAAGAAGTTTCGTAAATAAATAGAAATAGGTGTTGTTAACACTTTGACCGCCAAACTAGGAATCTCAAAAATTCCAAAATATTGCTAAAAACGTGGGTAGCACGTTCTTGGTATTTTTATAAAGTAATACAAAATAGTCACTTCTCATGTTCACTCCTCCGAGATAGTTTATAGCAAGGATCTAATAAACGATCCAGCTAGAGATCGGTGTCTTCGGTATCCAGGTTGCATTTTTTTTTTTTTTTGACGTTCAGGGCAGCGAAGAAAGTTCGGCAGCGCAGCGTTTGTCTAATGTTACGCGCATCCCGGCGCAGGTGTATACGCGCTCCGATGACTTTCGAAACACGAGGAGCCGGAGGGTTTAAACTTTTGAAAATCTTGAGAACGCGTCGCAGGAGGAACGGCGATCGTCGGCTTTCTTCGGTGCACTCGGGATTTCCACGGAGAGCAGCTCAGTATGTTTAAATGCAGCATGCACGCGCGAGAGACCCTCTGTGTGCGCATCGCGCCCGCTACGTTTATCCACTTTGCTTCTTTTCGAGTGGCGAACACTTTCCAGTATTGTCTTACACGTCGCTGCGACCGAGGAAAATAATCCCTCTGGTCGATGCATCTGTTGCACAACTTTCACGCGGCCTACATTCGATTAATACTTGATCGTGTCGCGCCGGAGATTTACGGAAAATTAGTCGACTGCAAGTTGAAATGCATTTCCACGAATTTTTCACAAGAACGAACTGGGGAAACTTTGGAGAACACGTTGAAAAGAATTTGGGAAAGTCACGATATTCTAGCAAAAAGCAATTCCATTTTTCAAGTTAAAAATAATAATCCCAAGCTAAGCATGGGGGTTCGAGAGTTATTTAATTAATAGGATTTAGTTCAGAATTCAGTTAATAAGATTTAGTTCAGAATTCAGTTAATAAGATTTAGTTCAGAATTCAGTTAATAAAATTTAGTTCAGAATTCAGTTAATAAGATTTAGTTCAGAATTCAATTAATAAGATTTAGTTCAGAATTCAGTTAATAAGATTTAATTACCAATTTAGTTACCAATTTAGTTAAAATTAGAATTAGAATTGATCACGCTGTACCGCACTGTTTCAACCCCCTTGCAAGTCTGCGGGAAAGTATGAGAACAAAGTTGAATAAATTTGCAGCTACCACCACGTGCACTACCATGCCTGAACGATGTTATGAAAAATCTGATGCAAATAGGAAAAGCTATAAGCGACGTTGAACGTTTTCTATTTTTATTACGTAAGTGAACACGGTCTGTTCGCGTGTTGTAAAGTTTACTGTGCACTGAAAATCTTTCGGTAAATGCGAATAGGGTAGTTGTCGGGGAGGGCGGTAAACTTAAACTACCATAAGGTTATGGTGTGTCCAGGTGGAATGTCTTTATGCAGGAAACGTGTAAGGATACTAGGCAGGGATGCTACGCCCATTTGATGACACCTGATAAATTATCAGGTGTCCGCAAGGATCGGGTGACCTGATGCTTTGCTTGAGGTTCTATTACCCTCCACTGACAAAAGAAAAACCGCGTCTTTGTTCGGGGATAAGGTCGTCCTCCTATTAATTAGCCCACAAATTCCGCTCTTATTGCTCGGACAAATTGAAAACTTTACTAACAAAAATTGAATTGGTACGTGAAACTAATCCTGCATATTTCTAAATTAAACATTCTTAAATTTCTGATCACCAGGTGAAAACGATAAAGCGACCAGATAAATCCTCCCTTTGATTTTCATAAATATTGTAGCTTACGTTGGCGCTGGTAACAGCTGTAAGAGCAATAATAAATAAATGAGACAAATACAGGAATACCGTGTTCGACGCAGCAAATTAAAAGTAACTAGTTTCGATTAAAAATCAGAGCCCTCCGAACTCCAAAAGGACAGATAATAACGACGATACTATACTGCTCCGTCCTCGGCGGGACAAACAAATTTGTTTAACAATTCCCCGGCAGAAATAGCTCGGTGTCTGCAGCAACGGCGTGGCGCGAAGGCTCAGAAACGACGGGCTCCGAGCCGAAGCAACGAAAGCGACAATTATTTTCGCAACCGCCCCGTAAACATTAGACTCGGTGTCGCATATGACTCCTTGCGGTTTCGAATATGCTGGCCGCGTGCTCGCAGCACGAAATAAATAAGTGTAATACATTTCAGGCGAGGTACGTCCGCTGACCGCAAACTGATGCGACCCGTGCACAATATTCTTCTTCAGTTTTTTCGCTATTTTGCACCACTATCCCACCCCGCCCCTCTCTCTCTCTCTCTCCCCACCAGGAATTTATACGTTGTGTGTACGCACCCCCTTCGATAACACTAGCGCATGTGCCCTCTGTGTGCACAACGCGCCATTACGCTTATCCACTTTACTCAAGTGTACTTCCGGTTTTGTCTCGCGGTTTCTCTCCACTCTGGGTAATAACAATTATTCATACTGACGTTCACGGCCACGCGCACGGACACACACGCACAATTTCTGCTTCTCTTTACCGACATCACTGCCTCCCTTTCTTTCTTTCTCTTTCTCTCTCTCTCTCTCTCTCGTGACTTTTTCGTTTTTCCTCCTACCGTGACGTGATATTATTGGCACACCGGAAGTTCACAATTAGATCGGTGCAAGCAAGGAGCTAACGCATGAATTTTACGGCGCAGTCGTAAACCTGTAAACAGCTCCGGAGAAAACGACGACACCGCTCTACGCTCGTCCATGCTTTGTGTTAGCTAACTGTCCCGGCCGGTTAGCGCAGAAACGTTTGTCCTATCCCGCTTATGTCGCGCGAGGACATACTGGGAATATTCTTGCATGACACGCGGACGTTCAGTCTCAAAATGATTACTACGAAAGAATAATTATTTGGTCGGAACTTCGACCTCCTGTTACTAGAATCGACTATAAAATAATGTCCAGAAAATATCTCAATTGATAATGATATTAAGAAACAACTGATATTAATATTTTTAATAGTCCTACTAAATTTCCCATTCTAGGAAAATTCGTCGATATTTGAACTGTGATAGTTTCGTTGGAAATAATAGTAGAACAATGAGCTTGGGCTCATTTTGAAGCTCGGAGTCTCTAGTTGATGTGCTCGTTGTTTGAGATCTGGGAAATGCAATGCGCTCACTTTATTTCGGTAATAATAAGCCCCACTTCAGAGTTAATTTTTTAGTGGGAGTCTCACTGGTGTAAAATTTGGTTTGGACCGAGTCGATTTGACACGGATTAACTGAACAATTTCCGTCGTTGAAAAATAGTTGCAAGCACTTCTGTCAGATGCGTGCACGCGTGACACCGCTATCCATCAGTCTGGCAATGCTCATGGCAATTTAGCTGGCCCACCGATCAACGGGGGACGCTGGCATTTGTCTTTCAAGATTATCGGTCCTCGCTATTATCGGATCGGGAATTAATAGTGAGCACGGAGTATAGATAGCCAGGTTATTGCCAGTTAATGCCCGCAGTAATTCATCGATGGGAAATCCGTAAGGATCGACGCCAGAATCCGACAACCTGCTACCGTCTCATTTCATCGCGCTGTGCAATAACCGTTCAACCCTTTATTGCCTTGCTATAATCAGTTCGCTCTGAATTTTATTGTCTCATCGAGAACGACGAAAATAAAATAAAAAATAAAACAAGCTGCGTAGCATGCGCTAAATCATTGCAACAACCAACCGTTCTCGCTTAATACTAGGCGGCTTATCGAGCAGCGGCTCGTCGCGAACGTTAATTGCCCTAATCAGTCTAAATCCCGGCCGTGAATGAGGGACCTACTTTTCAGTGTAGAGCCCGAGTGAAATTGCCATTGAGCGGTAAACGTTGTAATCAATTATGGCAGAGATATTTTTCAAATAAACTTTTATCTGGAACGGAGCTCGCGGAGAATGGAATTTAACAGAGATGTATTTTATTTTTCGTTTACGGGATATTAGCGGGGAATATTGTAATCAATTAGTAGGTTTAAAGATATTTTTCGGGATCAATTTCTATGTGGAGTGGAGTTAATGGAGAATGGAATTTAGTAGAGTTATATTTAATTTTTCATTTATGGGATACTAGCGGGAAATATTGTGATCAATTATTGGGCTGAAAGATATTTTTCGGAATCAATTTTTATGTGGAATAGATTTCAGGGTGGTTCGGTAGAGCCGTGTTGAATTCTTCGTTTAGGCGACAGTGGGGAATATCGAGGAATGTTTTATTATGAAAACCGGCCGAGCATGCTCGCTGTCAAAGTAGAAGGCGCCGCGGCCGAAAATTCCGAGTTCCCGCGGAATGTTTTTTGGTCAGATTTAATTAACTCGTGACACGCGAAACGGCGGCACGGGAGAGGCGGAACGACGACAGGAAAAGGGGTCTTAATTTCATCAGTTATGAGTACTAATGAAACTGTAGTTTGTGTTTCGACGGCGCGGACCATTGTTCCTGAGTTGCCCGGGTATCGCCCGGGGCCATTAAAAAGGGCCAAGGTAGCAGGCCCATTGTCCCGCGAATACGTGTTTCCAGCGTATAAGCCCCTCGAGCTTTCTGCGTTCCTCGCGCGACGGGGGAGGGGGTGCCGAGGAGCCGGGGGGTGGGGAAAAAAACAACACAATTTTACAGAACCCGGTTAAAAAGAAGAAAAAGGAGAGAAAGACACCCGGACGAGTTGTGCAACCGCAATAACCATGAAAATATCCTTACCGCGCGCGGACGAAGAAAATATTTTTATTGTCCCCCGCGATGCCGGAGTGGCGTCTCGTTATTTTATCTTCGCGCAGAAATTCTGCATTTTATATCTCCACGCGAAAAAAAGAGACCGAGAAAAACGAATTGGCGAGCTGAATTTTCGTGTCGCAGAAAAATATTTTCCGACGATGCTATACTAAAGAACAGAAAACTCGATAGATCTTGGCACAGTGGTATCAGATCGCTGTATTAAAAATTAAAAAACGGCACGCAAGAAACGCGAAACTTCCAGGATTTCTTTCTGAACGTTAAAATTTATCCAAGTACCGGTAATGTGTTTGTAGCCGTTCAAAACGGAATTTTATTCGAAACGCAACGCTTCGCTGGCGGTTTCGAAATCGACAGTCCTCGCAGCCAATCAAAACGACAAAAGACAACACTTAACGCGCTCACTGGCGCAGAACGCGGCATAGGCTGGCGCACGCACACAGGCTCATCCCCCAACAAAAGCTGAGGGAATTTTTGTACAGTCATCGTTAACGCGTGTAACGGAATAACAATGGCAAACCGACAATAATATATTACGGTTCGTTTCACCGCCTTCTTTTTTTTTTCTATCCGGACTTCGTCTACCGTAAGTGATTAATCCTGTGTTGGCTTACTGATTTGATCTTGTCCAGTTGACAAAAAAAGAAAAAACACTGATTCTCGTAACTGTACCGTCATTTTTTCGTGTCTGAACTATTTCTTGGGACACGGAGGTGACCTTCGGATACCGTATATTTGTTTCGTTGGTACGCAATGATCTTGAAGGTCGTGCAAGGTCGGAAACGATACGTTTCGAGTCGAGCGACCAAACCGACGACTTCGAACCAGAGATTAACCGGTGACCGATGCGTGTCCTGACAAATGTTCGCGTTATGCTCGCTAACTGTCCCAAAGACAGGCGGGGGCGTGGTTGTACGTTTGACAAACGCGCGTCAGCTGATCCGGATGCAGCGCGGAGTCAGGATCGAGCCAGAACAAATATTTAGACAACGTGTTTCGAACGGAATCTTTCCGATCTCACGCGCCTCTCTCTCGAGTCAACGTTCGCTAATTAGCGAGCTACCTGTCTTCAGGGAACGGTGCGGACCGGGAGGAGGAATTTTGAAAGTCGTCGAACGAACCGTGAATGATAACAACGCTCCGGCCGGCGAACGTGCCCGTTCCGTGAAAAACGAGTGCACGGAAGCCGGCTGGTCCTCGAATAACACTGGGAACCCATTAAAACATCGGTGTTAACTCGAGCGACAATGTCCTCCTGAAGAGAGAACCTCGGGAAACGGTTCTCTCCGTGACCTAAGCAACTCTCTCTCTCTCTCTCTCCCTGATATCTCTCTGAATATAGTATAACATATGATATACTAGAATATACCAGAATATACCAGAATATACCAGAATATACGATAATATACTAAAATATACTATAATATGCCATAATATACTAGAATATACTAGAATATAACACAATATAATATAATATACCAGAATATACCATAATATACAAACATATACTATATAATGCAATAATATACGAGAATATACTAAAATATGGGACAATATAACATAATATACCAGAATATACTATAATGTACAATAATATATTAGAATACACTGCAACATAATCACAATATAACATAATATACCAGAATATACCATAATATACCTAAATATATCATAATATACCAAAATATACTATAATATAGCATAATATACTAGAATATACTAGAATATAACACAATATAACATAATACGCCAGAATATACCATGATATACCTGAATACACAATAATATATCAAAATATACTATAATATACCATAGTACACTAGAATATACTACAATATAACACAATATAATATAATATACCAGAATATACCATAATATATCAAAATATACTATAATATACCATAGTACGCTAGAATATACTACAATATAACACAATACTCACACAATACAATATAACACACTCTCTCTTTCTCTCTCTCTCTGATCTAATCTAGCAGACATCTCTAATGCCTGTATCACAGGCCCTCTCCTGCCTCTCTCTCTCTCTCTTTCTCTCTGTCTGTCTCTCTCTCTCTCTCTCTCTCTCGCTCGCTCGCTCGCTCCCCGTGGAAAAGGAACGGGCTGGAGAGAGCAAGGGTAAAAAAGGGAGAAGAGCGAGCTGGAAAAAGACACGTTCGCCGGGTTGCTATATATACACGTAACCGTATGTTACGTAAGGGAACGCCATCTTGCACATTGGATCTCGATTGGATGCGCCAGCACTTCGGCCCAGACGACGGGATTTTCTGAAAAGAATCTGCAATCGGCCAGAGAGACGATACCACCGTGCGCCGTGTATCGGCCGCATTCAACGCCGGATTACAACTAAAATAATCCATCACTATAGCTACACGGGATCTCGCAACGCTAACAGGCCGAGAGATCCACGCGCGATCGCGTTTTCGTGCGCTGCCTGGAAAGACTATTTCTAATTAGGAGCGCACGGTAGTTTCTGTAAAGCGCTGCAGGTACTTCTTTAACACTGGATTTTGAATTCACGAATATTGAGGTTACAAACATGGATCCACGAGGAATCAACAAATCGATTTCTCTAGGTATATATTATTTAAAAAATGGCCACGGATTTTGATAGATGTATTCATGTTATTTTTATAAGGAGATGAAGGATAGTCAGTTTTAGTGCTCCGTGAACCTAGTGTTAAAATGGGTGGGATTAGTTAAAAAATTTTGTATAGCCACGAAATGCGTAATAACTTGAAAAGTATTTGCGGTATCAGAAAGGTCCTGGTAAAACGTTTGCGTAACAGTTGCTGTGTCCGACAGTCAACACGCAGGCAATTTTTATTTTGCACGAGAACCTTCGGCGTGCTTGTTAAACACAGAATGTTCTTGTAATTCCACTTGTGCCCGCGCCGGGAATTTAATTTCTTTTTCTCGGAGGGGTTGAACTAAATAAGCAGCTCGATAACGTCTGCTAATGTAGACGACGGCATGCGAGCACTCTGTTATATTAGCAGCCTGAGCAAACATCCTGTTATACCGCGTCCTGATTGGACCCGCGCATCCTACGCTGTCGAAAAAATTTCTCTGTATCAACTCGCCCCCGAATTAACTTATCTCGGGCTCCTGCATTATGTTTTCCCTTCTGCGTTCATATTCGCAATGCTTTCGAATTAGCTCGAGGATCCCGCCGTCCGTGCAAAACATATTCAGGAACAAAAATACATGCACATTGGGATACAAATTGTGCACAAATTAAAGATGCACGACACAAAAACATTGGACACGTAAAAATTATGAATTCAGTATATCAAAAAATTGCAAATGAAGGCCATACAAAAATCAGGAATTAAGTAGGTGGAAGACTAAAAAGTTCAAGGATATACTAACATACCAAATTGGGGGCAGGATAAAATTCCAATGAAAGGAAAAATTCCAAATTAAGGCCACACAGAAATCGCAAATTGAGTAGCTGGAAGACTTTTTAGTTCAAGTACACACTAAAACGCCAAATTAGGGGCAGGAAAAAATTCCAATGGAAGGAAAAATTCCAAATTAAGGCCACACAAAAATCGCAAATTGGGTAGGTGGAAGACTAATAAAAAGTTCGAGGAAATACCAAATTGGGGGCAGGAAAAAATTCCAATGGAAGGAAAAATGCCAAATTGAGGCCGCGCAAAGATCGGGGACTATAAAAATTAGGGGATGCACGCGAGAACGAAAAAATTAGTAGCCGCAGGCAGGATCTCGCGCGGCAGCCGGAGCGATCCGAGGATACGGAAAAATGCGAACATGTGCTTTCGCATCACGGACACTCTGTACAAGATCCACGAAATAAACTGGCCCCGATCGCAATTTGAACCTTGGTCAGTAATTTCCCGGAAAGCCTTCGGTTCCGACGGCGCGCGGGAGTGCACTTGGCCAATGCATTCGGAAACATGATCAATCAGAAGCGTGACCGGACTGTGCCGGCGTGCGCAACCGGCCGTGTGTACATACTCGAACGTACGTATACACACACGTACACAGGGAAATATGCAGGCGAAGCCGTGAGGTGCATCGAAGGATGATGAAACAGGTGAACCGTTCGATTTATGAAGGGTGGGACGGGGTTCGGAGGAAAATCGGTCTGGGGGGTGTATCTCGTGGGGGTTCATCCAATGAGCATACGGAAGATCGAGCTCAGTGATGCTCGTGGTGTTAATTGCTGATCAAAGAGGCCACGGGCTTCAGAACTGCGCGGCTCTATGAGAGAACTGCTTCTCTGTGAGCCCGTCTAACGATGCCCATATAAACCCCATGTGCATACGTATGTATGTATCTTCTAATTTTCCCCGGGTTTTACGTTACGGCGGGCAAAGCGGCCCGACGCGGCCCGCCGCGCCGATGGTCAAACAATTTCGCGGTATTTCGCATCCACCCCGGACCGAAACTGCCGGCCGATTCCGTCTGCTTTCTTGCGAGCTCTCGCCAATTATTCTTTGTTCGCCTAACGCGAATTATCCGGCTACGATCGCTTAATTTTTATCGCCTGTTGGGAATATTGATTGCGCTGAGCGCGCGGAAATGCCGGAGGAATTTCTCCCGGAACCTATGAATGTTATAATTATTTTTTAATCGACCCCTGCGATCGTAGAAAATTGGGAACGGGCATTCCGCTGAGGGAGAACGGTCATTGATATTGAGAAATATGGAAATAATTTTGCAGTAATAATTTATGTAATTTACCGTGGAATCTTTAATGTTCTAGGGAAGCTGTTGTCTGGAGATTTTAGTCGAGTTTTGTACTGTATTCTGGCGCCAGGAGTTTAGTAATTTAGCAATTTACTAATGTCCAGAAAATTTCAGATTTTATATACGAGAGTTGTGGTTCTGAAATGTTGTGGAATTTTTAATGTTGTGGGGAAGCTGTTATCTGGAGATTTTAGTCGAGTTTTGTATTGTATTCTGGCGCCAGGAATTTAGTAATTTAGCAATTTAGTAATGTCCAGAAAATTTCAGATTTTATATACGAGAATTCCGGTTCTGAAATGTTGTGGAATTTTTAATGTTGTGGTGAAGCTGTTGTCTGGAGGTTTTAGTCGAGTTTTGTATTGTATTCTGGTGCCAGGAATTTAGTAATTTAGCAATTTAGTAATGTCCAGAAAATTTCAGATGTTATGTACGAGAATTCCGGTTCTAAAATGTTGTGGAAATTGTTCGAGAATTGATGGATAAAATTGACGGAGAGTTATGTTTATGGTGGAAATAGCGTGCTTCGGACAAAGTCGCGTTGCCTTCGGGAACACAGCTCGGTTGGCCTTTCACGCTAATTATTACACAATCCGTAACGTTGCTGAATGAATTTCGCAGTGACCACGCACACGCCCACGCCCACGCATCGCGCTTTATCTCTCCGCTTCGACATTTTCTTGAATTCCCCGTCAGCCTCGCGTCATTTCGAACGAAGCACTCGACAGGTAGTCGAATCATTTTCCGATATTACTCGCGCGAGCAAATATTGCAGTAAATCGCTCCTCGATCGCGATATGAAAATTTTATTTGCTATCGATCGTAAAACATTTGAACGCGCCAAAGGGGGTGGCACTCTGTCGGATAATTTTGCGAAGATGGAAACGTGTTGAGTGGACGAACTTTTAACTGTATTCAGAGACCCAATTACTGTGAGGGAACCAATTACTGTGCCTACATCAATTACCATTTTTAAAGCATAATAATGAACAGGTTTAAAAAGCATCTCCGCGTTTAATAAATGTGGTACAACCTCACTGTGAATATTAAGCAATTCTTTTCTTTTAGTTTCTGTAGAATATTTATAATTCTATGGTATATCATGACAAATCTTTTGCAAAATTTCATGTACAACAAGAAACCGTCTCGTTCCGTGGAACGGCGTTGTCGTACCCCTTCGTATCTGATAAGCAGGTCACTTATCGGTCTCCGAGTGATAAACGCGGCGAAAGGGGGTAAATATTTATAGTTCCAAATTGCTTTTGTCTAATCTCCGGTCAACAAACGTAATCTTAAACTTGTCCGGTCGGTTGCGAGTGCTGCCGGACAATCGGTATTTACAATACTAACCCTTAGCACTCGAATGGCGACTGTAAGGCGCCACTAAAAATTGCTGTATCATTATTCAAAGTATTTTTCACATTATTAAATGTGTTTGTATTTAATCAACACTTCGGTATGATACAAGTAAATTGCACCATTTTCGTATATCATGAAAAAATAATATTCAGAAGGGAAACATTCTGTGTCAGTAGAAACGTTTCGCGTTGAAATAGCTTCGAGCGCGAAGGGCTGAAAGATTGGCCCAAAAATGGCGTGCTCGGAGAAGAGAATTGCAGATAAATTCCAAATTCACAAGGACACGGGAGAAACGCGGATGAGCGGAATCCGTGTGTAATAATAAAAAATCGCCGGCTTTTCGGAAGGGGAATCGCGGAGGGAACGGTTCTCCACGTGGAGGATGCTGGGTTGACACGGATGAGAGGAGTAGGCTAGGAAGGTGTATAGGTAAAAGGTAGCGGCGGAAGAAGGTATAGTGGTGGCGCTGGCGAAGAGAGGATGGTGTCGGTGGTGGCGATGAAACACCGATGGTAGGGTTCGCTGGTGGGACGTGAAATCTAGAGGAATGGGAGATATGGCCGTGACCGCGTGGAATCCGTGGAATGTGGCCCGTCACGCCGGAGCAAAGCCGTGGCAGCAGCCCACCGTCCTCTCTCGGTCCACTTCGATCCTCGTTTCCCCCGTCTTTACGCTCGGAGACGTCCACGTGAAATTGCGTATCAATTTGCCGCAATTCCACGATTACACGTGTGCGCCTAACCGCCGTCGATTTTTCCTCGGCCCCTATGAAAATCGAATTTGAAGCCTCCTCCATGTCCCTCATTATTCCCTTTCCTGTGAAATCGTCCTGTCATACCGTGAACAGGACTCTCCAGTGTTTGAACTTCTGCGTTTGAATTCTATCGAATCAGGGAATAAGTTACAGAAAGTTGATAACGATTACTGCTTTCGGTACGCGTGTGCACAAGTCAACATAATTATTAATTTAAGTAATTTAACCAGCAGTCCCACCATTCGTGTTCCAATACTTGTGCGACGAGGGACCCAAAATGGGTCACGTTGACCCATCTGGTTCTAATGGTAGCTATTCCTAGAAATACCAGGGGGCGGTTCCTCGAGAGCCCATTAGTTACAGAACACCGGATATAAATTGTTTCTTGTTTCGTGCCGAGTGTCCCAAAAACGCTATTTATTGTTGGCGAGGTCCTAGAGAATTGTTGCCACAATTTTAACAAGCAATCGAAACTAAAAATTGCCTTTTATGAGATCGTTAGACTGCGGATTTTATGCATCTATGACAAAAATGGGCAACCACAATACAAAGCAGTGTTAATAAAATATTTAGAAGAAGAAATATACAATATACTGCGTCTTGCAATCGGTGCGAACAGTTTTTATTTTGCATAAAGTCCGCAGTCAGATAAACCCTTTAACATTTTAATGAATTTATAACTTTATAACCCCTGAAAAGCATCGAAGATTGGGTCTTGAGTCTAATCGGGACTTGGAAAATTAGCTTCTTCAAGGTCATAGCAATATCTCACACAAAGTTTCCATTATTTTAATAGAGGTACATACAAGATGGAAAACAAAACCGAATATCTACGCTATATATCATAGTTAACAATTGTTACCGCCCTCCCCAGTGCAACAAAAATTATTATTAGAGTGCAGCCTGACTCCCAAATACCAAACAGTGTGGCACACGTTGAGAAATCCCATTTCAAATGGAATGAAGGGCGGTGGTGACGGTTTCCGATCCGTTTTCAAAAGCGTCCCGGAAAAATTGACTCCCCTAAATTCCCAGGGTTCGTAATAATGCCCGTACGGTAATTCTTCGTCGAGTTTCGCGCAGCTTCTATCGGATTTCTTCGGGTAGGGGAAGAAGAAAAAAAAAGGGGGCGGAGAGTAGCGTCAGCTACCCGCAGATTCGTGGGGTTCGACAAAAAATTGGACGTCGGCGGCGGCGTTAACCGACGATTACTCGAAAGAAACCCGGATCTGAGGACAGTGAAGAGGGTTAGGTTCGAAGTCAACGTTCACGGGGTGGGAGGGGCAAAATAAGACGAACGATGATTTCATCGCGGTCAAATTCGGAGCAACGGAGAGAACCCTCTGCTTCTCTAAGGGAGTCCTACGGGGCGGGAATCCCTTTCGTGTATTTTCCTTTGTGACCTGGCGCCGCACAATTTGGACAAAATCGAATTCAAAATCACAGAACTTTCAATAGAAAATAGGTAGAGCGATGAAATTGCTTTTAAATTAAAGCTGAAACTTTCTAGAATATAGGAAAAATAGGGACATTACGTTACATACATTTTTCACAGTGACGTAACTATGACCTTCCAGCATTGATCTTTCGAAAATCTTTTCTGCTTTTTTTCTGGTTTGTGCGTCTCTCTTCCACCGAGCTGATTCGGACGACTGACCTTCCGAAAAACCACGAACCGCGCGAACTGATCTCGGGATCCAGTTGCGAAGGATCCTGCAGGATAAATTAAACCAGGATCATTCCCACGCTGGTGGAACGCGATCCATAGTTTTCCCACGACGGTGCCTTCTCTTCGACGGTTACTTTCCTCGAGATGTACGAGCCGGTTTCACAATCGAGCCTTCATTGAAGGTGAAACGGTCCTCCATTGCTCCGTCCGCGACGTCATGATCTTTGTTTTAAGCTCGACGGATCTATGGTAATAGGCCGATCGATCGGCTGGATCGATACGGTTCACCGCGATGAGGTTTCCTCGGGAAAAATGCGAGCCGGGACAAAACGTTTCGAGCGTTTAGGACTTTCTGTGTTACGCACACACACACACAAACCTGGGAGAGACGCCATTGGTGGTAATTGAAATAATATTATTTTTTCTCGCGGTAATACATACCCTCATACTTTGAAAATCAAAAACAGTTTTCAAAGTTGTTTCAACAACCGAATTAATCAATTTGCCTTAGAAAAAGATGTTTTGTGACATTGTCAGTGCCTAAAATCAGTAGTTCACAAACTTTAAAATGCGAATGGTTGGAAAAAGAGTCCCGAAGATCCCAAAAAATTGATTTTGTGTGCACCAACAATGTTAGAACGCCGAGACAAGAATGTTCTGGCATTATCATCGTCCGAAATCAGCATTTCCCGAATCTGTTTGCTTCATCCGAAAGGGTAATTTCGCCATAACAACGCCGCTTCTGTCGGTGAATGATATTGCGCTGCGAGCGACGCGCAGGGTTGCCTGACCATTTATTTTTCGTGTAATAAAAAAGTTCGACCGTGGAAGCGAATATTTCGAGGACACAATGTACATAACTCGCGTGTGGTATTTACATACGCATACGTAAATACATAGGACCGGAGGATCGCCAGAAGCGTTTCATAATATCTTGCCGGGGAGTTTTTTCCCCATGGGAAACAAGCTGCCGGGTATTACCGCAAAAAAGCTAAAACCCCGGCGGTATCTACACGGTGACAATGTAGTTAACCACTCGTGACGAGAGTCACGGCCGGTACGTGAAGCATCTCTTGGGTGAATGCAAAATACGCGAGACATTCTTTAAATGTCGCTACAGGTCGAGCGGAATACGGTGCGCGCCGTGTTCTCGCTGTTGACGAGATCTATAGTTGCACCGCGCACAACTATAGCGCACTGTCGCGGCGTAACAGAGATTTCCCGTCACACCGTAGAACACAGTCACCGCGATCCAGCGTTCAGGCGATCTGGGAGACGTTATAATTCCGAGTTGTCATTTCTTGTTCGTCGGGAACGCGAATCGCATAGGGTACGGCACCCAATTACTGCGGGGGCTACCAATTACTCTGCCTGCATTAATTACACTCGAATTGAAACAGAGAGGTTAAATCTTTTCCACTAAAATCAGTTCGATCATTAAAAATACAGTGAATTCACGATCTATGTCAACATAGCGATACTTGTCAGCGTCATGTATCGTCGAGGGGACATACTCGAGTGTTATGTTTACTGTCCGAGGTGTCAGAGGCCTCGAGTTTCATGGCCCATTATCGTCCAGGCGACATATATAGAGAAATCACTGTAATTGGCACCCCCCACAGTAATTTCATCCCTTACTCTGCGAGTACACTTGATTTAACGCTCTGCACCGGAGTTATTCGCGATGAAAGATTTCTAAGAATTCACGGTAGAGGGTAAATTAATTTTTGCAAGGTCGCTGCCATTTTGTGGAGCAAACGAAAGCCTGTAATTGGCACCCCCCACAGTAATTTCACCCCTTACTCCGCGAGTACACTTGATTTAACGCTCTGCACCGAAGTTATTCGCGATGAAAGATTTCTAAGAATTCAGAGTAGGGGGTAAATTAATTTTTGCAAGGTCGGTGCCATTTTGTGGATTGAATCGGTGCCGATTCACCGATTTCGACAAACTCGTCCGCGGACCATCCTGCCACCGTGAAATGGCTGCGAGCGAGAGAGGGGGCGAGGGCGAGGGGTTGGTAGCGCGGCAAAACGAAACGAAATGAAAATGTCGGGGGGGGGGGGGGGAGAATCTCCGGGCGAGCGCGCGCATCGGCTGTATATCTTTTTGTCGGACGGTCGGCAATGGCCGTGGCATGTCGTATGTGTATAACGAAAGCCTGGCCTTAGTCCGGAGAGAAGGAATAGAAAGAAGAAGAGACTGACCGTGAGGGTGCGGGGGCGGTGTAGGCGAGGAAGATCCATGCGGGGGTTGCCAAGGGAAGGGGACGGGGGAAGGGAAAGGGAAAGGGAAGGGAAGGGAAATGGCGTACAGCTTTCCAGCAGGCCACAGTGCAAATGCAAGCCTTGAATGTGTAATAAGCACTCACGTCGCAACCCTTGGCTAGACCAGTGCCTGCGCCTCGGTGTCTGCGTTTAGAAAGGTCCTGGGTACGCACACGCGTTCGCAGACCGTTCGCCGACGGTCGCGTACGTGGGGGGCCCCACACGTGAATGTGCTCGCCGAGAGAGCCACAAATCCCACGTGTGTGTACCCGCGCCCGCGCGCGCGCCTGTGTATGCGATTCAGAATGATACACTCCTGAACAAAATCTTTAATTTCTCGTTAACCCCTTAGCCGACAATGACGTGTCAGAGACGCGGTAAGCGATGCGCTGACCGAGCCAAACATCAACAAGACGTGTCGGGGACGTTGCAGAGCATGTAGAAGAGACATGCGTATACAAATCCTGGGAGGTCCGCGATTTGTACAACTTCGAACGCTCAGCCGAACGGTAAATGTCCCGACGCGTGACACCGACTTTGTGGGTTATGACTATTGTGGGTGTTATGGCTATTGGAAGTTAACTCGTAAGGCAAGGGGTTAAAACTAGAGAGAATTTATTGGTGACGCTCGCGGCACCGTAATTCTCGCGAAAATTTGTGGAGAAAGGGAACCCGTTGAGGCGGATGTACACTTCTGATCGCTTCCCCTTCTACCGCGCTGCTATTCCCCCACGCTTCCGCCCGGTCACGTGACGCTGAGAGAGAGGGGGTAACCGTTTCCCGAGGGACCCGCTACGCGCAACTACCGAGGTTCCACCGAGGTTCTTCTTTCTGGGTCGGAACAATACACGTTTCGTTTTAGTTAAAACTAAACAGAATTTATTAGTGACACTCGTGGCACCGTAATTCTCACGAAAATTTGTAGAGAAAGGGAATCCGTTGAGGCGAATGTAGACTTCTGATCGCTTCCCCTTCTACCGCGCTACTATCCCCCCACGCTTCCGCCCGGTCACGTGACGCTGAGAGAGAGGGGGTAACCGTTTCTCGAGGGATCCGCTTCTTCGAGGTTCTTCTTTCTGGGTCGGAACAATAAACGTTTAGTTTTTGGGTGGGCGGTGTTCCGGGAAATCGAGGATGGCACACGGTGCTGTCATTTTGTCCAGGAGTGTACTGTCGACGCAAGTTTGATTGCGAACGCGGGCGACGCCGTTGCCTGCCAGGCCGTGAGGCAAACACGCATCGGCCACGGTGAAAACAGCCCGGGATTACAGGTGGAAGGGTAGAAGTCTATCGCTCTCTTTTCCAAAGCTCATAAAAGCCCACGGCTCTGTGCGTATTAATGCGCGAATGTTGACTGTGCGCTGCACTGCGAGAGAGAAAGAGAGAGAGAGAGAGAGGGAAAGAGAGAAACCACCTAAAAGACGATGCATTGTGCGAACAGGAATGAGAGTACCGCCATCCCCTTACACGAGGCCCCGACTTACCTAACCGCCGCTAGGTCGATCGACTCTGTACGAGAGGGACGCATTGTGCCAACGTCTCCCCGAATTTTTGCAAATTTCTTTCTGCCGCCCGAATCCTGCGTCCTTTGTTCCGCGAATTTTTTTCGGGCAGAACAATTTAGAGGAAGCTTTTGTGCGAGTCGCTCGGCCGGGCTCGAAAAGACAACGCGATGGTCGATAGATTGTGATGGCGGACACACGACGGGGGTTATTTGTTTTCGGCCGGTCGAACGTCTGGTCTCGTTTGTTCTTCTCAGAAATCGTTCCGGCCCCTAGTATCCTGCCGGCTTCAGCTATTTTCGCTAACTTTACTAATTCTATTTTGCCTGCATAATTTACGCTCGCGATAAATTAAAATATGCCAATAATCAGTCCGTGGGAACAATAGTTTAGGGGGATGATTTTTCGCGCTAGACGGGTAACCGGTTCGAGCGAGAGTTATGCAAAATTGGCTCGGAAGTTAGTAGCAAAGTTTAAACAAAAGAAAGTTCGGCCGGCTGTAAAACCCGAGCATCAGCGGTTCCCGGTTCGATAAAGCGGAACAACAACGGTCCGCTGCCGAAATTGGCAAATTGTTAACTAGTTCGGAAGAAATCTCGTTAACGAATTTATTCGTTACGACTTTATCAAGTTCGCGAGCATCCTCACGGTTCTACTTTCCTGCGAAACCTCGCAGGCGTCGGCGTCGGCGGCGGCGGCGGCATCGAAAGTTGCTCTCTCCGAAGCTCGGTTCGTCGGGGAACAGAAATAATTATGTAAGAGCCCGTTGACTTCGGAAAATTACGTAAGTCGATGAAAAATTTTCTCTCCTCTGCCCGTGCGCCATAAATAAGAACTTTCGTTGCGCGCCGGCTCTCGGATATTTATTGCCCTCCTCGCGAGCACAAGCAGCAATAAATTAACTGTCATTTATGGTTTTACCGATACCCGTTCCGCGAATATCAAAATGTTCTTCTAAATATTGCGGTTCCGCTGACGTTCACCGTTCGTTTCTCCGCGGGCATGCTCGCTCGCAAACCATTCGTTTCTCGTGCCGTTTGCGAAAAACAATCATTTCGAAACGGTTTATCGAGAGTATTCCGAATCGAGTAGAAACGTCAAATTTTTCTATCGTTTCATTTTCATTTCGCTTCGGAGCGAGTAATCCGCAGAGAACGAAATTTAATCAGACACGCGCGGACTTAATTAAAGGGAATCCGCCGCGGTCTGCCGCGCGATTAATGCCGGGATTAAAGCGCCGATTTTCTGCTTATTAACCGCGTATTTTCGAACTGGCCTAATGGATAAAGTCGCACGGCGCCGGCCTTCGTGCAAAATAGAAAATGTTTGCACTCGTCGCAAGACGCGGGAGCGAAGCAAAAATTTATTTCCACCCTTGATTATATTATTCAATTGAAATCTTTTTAACGTGTCCACTGCTTCAAATTGGGGCTACCCAGTTTTGTCATAAACGAGATCCGCAAGTCCACTAATTGCCTACAGGTGAAACTCCCTCTTTGCTAGAGGTCTACACTTTTCTCAATTGATGCGTTCCTCGTAAGAACTAATAATTTTTGCTGTGTAATTTAAATCAACAAATTATGTTTCGTTCCATTTTTGTTTTGCTCAAGTTTCAGCGAAATTGCGCTTGAAATGGCAAATGAGTAAGCACAGTCGGAAAATCGAAACGAATAAGAAAGTTAATACAGCGTAAAGGTAGGAATCACGACTAAAGTGATCCCGAGGCAGGCAAGCGGGCTTAAACGGCCAGTTAAATTTAATCCGATTGTAGTCTCCGTATCGCTTAACTGCCTTCCGTGTGAACGTGACTCCTGTGACAACGAGTCGGCTGCCGGCATTTCTTACTTGAATTGTTCCCGAAGATAACTGCGCCCCTGCTTAAGATCGGAAAGTAGAATTAATGTGGCCCGGGGATGGGAGCTTTCAAATGTTTCGAGAGCTCGAAAATCTGAATTTTTAACGCTTTCTTTCACTACCATCCCCAAACCACCGATCTCCTAGAATTAAAACTTGGATTCTCGGAATCATCTCTCCAAAATCTACAGAGTTACATTTAAAAAATTGCAAAACTCCTGGTTTCCTGAAGTAAAGTTTAGCCGTCCCGTCACGAAAACGCCACTTCTTTCGTGTCCTCGTTGCGCCGATCGTTGCGTTGATCGATTTCCCATGACCCTACGGGAACAGGGTGCTGCTATCGTAAAACTCGCGATGAAACATGTAATAACCGTGGAACAACTTCCAGGCACCGATCACCTGTTTCACGGCCTGTCGCCGGACACCGTCGAATAAAACCCTCGCGATCATTCGGCAATGTTCGGCGCCCCGAAACGCCGAATATCGGACCTAGTATTTCGGCCGCAACCATGAGGAACGTCACACCGACAGCCGCCGTCGCGTTGGCTCACATTCGGGTTCCCATTTCGAATATCCGGCTTAGGCGAGCGGCGACCGCAGCCTCTGGGATAGTATCGAGTACGCGGCTCCTCTCCCCTGTCCCCTATTTTTCTTGCTCCTTTTTTCCGCTCTCGACGTGACACTCTCTCCACTTTTCCTCTCCGTCTTTCTCTCCCTCTCTCTCTCTCTCTCGTTTTTCTCCACGTTTCCGTCATAAATGCCACCGGTACAACGCGTACAGTGGCAGCACAAATTATTGGGCCACTTGAAATACACTCCTCGACAAAATGATGGCGGGCTATCTTTCATTTCTTCGAGATTGCGTGGAAGTTCTGACGCGGGACTGTTGTTCGGAGCTTCTTATCGTGGCTCGAAGCCACGCCCCTGTGGGCTTTAAGCCACGCCCCGCGGGTTTAAGCCACGCCTTGGCGGGCAAACAGTGTACTTGTCATATGCATTGTCACAGATACATAGCGCAGCTAGGGCATTGCTACGGGCTACCCCCACTCGGCTAAGTGCCCACGGGCTACCCCCACTCCGCAAAGTGCCCACGGGCATTTGCGGCCGCCCGAGTGACGCTATATCAAGACTTATGTCCCCACTCTGACTTCTCACCGCGTTATTCCCCTTCCGCTCGGTCACGTGACGCGTTTCGTCTCTGTCGCGCATACTGGCAGAGAGGGGGTAACTCTTTCCCCTCGATTCGTGCTCCCTCCCCTCATCTGGCTACTCTGGGGCGCCCTCAATGGGCCTGCGGAGCATCGAGGCTCTACTGTAAAAGTCAGTTCTGACAATCACATTGCGTTTCGCTCGGAGATTGTACGCAGTCTTGGAGAAACTATAACGTAACCATAATAATTCGAGCGCAAACTGTACTCACACACGCGGAACAGACGCGCAGTCTGCTGGTCTATTTTCTGTATCGACTTCGCTTCCGTTAGCATTCGCTTCGACCGTAGCATATGGATTACACTCGGTGTCCGTTTCCTCCTCGACGCCGCAAGCGTGTAATGTTGCTCGCGAGCACTATCGCAGCTAAAAATATTGTCATACTGAGCCTACCATGAAGAACCGCTTCGTGGAACGTTTACGCGGCGGAGTGACGTAGCGGAGAAAAATCTTGGCTGGACCTTTGACCGCTTCCGGTTCTGGCTTGGGATTTTGTTCCAGTAACTTTTTGTTTCTTGGATCTGGAAAAATTCAGTTCGGGGTTAAAAGGCACCGGCTGGATTTTAGCGCGGATCTTGATACGATTTTTGTGCTTTGAATTATTTTTCGACCGATCTGATTGCAGGCCGAGGAGTTGAACACCCTTGTCGGCAATGCTTTTCGTATGGCATACGTGGCGCAACTCCAGCGCCAACCGATCCTTCAGGATGTGATCTCACCGCAGTCGTCGCCACCCTATCGCAAAGACAAACAGGAGACCCGGTCCTCGTGGGTACGTATTTTTCTTTTCTTTCTTTTTCTTTTTTTCTTTTTGTTTCCTGCCCCTTCTCTTTCTGTCAGCGAAACACTTTCGCTTCCTTTAAAGGGGTCCGCTTGTTTCTACCCCGTGCGAACTGGGTCACTTTTGTGCACTTTCCCTACGCGCTACAGGGTGAAATTCAATAATTATATATGCGCATACACAAACGTATATACTAACGCGTTAACTGCCACGTATCGTGACCAGAGACTCTTCCAAAATCAGAGTAATTTGATTAACGAAAGCGAAACTGGAAATGTTAAATGTATTATAGGGGGATGCTGTTTTAACCCTTTTGGATTCTAAAGATGTGAATAAAATTCTTGAAAAATTGATAACAGTACTATACTAAGCAGTTGTTCGTTGTCGAAAAAGTTTCTTTTTCTACATAAAAAGTAGTGACTCCGGTCGTTGGCAAAGTGTCACACGTACACGTTATTCTTGCTACGCAATGTCATTACCCCAGTTTCAAAATGGCTTCCGGGCTAATTATAATTGCCTGCGGCACTTGTTAGACCCCGGCGCGTGTAACTTATTCATTTTTTAGTCAAAGTTACCACAAGTATGCCGCGGAACATTATGCAAATTTATATTTTTAGTGAGGAATACAAAGAAAGGAGAAGCGTATGGAATTTCCCCTGCTCTTCGTTGAATCTTCCGCTAAAAAATTCCTTGTCGCATAATAGCGACAATTTTCATAAATTTTGTAAAAGAATTTGCTAAAACAACACCTCCACAGTTCATATTCATTATGCGTACGTCATCGTTAATTTAAAGGGATTGATACACTCGATCGGTAAATAAAAAGCATAGTAACGAGCAATGACGCTAAAAATTCGCGTGCCAGTCTAAGCCCGAAGCCAAAGCTAACTGTGTCACCGAATTGCGATTCTATCAACAATGTTTAAACCATCGACGCGACGTACATACGAAACGTAGCGCGACACTGTTTGTTCAAAAGAATCGGCCTCTGCTTCGATCGTTTTTCGTTTGATAGCAATTTTTCACGGTCGACCGTTTCAAATAATTGCCTGTCACCGGATTTTAACGGGACCATTTATCAGAAACGAAATTCTCTGGCAATCCAGCCAGGGAGACGCGGAAAAGTTTCTACCTGGAATTCGGGGCCGCGGAAATGACTGAAATGGACATGAGAGCTGCAACAGTAAATCCTCTCGCCGCAAAAAGGAGGCCACCTCCGACTTCGATAATTCAAAGAACCGCGGGATCCGTTAAACTTCCAATAAATTAAACAACGAATTTTTAGAAAACCAAGCCTGCAATATCGCATAATATTCTCCAAAGAAAAATCCCGTTTCTACAGTATCTTTGTACGCGAAAAAAAATGTTAGAAACTAGGTGGTAATTTTTCGGTAAATTTTGTACTCTCCGGATTAATTTTTCGGTAAATTTCGTGCCCTCCGGATTAGTTTTTCCAGACGACCGGAAAACAAGCTATGGGCGGCGCGGTGTTTGCAGGGCGATCCGACTCCAGTATAGGTGTCCCATTTTACAGGCCGCGTTAATTATAAATTCGACCCAAGTCTCCTGACTCCGTCGCGTTTCCAAGTAAACGGTCAGTCCGCCGCGGTCCGCCCCGCCTGGCTCTCCCTACGCAATCGTCCTGGGAATCGTAGTGCGCCGTCGATAAACTATTTATCGGTTAGCAAGTCTCGTCGAACCTGCCATCCAATCCCTGGACCTCCACGTGACGGGTACAGTATCGCTAAACCAGCCGTGTTCATTCTTTAAAAGCATCCAGACGTTTATTGCAATCCGCTTCTTTGTCGACCAACGCTGCGCTTTGTCGAGACCACAGTCCGAACACGGGCCTCAATCTTCGAGACCAAATGCTTTCTCTGAAATAGTTCACAATGGACCTCGGTCTCTGAATATTTAAAAGGAAAATATAAAAATAAGTTAATCATTTGATAATTGAACGGTTTGAAAGTAACAAAACTTGTACTCGATTACACAAAAGTTGAGGAATAGCCATAAATTACTAGCCACAAATTACAGTCAAATTGTCGCTCTAAATGTTCACCAGCTGAATACCTTAAATTGGATCAGAGAGAACATAATCACTTTTCTGATACCACACCGCTCGACTCGATTCTCAAAACAATATCAAACTCTCTGGCCGCAACATCCACGGATTCAGCTCGTCAACCTGTTAAACATTCAACGCAATTACATCGCTGCTAATTGCCTGGCGTAGGGTGAACCGAGGATTTCACTGGCCCTTGAAGTAATTTGAAGGTCACTGTACCGAGCAACTTCACGCTTATGGAACTACCGTGGGAGGACGTGCGCTAATAATAACCGTTTAACGCAAACAAGATAAAACAATCTTCCAAAAATTAGCTCGGCACATCTTCCGACGCATAATCCTTCCATATACGCTCATATTACAACATTAACCTAACCATTAGCTCCAAAGTTACACAAATTACGCCCTCGTACACCTATTGTTTCCGTAACTGTCGCGAGGATCTCTACCGTAACCGTCGAGTAAACAAGCTCGACGACCGCGGGGAGTATCAGTGTGACTTACGGAGAACGCAGGGCCTCTAGTGTAACTGTCGCTCGGCGGGCCGGGCGGTACGCGACAGTTACGGAGATTCTGCGGGATAGATCGATGTTTTTCTAACGATCGAATCGGTGTGATTGCAGAACAAATCGCTGGCTGGCGAGAGTTCGATCGCCGGCGTGGGAGGTGGTTGCAGAAATTCATCCTCGAATTCGTGGCTGAAAAGTCGAACGTCGCCCACGTCCAGAACTGGAAGCGGTTCGTCTACGGCGGACATGAACGTACAGCTCGGCAGCGCCGGCTCGCCCACGCTGCGACTCGCCAGCGTGAAGGTACAACCATGAATTCTAATTCCTCGTATTTCTACCGAACGGCGTTTTTAAGAACCGTTCCCGTGTTATTTCACGGCACTTAATAGTCGCCAGCCACGGCTCGACCGGCCCCGTCGTTTAAGATAGAGACGTCGCTGCACGCGGGCCCGACGGTGCTACGTTTCTAATTTTATTTGAAC
Source organism: Halictus ligatus (assembly GCA_028454255.1). Taxonomy (NCBI): domain Eukaryota; kingdom Metazoa; phylum Arthropoda; class Insecta; order Hymenoptera; family Halictidae; genus Halictus; species Halictus ligatus. The sequence goes on from CM052142.1 coordinate 10,216,864, forward strand.
TATCCGGACAAAATACAAACACAACGTTCTGTACGTCTATGCACGTGAAAATTAAATAAGGATTCACGGATTGGATGATTACGGAATTTTCGGTCACAGTTGTAATTTTTGGGCGCGCAAACATCGGTACAATTATTGTAGGGGGGTAGCGAAAGGTTCAGAGTGTAACTACCCCCACGGGTAAAAAGAAGGTTAGGTCACTGACACTTCTGGAAAGAAATACCGTTCGATATTTAGTTACGTTAGATACTTTTTGAGCGCAGAAGAAACGTACTAAAATGCCAAATAAACGACTTGACAAAAATCGGTACACTTAATATTGGGGGTAGCGAAAGGTGCAAGACTACAACTACCCCAATTGGTAAAATAAAGATTAGGTCACTGACACTTCTGGAAAAAGATACCTTTCGATCTTCAGTTACATTAGATACTTTTTGAGCGCAGAAGAAACGTACTAAAATGCCAAATAAACGACTTGACAAAAATCGATACAATTAATGTAGTGTGTAGCGAAAGGTCCAGACTGTAACTACCCCAATTGGTAAAATAAAGATTAGGTCACTGACAATTCTAGAAAAAGATACCTTTCGATCTTCAGTTACATTATATACTTTTTGAGCACAGAAAGAACGTACTAAAATGCCAAATAAACAAACGACTTGACAAAAATCGCTACAATTAATGTAGTGTGTAGCGAAAGGTCCAGACTATAACTACCCCAATTGGTAAAATAAAGATTAGGTCACTGACAGTTCTGGAAAAAGATACCTTTCGTTCTCCAGTTACATTATATACTTTTTGAGCGCAGAAAGAACGTATCAAAATGCCAAATAAACAAACGACTTGACAAAAATCGCTACAATTAATGTAGTGTGTAGCGAAAGGTCCAGACTATAACTACCCCAATTGGTAAAATAAAGATTAGGTCACTGACAATTCTAGAAAAAGATACCTTTCGATCTTCAGTTACATTAGATACTTTTTGAGCGCAGAAAGAACGTACTAAAATGCCAAATAAACAAACGACTCGACAAAAATCGATACAATTAATGTAGTGTGTAGCGAAAGGTCCAGACTGTAACTACCCCAATTGGTACAATAAAGATTAGGTCACTGACACTTCTGGAAAAAAGAATACCTTTCGATCTTCAGTTACATTGTATACTTTCTAAACTGGCAAATAAATAATCGACTTTACAAAAATCGGTAGAATTAATATAGGAAATATACGAAAGACTGTAACTACCCGAACGGGTCAAATGAAGGTCACTGAAGCTTCCGGAGAAAATGGAGCACCGTTCGATCGCACAGTGTTCTTCTAGACTTGATTTTGTACGATCCGATACAATGATTTGTTGATTCGGTACGATGCTTAATATTTATTTTTGTGGACGCAGACGCCGAACACGATTCCCGGTCTACGACCGACGCACAACTTCACGAACGTTCTCGGGCCCATAACGAACGAGGACGAGCCGAAGAGTATCTCTCAGCAAAGTACACCGAGCAGCGACGAGAGCAACTCACCGACACAGCTGAACTCGTACAAGAGGCTAACGGACAAGCCGGCTCGGATAAAGCAGTTGGCGATGGGTTGGACAGGTGGACGTGACGTTCACGGATTGAACGGTGAGGATGACAGCTGCCCCCTCGTCAGCGGTAGCAGCACGCCGACGAGCCCCTCGAACAGGCCGCATTCTGGGGGTTACATAAACGAGGCTATCATCGACTCGGAGGGCACCAGGCCGAACTACAACAAAATACCCCCCTCCGAGAGCCTCGACAACACTATCAATGCGTCCATTACCGCGAAGAACTTCAACATCGAGAACAACAGGTAATTCTTCCGCTTCCAAGGTCAGAAACCCCGAGAACCCCACATTTTTACGCGCAGCGTTCGAACTGTTGACCTCCTAAGATTAAAACCGGGGGTTCCAGCATCCCCTTGCCTAAATCTACAAGATCACGCTTAGAAAAGTGAAAAATTTCTGGCTTCCCGAGGTAAAGTTTAACTGCTGTCTTGTTTGGTAAAGATACTATACTTCAAGGGAAAAATTGAAAGTTAATAAATTTCGTCCGGTGACACGGGTGGAATTCATCGTACAGTCGAAGAGGAAATTGGTGGTTGAAAACGTGATTGTTGGGCTTGTAGGATAGGACACAACTCGCCGAGTTCGGGAACGGAGACAGAATTTAAATCAAAAAGAAGATCTCAGATTAGCACCTCGAGCAGTTCGGTACCTGCCGACGGAAGTACTCACGGATCGACACCAACACCACCACCCTTGCCGGAAAGAACGGACAGCTTGAACAATCGCAGCGAGGAAGCGGAATTGCGCAAAGCCCCGTGGTTCCAGGCTGGGATACCAAGGTTTGTTGTTCGCTCCTTTTGTCCTCGATTTATTAACCCTTTGTGGCACAGGATTTCAGATGAAAAATAGTCCCATGTTGCACAGGAATTTTATCGGGTTTTAAATGACACATAATTGGTACATTTTTATTAGCCCTTTGCAACTCGATTTCCCATCTATATATTTTTTCCAGAAATGGTGCAATTCACTCGTAGAATACTGAAATGTTTAGTAATTTATTTTTTCGATTTAGATTTTCGTTTCGGCGATCGGTCCTCCGTCGGCCATTTGTTTCCCGGTGTAACGGTGCCGCGGTCATTTATGATTTCAGGGAAATAACGCTGGAAGTGTTGAGCCAAGAACCGGAAGGAGCGTTCATGGTGCGCGAGAGCACCAGTAAACCCGGATGTTATGCCCTTTCGCTTCGAGTGCCGCGCGAATTCCAGCCAAGCGGAATAGCCCATTATCTTATAAAGCGTACGAACAAAGGCTACAAAATCAAGGTAAATCCCCCTTCCGAGCGTTCGCCTCCACCCTCTCTCTCTCTCTCCCCGGCCTTCCTTATAAAAGTCTTTAAAACGCTTGTAAACCGCGGCTGCTGCCCTAGACTGCGATAATTAACACTTTCGCTGCGAACGGGTTAAACTGTTCATAAAAATAGCTGAGACTCCGCTGCGAACGTCCCGGTTGCAATACTTTGACATTTCAACCCCTCGCGCGCCGTTATGAAAACTGGAACGGCGAGACGCAGAAATAAAAATGTACTTTTTCCCCTCGATGACTCCACGCTGTTCCGATTCTAAAACAAAATTTTTCTTCCCTCTCAGAATATTTTCATTTTATTACTGATCCGACCTCCACGTATAATATTTAAACGTTTAGTGTCCTTGCACTGCGATGTATTTTACGTTCTCAGTGATCAGAACTTTTTCGTCATTCGTAGTTTCCCAAGGAAAGGGGAAAATTCATGTCTATTTATGTTTTTTGTAATTTCTTTGAGGTAATGCCTCAACAATTTTCAGTGGTGCTCGATAGTCACCTTTACGAGTGTAAAGGGTGAACAATTTATAAATCTATCTAAAATCCCCATAGTTCGAGGGATCGAGAATTATTAATTTATATTCCTGTGAAGAGAATTCCGTAGTTCGTTTATGAATTATAGTATTTTGCTCGACGCGAAGCTAGAGGAAGTAAATAAATTGTTTTAAGTGGATTAAGGGAAAGTAAATAAATCGTTTTAAACGGATTAATTTGTAGGATTTTCGGTAGTAGAGTACAATGGACGCTCGACGGGAAGAGTTCGAATATTAATGCATTATTTGCCGGCTAAACAAGCCGGGCTTGTCAATATCCGCCGTGTGTTGTCGTACGTATTCGACTCTCGCGACGTATTACTAGAGCAATGCAATTCCGGGCGAAAAGAGAGAGGGGGAGAGTTTTGATTTCCCCACGGTACATCCGGCGAAACTCATTTATACTGGTTCCAGAGATTATCAAAGTCCGCGGACCCATTTAATTTATCCTACAAGGGAAGTTTCGATCATTTAAATACACGCTGGCAAACAGCACAAAATGCACAACCGTGGTAACTTTATGCTCGCACGGTATCTCCCATTATCATGTTTCAGAACAGAAAGCCACGTCCGGAGCGCGACGTTGCGTCGCACTAATTAACATTCCCCGTACAAAGCGATTCAGTCGCAAAACTCTACCCCCTTTTCGTCCTACTCGTTTATTCGGTTCGAGATCCGCTCAAAAATGCCGGCTGTTTAACTCGATGACACATTAATTAGCAAGAATTCGTCCAAAAACTACCCCCTAAGATTTCTATCGAACAAAAATTAGGAGAGATATAAAATAGTTTAAGTTGTGCCGAAAAGTTCGTTCTGCTTTCAATTGACACTATGTTTACGGAGCACTAAAAATTACTGTTCCTATAATTTTTTAAATTACATTTCCTTATAAAAATAACACGAATACATCTATCAAAATCTACAGCCATTTTTTAAATAATATATACCTAGAGAAATCGATTTGTTCGTGAATTGAGAATATCAGAATCCGCCATTTTGACGTGTCCCGTAAATCTAGTCTTAATGCGCCAAAGTTTTCCGGGGAAACAAATTCCCACGGTGAACTTTTGATCTTCAAGATCCGGAGTCTACTAAGCTGTAATTCGAACAGATTCGAATTTGTTTAATGATTTGCAAAGCGGTCGATCAGCGTGTCATTTGTTTCGCGGAGCACGGTCGCAATTGCGTGCGGATCGCCGGCGCTCTCGTTCCCATTAAGACGGGGGCTCTCGCGCGTAATTAACATTCGGAGCGAGTATTAATTACACTGTGTTTTTTTTCCACCACCACCCCCCCTCTCGTCTTTTGTTGCAGGGCTTCACAAAGGAGTTCACGACACTGACTGCCCTAATTACTCACCACTCGGTGATGCCAGAATTACTGCCGTGCCCATTGTCGTTGAGCCGATACAACCCCAGCTTCGTGAAAAGCGACTCGAACAAAGATTTCGCGGACATCGATTCGGATCCCGATTACAATACCCTCGCCGACTTCCGCAAGATGATGGCCGACTTGAACGTTTAGAATGAATCTGACAATCAAACCGACCCGAACCCCGGGCGTTCATTCCTTGCGAGCCGCGCTCGTTCTTCGCAAGTTCGTGCGACCGAGGCGAATTCATTCCGAGATAAACAGACTGAATTGCGCTTTAAAGCGAAATGGAAAAAGCAACAAAAAAAAAAAAGGAAACAGAACAGAACAGATAAAACACACGATTGCGCGGGGCAACATCGGGACACAAGGAACAATAGCAAGACCGCCATGATCCCGGCCGTGGATACCGCACCGTTTTGTGTCCGAGCATGCTTATCAAAGAACAAAGGAATTTCTTGATCGAACATCAGGAACGCCACGCGACGGAGAACATAGTGTACAGTGCGGTAGTGCTCGCCTAATGGGCCGCGTCGCTTGCCTCGCTCGAGGCACGCTCGCTCTCCCCACCACTTCTTCGAATCGACCCTCCTTCCTATTTTGTTTCGAGTATTTCTCACGATTCGAATTCGAGTTACGGGAAAATAGCGGTCCGTAATTCTGGAGACAGCTCTCTTCTTTGTTAACATTGTCTCACAGTAAATTTTAAATAAATATTCGAGAATTGAAACGATTCTATTGGTACGAGATAGTATTCAAAAAATTGTGTCTCAGTTTTGCAAGCTAGAATATTTGGAAGTAATTCTGGAAATTGGATTATCTCTGTTGGTAATGTAGACTCGGAGCTGGGCAAAATTTATTTTATTTGGTTGCGTACAAGGACATTCGAAAACATTTATTGACCATGCCTGAATTGTTACTCGTATTGCTGTATTTTGTGCTCTTAAATCCACTTGATGGATGTTGGATTGTACGTGTTTTTGACAAACAAAATCTGCGTTGCCTCCAAAAAATAAAAGAATTGAAAAATGTGCGAGAAACTTGGGGCGTTAAAAACGTCTCGCACCCTTTAACAATTGTTTAAATACGTTTAAATGTTTATATTGTTATAAAAATATACGTCGTTGTGTTTAGGGAAGTCTACAGAATCGTTCCATGCAAGAAACATTCGTGTAGCATTTGCGATTGAAGTAGAAAAAATGGTTAAATTTGAAAATGTTACTTGTTTCATAACATTAAACTCTAAAAGAGAGATTAATGGAGAAAAATTACTTTTGAATTCGCGTTCAACGCATTGGAATTTATAAATATTGTTTATCGGTTATCGGAACGCAAAATTAATCTCTAGTAGTTTAAATGGCCGCGTCACAGTCCTGAGTTTGCGACTATTAAGCGAGCACTACTGTATTTTCTCTGAACATCGCGAGAGCGTTACTATAATAAGGAGTTTAGCGATCACTGTAATTTAAACAAGAGTGACAAGCGAATCAAAAATCGATAGACGACTCAATCAAAACGCAAATCAACATTTTCGGGATTTGTGACTCCCAGCTCTGCGAAATCAAATAATTGAAAACATTAACTAGATCGCCGGCAGTTCCTTCTGCGAGACGGGACGTGTTAACGTAAGAACGAGATGAGTATATTTTTTAATGTTATTGCGACTGTCTTCAGTGTAGATTTCGTTTCGAACGACGGACTGGTGAAAATTTATTGGCGTTACAGCATGATCGAATTTAGTTTAGAATACGAAAAGGTTTCGCCGATAACGTTACCGACGGTCGTTATCGGGAAACGAAGCCTCGAAAGTCTGAATCGACTGTACGATTTTTAATTAGACTCGTACGTCGGCGATTATGATTTTCGATCGATCGGAGAGAAGCGTGAGATAGAGAAAATGGTTCCCGGGATTCATTAACGTTTCACGCGACTATAACAGCGTGTTCGGAAAAAAAAAGAAGATCGATGTACATGTGTTTATATGTATATAAATTATAATTATTGTTCTACCATACTACTTATATTTAATTGAGAGAACTCGACGGCAGCGTTGCAAAGAGCTGTATGCTTGGAACACTGGCGCATAGTGATCCGAAACCGTAAAGACGTGAACTGAATTCATAGTTATTTATACGTTATTTATTATATAAGATGGAACAACGCTAATCCAATGATAAAACATTGTTCTTTTGAATTATTTTTGCGAGAAACCTGTTGGTGATATTTTTCTGGTTTAAATGAGTCCAAACACGATGCAAATCGGTGCACATTTGCTTGTTCAATTAACGATTTAGTGGAACCTCGATTATCCGAACCTATGATACACTGGATTAGTATTGTCTCACCGATACGGTCGACGTTTTGTTACTCGATACTCTTTTCTACGTTTGCTAGCGACAAGAGATCAAGGAATATTGTCTGTACACGATACAAGCGACACTTCGGTCCCGAAGTTCTCACATGTATCGAGACATTACTGTAGTATCGTATAAGCATAACCTCTAAACTCAATAGTTAAACAGTTATTGTTAACAACAGTTAAGAGAGGAATACAATGAACGACTGCATAGACTCTAAAACCGTACACCTTTTGTTTTTCATTTGAAATACTTTTTGTATGCAACTATGGAGCATATAAGGGTTAGGCTAATTCCTATCGACATGAAAATAAAATTGCTCAAGGTACGCTAATTTCAACGAGAAACATGGTCGCTCTGAGACAGACATTTTTTCCTGCTTTCAAAAAATATTCCGATAGTTTATAATGATCCACAAACATGCCAAAACTCAACACATAGATACTGAATTGCTGTCCTGTCGCTTATGTTTGCAATTTTATCGTGAAAATAAACCTTTGCTCGATTTTTGTGTTTTATTTTTGCTATTCCAAACGCATCTTGAATTTTTTTTTTTCAAAAGCGAATCGAATCTCTGTTGTGTGGTGATTTTTTTCTCAATTCCTTAAAAGTTTCTCCGTTTCAAGTTTAAAATATTAAAGAACCAAGAAACAAAAGAAATTTTTAATCAAATCGAAAAATTCAGAAAGCGTTTAGAAGAAAAAGATAAATTATTATTTTTTCAATAAAATTGCAGTCAAAGCATAAGCGACACGTGGAAGGCGTTATTCCTACTCGACTATAGGTCACTGGACTCCGGTCAGATAAGAAATTTGACTATAGTTCGCGTTTTTACGGGTTCGAATAACTGTGGCAGGACGAAGCGTAGATTTCCGTGGAATATCAAAGCCGACAGAGAAAATAACTTCGAAGTGGTAATTTAATCGGTCGACTAACCTAGTCTTGTACAGAATTCGCGTACGCATAGTGAGTATTAAGGGGGAAACGTAAGGAAAGATAATGTGTGTGTATCAGCCGATATTGTCTAGCAAAACGAAGGAAAGGTACAGTGTCTCCAACTAATTTTTTATGTGGGCTTATATGAAAAATTTTAAAAAGTTGCAAAATACAACCGTTAGTACTTTCTCTGCAATTTCGACCAATTGTAATTTTAATCAAACATTTTTGTTCGCGTTATGTGAGCGAACCAATTGTTCCAACTTCTAAGAAAAATTCAAGTAGTATAGACCAATATTCACAATGTTATGCGATTTTTAAGAGTGTGCCGATATTAGTTGGAGTCACTGTATGCTGCTTTGTGAGAATATACATTCGCGACAGTGTCGCCAGATCAAGACTTGTTCCCCCACTCCAATTTCCCCTGCTACCCTGCTGTTCCACCCCACGACCTTCGACGCGTTTCGTCTCTGTCCTGCATACTGCGGCACTGGCAGAGAGAGGGTAACTTTTTCCCCTCGATTCGTGCTCCCTCCCCTCATCTGGCGACACTGATTCGCGCGACTGCTAACTTCTCGATTTTATTTTATTTCTCCAATGCACAGGATATTAAAAAACAAAGAGAGATAGAAAGAGGAAACAATCGAACAATTTACTTAATGTAACTGCCAACCCCTCCATCGAACGACACGGACGTAATGAATCACATTATAATGCACGAACGGCCGTCAATTTATCCTATACGAAACAATACGCGACAGACGAGATAACCGGTAAATTTTAAAATAGTATTTTAATAACAGGCTCACGCTAATTTATGCGTGAATGTATATCCGGTTTCGAATTGAATACAACCACAACTCCTGTCATGCTACGACTCATGTACACGCGGTTGATCGCTAAAAATAATCGACCACCTTCTATATCAAACAAATTTCACCATATCTTCAGTTTCACTTTTTAAGAGTATATCGAAATCTATTTTTTTATAAACGAATTTCAATGAGAAATAGATTTCGATTTATCTTTTAATGTGGAAACGTACGATTTTATGTAAAATTTTATTTGTATTGTAGGTGATTGAATATTTTCTGCGACTAACTGTGGAAAGATTTAAAAAATAGGGCGAACCTGTTTGGTTTATTGAAAACAGACTCGACGGGAAACGCATAGCAGCTATAATGCGGACTTCAAAAAGTAATGCGCGTGGAAGAGGTGCAAACAACAAATCGCTTATCATTACCTTCGAAAGATACAAAGAATAAGAGTTCAGCATGATTTAGCTAGTTTATGAGGATTCATTGTGCTTGGATAACCGAGAGCATGGTACAGAGATGCGTCTTTGTACCGCGAAATTAATTAACGTCTGCTAAGGTAAATACGCAAAGAAAACGAATGAAAAAATTAATTAATCGTCGTAATCTACGCTAAGCGAGACATTAATCACTGCTTGAAGTTTGTAACGGTTTACGAATCATCATAGCGATGCGTTGTATAATTTTAATAAAATTATTTATTACAATAAACGATAAATAAAATAATATAATTTAGTCTACGACGTAACGTTATTGCTAACCGTTTCACTCGTCCTTTAAACTATACTTCAACGATACTTCTGGGATTAAACAGAAATCAGTAATGAGAGGCACTGATGATGTATATTGATGATGTATATGTACGAAAGCCATAAGTAAAGTTCGTCGGTGAACTTTTAATTATAAATTATAACAAACATTTTATAATAATCCCGTAAAGTACTTATATCTCTCAAGGAGCAACATGAGAGGGTACATCGACGAAACGAATTTTAATAGTTTTCAAAACCATTTTAAAATGTATTCAAGTAGAAATTTTCGAACGATTGAGGGCAGAAAGCAGAGGTGGAAGACTGAACATTGCGATAGGGCCATTTTGATTAAAAAATAAAAACGGAACCACGTCGAAAAATCAAGAAAACCCAGCGAACTAATTCGGATAAAATTTCGCGACTGAGAAGAATTTTCGAATTAATTTTAGAACGAATTCCTGTATGAATTTTTAGACGTTGGTGGGCTCATGTGAAAGGCGAAGGACCGCCCTTTATGACAGGGCTGATTTGGTTAAAAAGCAACAACGAAATCACATTGAAAATTTGATATAATCCCGCCGTCAGCTCGAATATTTCTAACTGGGAGAAATGATTCTTGCCGAATCCTTCATAAGGCACCGTGAAAACAGCGGCACGAATCATCTGCTCCGGAAAATCTGAAAATAGCGCCACTCGACGCAGCGGCAAAACGCTCAAACTGGTAGACAAAATTACCGAAGGTCGATAAAACCCGCATGATTGTAGATGGCGCCACCAATGATTCTGACGGTCGATAACTACTGTGCCGGTAACCACTTATTATACCACTGGTGGCGCCACCTTTAGGCCACACTGTGGTATGATAAGTGGTTACCGGCACAGTAGTTATCGACATAGTAGTTATCATTGGTGGCGCCATCTACAACCATGCGGGTTTTATCGACCGTCGGCAATTTTGTCTACCAGTTTGAGCGTTTTGCCGCTACGTCGAGTGGCGCTATTTTGAGATTTTCCGGAGCAGATGATTCGTGCCGCTGTTTTCACAGTGCCTTATGAAAAATTACAATAAACGGTAAATAAAATAATATAATTTAGTCTACGAGGTAACGTTATTGCTAACCGTTTCACTCGTCCTTTAAACTATACTTCAACGATACTTCTGGGATTAAACAGAAATGAGTAAAGAGAGGCACAATATTCAACCTGGTAAAATAATTTTATTATCAATTTTATGAAAAAGGAAAATTGTAATTCGTTATTAAGCGTCTTCTCGAACAACATGTTTCTCTTTTTCCGAAACAAACGGTACAGTTCCCGGTTTAGAATGAATGCGCCTGTTAGCCTCCCTATAAACAAACAAAGTAGTAAAATAATCCGCAATAATTAACGTAAAAATCTCATTTTTCCTTGATGCATACTTTCGTTTACTTTTCTCGCGAATCGTACGCAGCTCCTCTCTCGCTTTGTAAATGTGTTTCGGAACTTGTCTATGCCGAGCAATTCGTTTCACTTGTGGATGTGCTGCGAACTTTTCTTTCAGCGCATTACTATAATTGAGACTTGCCTTTTCCCTAGGTTTCAACTGAAACAATACACTTCGTTAATCGATTGAATAATCGTTTCTTTAGTCTCTTTTGATACCAAAATGAATATTACAAAATCAGAACTGTACTTAACAGTCGTCCAAAATCAATAAAAAAATTCTTATTTCAGTTACACACCACACCCAGCTTCTCTGACGCCCTAGACTTCCAAATTCTGATGTTCATTTCATCGCTGCCACTGAGAATATACTTGTCGTCCAGAGACCACGAGACGCACGTTAATCTTTGCATACGTTTCGTGTGGTATATTTCTCGGGAACGACCCTTGTTAGACTCGAAAATGCGAATCGATTTGTCGTAACTGCCAGTCACAAATTCTCGTCCAGTCGGCGAGTAGTCAACGTCGATCACAGCGTCCACGTGATCCATATGTACATTTACCGGTGTTTTCAATTTGCGTATATCGTAAGTGTATAAACTAAAGTGGAAGTATTAATATATTCACTATGCATATATATTATCGAGTGTGCAGAAACACAATGTCTTCCAGAAACATTGTAACTTATTACTATGCAAATATTTTTCACTATTTCTCAACATACTTGTAGTCTTCGTTAGCGCATGTGAAAGTCACAGCTTCCATGGGGTTCCATGACAACTTGTTGGTTCTTAGCCTCATGAATACTTTCCTCAGAGGACCTGTTTCTCTAGCGTCGTACAAGATGATGCTACGGTCGCTTGCGCAAGCAGCTATGAAATATATTTATAGATGTCCATCATTTTGAAAAAAACATATTTTCCTATGCGAGTAAGAGTTATTCATAAATTTTACCAAGCAGATTGGACTGTACTGGATTGTATTTAACATCATACAAACTATCAACACCCCACTTGAATGTCTGAATCGGTTCATTTCTGGTTTCTTCCCAGAGATTGCATGCTTCTCCACATGTTGCAAATACAGGTTGATTTCGATGATGAGAAATTCCACTAATCATGGTCTATAACATGTTGCAAATCAGATGTTTATCTTAATCTAAATGTTTGTACTTATCTTAATCTAAATTCTGTCTCAGGAACAAAGCTTTCTTGTTCAGATTCTTTTGATCTTACTTTGCTGATGATTGTATTTACAGGTTCCTCTTCTGCGCCGAACAATGGTTTTTCTGTTTTCCACAATTTAATAGTTTTGTCATCACCAACGGTGATAATATGGCTGGCATTCGTACCGTATACAATGCCACGTATTATACCATCGTGCGCTAAAATTGTACGCTCGCAGGTTTTCTGAATAAGATTCCACACTTTGACTTCCCCATCTAATGCTCCGCTGACCAACGTCGACAATTCCATGGGATGTTTACAAAGAACAGCTAACCCATCTTTATGGCCTTCCAAAGTCCCTATAAAAGGTTTCGCAAATACCCTGTCCAGTTTTACTGCGTTCAGCGCCCTGGTGTATTCTCTGGCTGCTTCCAAAGGATGTAAAGCTGGATCATAGTTCCTAGGAACTGAACACATCACATACATTTATTTCAAGATCAAACGTACGTACCTGTTAACGATGTTTGATCGCAACCACAAGAAAAAGCATCCTTGGAGAGATTGCAATCGAACGAAAGAGGTAAATGAACTATAATTCATTTATATTCCTATATGTAACTTTACAAACCTAATTACAACAGGTTGTTACATACCGTATAATTATGACATTATTTACGAATGGAACAAGTGCTAAAGAATGTAATTTTTTCATAACAGAAAAGATAATAGACGTTCAACTATCACTCACTTTTGTGAATATCACGTGCCGTTTCTCGTAAATAATCGTCAGGATTTCTTGATAACACTTTCACCTTCATTTTGTTACACAGTAATAGAGAAACGGTTCAACGTACATTTATTTAATCATAACAGGTAAACACAAAACATGTGGCAGAAAGGAAATCAGAATGAGAGTGCTAACGCCCGGAATTTCGGTGTCTCCGGTATAGTGCTGCCCTCTGGCCTAATTTTCAACCTGGATCATTCAAATATCGTGAGACACGAAACCCCATATGGTGATTGGTCCACTTCTATACCTCGTTTGCGCTTGTGCAACTTGTCGTTACCATGCGCGACACGGTTACCGACGCGCAATCCACATTATATGTACGAGAAGAGGGTATTGCGTACACGTTTATATTGTATTTTAACACAATTATCTTTATGTAAGAATCGACAATGAATAAATAAAGACAATGTAATTATTGAACCCTCAATTTTTCCCGGAATTTCGACTTGTCGTTGAGTTATACTACTAAATTTCTAATTTTCGTGCCACCTCCTTCGATATGATGTTCTCCTAATGTAAAAGTTCAATTTCCGGAAATTTTCGAAAATTTCGAGCGTCTGGAGTGTCGCTGACTTGTACTACTGAATTTCGTGCCACCTCCTTCGTCATCATATTCTCCTAATACCAAGTCCGATTCTCGAAATTTTTTAGTTAGGAGAATATGAGATCGAAGAAGGTGGCGCGAAATTCAGTAGTGCAAGTCAACGACAAGTCAGACGCTCGAAATTTTTCAGATTTCTACTAGGAGAACATGATAGCAAAAGAGGTGGCACCAAATTTAAGGTTGCAGGGTGGAGATAAAAGAACCCATTAACTGTTGTAATTAATATTCCTTATTTCTGACCAAATAAATTACAATGTTAAACGTGTACATGTACAAAATAGAAGAAAATAGAACTAAGGCAGTTTCTGATGCATGGTAATATTGCAGGATGCTTGCAGTTAGTACTGATCCATGCCACAGTACCTCTTCGGTGCCACAGGCAAAATGAATCTGGTTCTGATTCGAGCTAGAAAAGATGTGTTACCACACACACGTAAGATTTTCGCAATTGCCGTTCGTGTGAAAGCGCGCGTGTATATATATAAGAATCTCAACTATCTTGTCATGACTCAGTAGTCAGTCAAAGAAGGGAGGAGTGGTAACTGTCAAAACTTTGCGAGTACTAAATCGCACAAAGTAAGTAGTTACTTCCAACATAGTATACGTGCATTGACATTCAAATGATCTATGCGAAAATGGAAGTATGCCTCAACTGTTAATCACAGTAAAGATTCAACATATTGTCTCTGTGAAAGAGAAACGTCAGTTGAAAGATTCCTTTTTAAGACTGTTCGGTCAAGGTTAATATATAGAACAGAACGGCACGTGTTTCCACTTAGGGATTTTGTTGTAATTGTTTTATTTATAGAAACATAACCTCTCAGAAGCGCTGGACAGCAAGCATAAATTGTTCGAGATAAATTACACTTGTTCGTAAAGCTGTAATTATCTTTACTCAAGCTCAAATATCATAAAATGATGAAATCTCAAACAAAAAAATTTTGAAATGAATTGATTACGGATTATATATTTGTCAAACAAGTTTAAATACTTATACTATACTGTATACTTATACTATATATATTGAAAACAAAATGATTCTCACTCAAATTTTTGAATGCTTATAGAATGTTTAGTGCAAGATTTTGGAAACAATTTAAGCTACCGATTAGACAACTAAATACTACTTCGATAAGGAGAAAGATACCTGTAGCTAATGAGCAACCACCTAAACCTGCAGTTGCCACTGAGCAACCAACAAAGGCTACTACATCAGACACCCATTCTGTCCTATGTGGGTATAGTATAATTTATATGCACTGACTCCGTATGTTAAACGAGCAAAAAGAAAAAACATGTTCTTTTGTATGCTTCAGCAAATATGCATTATGTATCGAATTTCGATAAACGTGTGCTGGTATGGGTTAAAAAATATCCTAGCGTAGATGCAGTTCCAAGAATGGTACCGTAAGTATATTCCCCTGTAGCATTTACAAGAGATTATTTTGAGTACAACTTATGTTTTCTATTAACTAGATGGAGTACTATGCAACGAGCAAATACCATAGCACGAATTCGTATATGCAATATAATGGCTGTTATAGCAATAATAGGTTTTATATGGGCTGTTGTGACAGGGAAAAGGGAAGCAGCAGCTGGGAGACATGTGATAAGTGACAGAATGCTATGGTACGAGGAAGTAAAACGAAAGGGGTTAGCTGAAGCTGAAGCTAAAAAGAAAGCTGAGGAGGAGGCAGCAGCTTTGGCTGCTGCAAAGTAACGAGATAGTAAAGTAATACTAAATCTAATGACAATCTAGAAACTCTCTTGCAATATTTGAAAATACTTTCTCGACTATTTTATTATCGGATATAGCTTGCAATTTCTCAGTATTTAAGAGCAATAATGTGTACTATGATACATTTTTAAAAATCTTTCCAGTATGGAATGAAATCTGCATTGTACAATAATTTAAGATATGAAGATTATGTTCTAAAGTAGTACATTGTTGAAACATATTTTCATGTTGTCGCTTAATAAATATTCTATATGTGGATTAAGTATACGCATCATTTTAATTACTTCCGTATAATCCTTTGGCAAATAGGAAGTGATTCGAATAATCCGATAGGTAATGAGATAAAAGTTGGCTCAATGGTGATTTCAACAAATAACGAATGCACATAAACATTATGTTACAAATGTTTAATAAACTACAACCTTAAATGCAGTTGGGCCATGTAAATATGGTACAACTATGTAAATAATCAAACGCTCTCAACAATAATTTTTGTACGGAATTGCCGGTAATATAATATTATGGGCCACTAATGGATGCTTTATAAAAGTTGCGGCATCTTTCATAATATATTTGAAGTGTTCGGTTTTTTACAACTTCCTCTACATTTAGCTCCGATTGCAACAAGCGCATAGTACTTTGTTCTTTCCTTAAAGTCTTAAGAAGTTGAGGAGTATTGTCACCATTGTCCCGTTGATCTTTCAATTGCTTCACTTTCTCTTTCGTTGCATTTAAACATTTTGTGATAGCCTGTTCTCTTTTAGCGTGTACCGTGTGAATCTGCTCGTACAAATCTTTGCACGTCGCTGGTGTGTCAGTTTGACCTTTGAAAGATTCTGTTGGTATTGTCGTATTTAGCATGTAAATGATTTTGTCATCAATTTGTCGCATTTTCTGCAATGCATCCTGAAACAACACAATATCATACGGTGAATCATTTAAAATATACTTGAGAAATATGTTTATGCCATCAAATATTTAAAAAAAAAAAGGTAACAAAGGCACGATTATATCAATAATTTCTTCGTAATGTTTAAATAACTGCCTACGTTTCATATTTCAGTTCTACGAGGACTGTGCCGCAAGTACATGTGATAACCTAATCTCGTCAGATATTAAACATGTTACTACACTACACAGTACAAACAATTAAAATAATAGATTCAATTCGTTCGTGAACTAGTTTTACAAAACATTTCGAATGGAACATTTCACAAAAACATTACATAAATTGCGGTATATAACCTTAACTGAACATAAACTACATCGTTGTGCATGTATTGAAAAGATACGAAGTGTGATTTAAAGATATTGGTTTTACTAACACATTTAACATTCGTTAAATTCAGGCTTAATATCCTTTACGTGTTATTTTCATTTACAATAGAAATACCTGAAACTGTAAAAAGTCACCGCATTCTACACTCATGGCTGCCATACTTGCTAGTGCATGCACACTGCCGTTCAATAATGCCTGTAACAGATAAACATACTCAGGAACACGTAGATAATGTAGCTTATCAATTATAATTTATTTTACAGAATTTATTCACGATGCTTTGATCGCTTCGCATAGTACTCCATGAGTATGTATTGATGATGTATATGTACGAAAGCCATAAGTAAAGTTCGTCGGTGAACTTTTAATTATAAATTATAACAAACATTTTATAATAATCCCGTAAAGTACTTATATCTCTCAAGGAGCAACATGAGAGAGTACATCGACGAAACGAATTTTAATAGTTTTCAAAACCATTTTAAAATGTATTCAAGTAGAAATTTTCGAACGATTGAGGGCAGAAAGCAGAGGTGGAAGACTCAACATTGCGATAGGGCCATTTTGATTAAAAAATAAATACGGAACCACGTCGAAAAATCAAGAAAACCCAGCGAACTAATTCGGATAAAATTTCGCGACTGAGAAGAATTTTCGAATTAATTTTAGAACGAATTCCTGTATGAATTTTTAGATGTTAGTGGACTCATGATAAAGGCGAAAGACCGCCCTTTATGACAGGGCTGATTTGGTTAAAAAGCAACAACAAAATCACATTGAAAATTTGATATAATCCCGCCGTCAGCTCGAATATTTCTAATTGGGAGAAATGATTCTTGCCGAATCCTTCATAAGGCACCGTGAAAACAGCGGCACGAATCATCTGCTTCTCAAAATCTGAAAATAGCGCCACTCGACGCAGCGGCAAAACGCTCAAACTGGTAGACAAAATTACCGAAGGTCGATAAAACCCGCTTGATTGTAGATGGCGCCACCACTGATTCTGACGGTCGATAACTACTGTGCCGGTAACCACTTATCATACCACTGGTGGCGCCACCTTTAGGCCACACTGTGGTATGATAAGTGGTTACCGGCACAGTAGTTACCGACATAGTAGTTATCATTGGTGGCGCCATCTACAACCATGCGGGTTTTATCGACCGTCGGCAATTTTGTCTACCAGTTTGAGCGTTTTGCCGCTACGTCGAGTGGCGCTATTTTGAGATTTTCCGGAGCAGATGATTCGTTGCCGCTGTTTTCACAGTGCCTTATGAGAGATTCGGCAAACATTATTCGCAATAGAAGAAACATGTAACATTGATATTTTTATTACATTAAATACAGTATAGAAAAATAGAAAATTTGTTAGCACTGTTTCAAATTATTACATTTTTATTTGAAATCCTAAGGTTTGCAGATCTTTGGCCATCGAAGTCTGCATTTCCCGAGTTAAAATGGTTAAGGGGCTTCGCACAGGTCCAACGTCTATAGGTGTCATGAGGTACATTGCGAACTTCATGGTCCCCACCCAGCTTCCTACAATTAGCATGAAGGATCGTATAATGTACAATTTTTTACCGAAATCTTTAATTTTCTAAGGATCGTTTCCACGTGTTACCGTATTGTGTGATATCCATTACAGCTCTCGTCAATTTTTCTTGCATCTCCCTTGCTTTCGAAACATTTCCTCCTTTCCATTGCGCAAGAATTTCCTGCGAATATTCCGGCAACATGTTCAGTGTTGTCACTATGAACGAGTCCATTCCATCTGCGCTGCCTGCGTTAATTAACTGAAAGAAATTACAATTACTTTTATTCGTTTCTGTTGCCTTTACTCGTGACCACTAAAGGGAATCAAATAATCATTTAAAATTCTTTCCATTTAGGACAAAGCAAATTATCTTCTGAAATTGTATCCTTCTTGAAGCGCAAAATGGTTTTTAAAAATTGTTCGCCTTTTGAGCACAAGATGAAAAATACAATAGAGAACAAAAATCGCTTGGAAAAGTAATTTGTAACGTGTATTCACGAGATGATAAACAGGAGGAAAGATTATGGTACGTTCGTACCATTTTGATCGATGTATCAGTAGGTATAATAAACACGTACCTGATCGTTGCCGAGGAAAACTCTGTACTTTTTGTTGTCAGCATATAACGCTTGAATACCTTCGTCCAAGCTTGAGCTGGTGTATTTTATTCCCGCGAAAGTCGGAATTCTGTCGCCAAGGGTTTCCAAAAATTGTCCCATATGAACTGAAAATAAAAGTTGAAGTACATTGTACAATTTTCCTGCGCGGCGAAAGAATATATTTAAATGTCACTCACTGTTAACGTTCGTGAACATGTGGATGTGATAGTAGAAGAGCGGAGTGTTCGGCGCAGCTTTGCCAACCATTTGCAAATATTCGGTCAATTGGGACGCCGTTGTTGGTTTGAAATACAGCTCGGGCAGACATAATATGGAGTCGGCCTTAATACTCTCGGCGTGCTTCGCCTTTAAATAAATATAACAGTATTAATTCTCTAGTTTCGGAGGACGTATTAAAAAATTCTAAATTGCGCGTAACGCGACGAATTAACCGTGTTATAGGGAGGTTGACTGTAATTTATATGAAATCTATTGTTATAGTTATACATACGAGCTCCAAAACGTCCGGGAAAGAGGCACCGCCAACTTGAATCATCAGATGTTGTTTGGTTGTTTTTACAGCGTTTGCCCATGCTGTAGCTACAGCTTTTCTTTCGGTTATTGACATAGACGTACCCTCCCCGGTGGTTCCATTCACTGTTAGGCGAGTGAAAATATTAGAACAGTGCTTTATATCGCAAAAACCGTGCACAAGTAAGTATTAAATTCTAATCGTACTCAAACAAGCAAGATCATACAAAGTATAATGTTTACTTACCGAGAATGCCGGTGATCTTCTTTTTAGCCAGAAATTCAGCGTATTGTGGGATTACTGCCAAATTCAGGGATTTTTGGCTACAGAAAGTGGAAGAAAATTTAAACGTGAATTTTTCAAAATTGTACGAGATGTAGCTGATATTATAATTAAACGGGAATAGGAAGAAAATGATTAAACCAATGGTTTTTGAATGTATTACCTGTCGTTATTGAAGGGGGTGAATACGGGGACCATAAGGCCTCTGAAAGTGAAAGCTGGTTTCTACAATAAACAAATTGAGTATTATTTCAAGCATCCGGTTTCCGTAAATCTTAACTCAACGTGGAAATATTTTATTGAATAATATTAAATGAAATATATATAAAATTAATAAATGAAAAACTATTGAAATTTCTCTACGAGTTTGGCACAGAATTGATGACTGAAATGTGTTAAAATTTTTGAAAATTGAGCTAGAATAAGATGTTCGAATGAAAGTTCATGTTAAAATTTTAATGAAACAGTATATTGAAAAATAATTATACATGCTTACGTACCGACATGGTGGTAGCTCTGCGGTGCGTGTTCGAATGCGGCGAATCAATTGGCATACTGCATAACATTCACCGGAGAGGAATATTTTGTTCTGCCGTGATAAGATTGTACCTACTTCATATCAAGTATCTTTTATCTCGTGTTTACTCCCTTCTAAAACTACACTTTTGTACGTTTCATTTGAATACGATAATCATTGCTGCGTCATTTATAATAATTCTGCAAAACAGATAACCAGTAAATTCGGAATTATGCATGTAACAAACAATTTCTTAACAGTACGCAATTTTCGTGTACAAATCACCAAGGAAAAACACTCAGATATTAAAGTAATTATATTTTTCAATTGGGCAATCCGAAGTTTAAATTATTTTAATACTCGAGAAATGTGTAATCTTGTTACTATCGATCATAAGGAAAAACGATTAAAATCACCAAACTAATTGTATCTTTCTTCAACTTCTATAATGGCTGACAATAGCGACGATAAAATAAAAACGGGATTACGGTCAGCGAATAAAAACCCTGACGGTTATTTATAAAAATGCTTTTCATGTTTATTTACATGGAGATTTCCTTTTCGTCAACAATGCCTGCGATATACTAACACGGTACCACCGTGGTGATAAATTATACATAAACCTCAAGATGGCCGCATGCGTTTTCTCCGTTTACGAGTACATGTTACATACGTAGAACGTAGTGCTACGTGGGAGTATACACAATAACGCCAAAGAGCATTCTACACAATGATAATTGCTACTCGTACAACGTCCGCCACACGTCCCACCGTTTTCCATTTACATAAACATCATTTGAACCGAACGAATGTTTCCGAGCTACGTTGTTCCGGCGTGTATAGTTCGTCAAATTATTCAATTATTCCATTACTGATACGTTTATATTTGTTCTTTCTCACTACCTCCCCGTAATTCCTCGACACCCGCCATGTCTCGGCGAACAATTACGCTAAACTATCGATACAATGTCAGAACTTGCTGTCTGTCATTTTGCAAGAATTGAACTTCACACTCTATCGTTAACTAGTATAATTAATATTTCGTTTGAATCCTCCGTACTCGTGTGTTCTCCACTGACAAATCAGTGTTGTTCTCGTTGGCTGATCAATTCGAAAGAAAAATTGGCAGTAACTGAGTACTAACTAATCAGGGAGACCAGGGTAATTAGCGAGTGCTTTCATAGACAAAACCGAGCGAATCAAACGCGAAACAGGAAAGAATATTTGAACGATTTGAAAATACTATTTTGCACACAAATTGGCAGCTTAGTCGAGAATTGTTTGAAAAATTGGCATGCAATGGATTTTCTTCTTTCGTAAATAAAGTAAAATCTTCTGGTTCAATGAATAGTCGATTTAAAGTTTATTTTACTTTTTTTTTTGTAAAAGATGATTATTCATAAGACGTGTTAACATTGTGGCACAAAATTGCTCGGTACAATTCCTATTGTTCTCGTTACAAGCGTCGACGCAGCTTCGCGAGACTGTGTGATGATCTACTATGTGATTGCTTCGAGTATACTTATTCCCAGATAAAGTATAGTTACCACTTACTTAAGAACGCTGTAGCATTTAAGTGGTGACGTGACGATAACGATAACGATGCAACTATCTGTATCAAACGGTATATTCTCACCAGATAAGTGTCCGAAATAAACCATCACGCGTCGCGACAAAAACCGAGATAACAAGCGTACACGCGTTTCTTCTCAATTTTCTTTTCTCAAAGTATAGAAAGTTGTATATTAAAATACAAAAGTTTGTACAGTACAAAATACAGAATCTACGGGAAGCTTACACGGTGCACGAACGTCTATCTACACGGCAAGAAAAAGTTCAACAAATAACCGTTCGTTCAGGGTTACCCGTAGAAAAATTAAATACATCGAAAAAGAAAGAAACAAAAAAAAACAAACAAACAGGTAAACGTTTCATCGTCCGTGTGTAATGAAAGTCGGAGAGAAATAGGGAGCTTTTAATGAAATAACGGGTGGTTTATTGGCATAATTACAAATGTTCTAGGGAGGCATGTTAAACTTATCGATCGAACGCTTAATTAAAGAGCGTAAGCACGTTCGGATTAGAGTTCTTGAGACAACACTGCGAACCGATTCCGAGCATCTCACAGCTGTATGAAAAAATAAGTTTACGGCCTGTCTCTGGGTTTTCTTCACGAACAAAGGGTTTTACATCGTACAAAAAAGTCTCAGTTTAAACAGTTTACCGGGTGCTGGGCACACGTGTCTCGACTCATACGTCAGGCGAAACCGCCCCTGCCCCCCACCCTAGCGCCCATTGTCCCCCTCCAGAAGACGCCGTTGCCATGGAGAAAGGACGCGCTTCGCCTGACGTGTATTGCTGCGAATACGGTTGCCTGCGGAGGGGCGAACGCTATAGCGAACGCGAGGAAGGCGCGCGCTGCACGAAATAGAGGTGGCGGGGGAAGCCAGGCGTTCGAGGGGCCCCTACCGTGCCCAGCACTGCAGTATACTATAGAAAACAAGCGATCGGTCCCGACCGTTTTCGGCGCTATAGTGACGTTGTCTCTTCTCCCAGGCTGGGTTACGTTGCTACCGTTCGGCCACTTAACAAATCGACCGCCGACTATACAATCAATGATTCGCAAACTGAATCGATAGTCACAACGACCTAACTTACTGATAAACGCACCAAAATAGCCGCCCGATGAGAATGCAGTGGAAACGAGAACCACAATCTTGTTAAATCCGTTATCGCGTGTATATAATATATATATTACATAATATATATATAATATATATCTGTATAGATCTATATAGACTCATGAATGTTAGGTTAATACACATATATATATGGTAATATATATGTATACGTATCATAAAACTCACACTTATGAAAAAGACATTTTATTAAATATTATTAGACAGATTAACAGCCGTGGCCGGGCCAGCCTGGCCATATGGCAGAAACGTTTCTTTAAACTGTTTATCAACTTTTCATGTTGTCAATAGCGTTCTTTCTTGTCTTTCTTTGGCTTCGAATCGCGCCTCGGTGGTGCACCGCAGAGTTCGTTAATCGTTTAAGAGTTAACCGGTACCGCGTTCGACTAGACGACAATCGCCCACGATTTGTATAACATAATCAAAAATATACGCGGCGGTATCTTCTGACGCGGTCCTATTTTGTTTGTACAGGTCGATTTTTCCTTCGATAACGAACCTATTTCGTGCGGGGGTCACGCGTAACATTAGAAAATTCATTTGAACGTGTTCGAAAATTATTTTAACGAGGGACTGTGCGGTCCACGCGACCGATTGTCGTCGAATCGTTCGGTACAATTAAGCCTATACATGCATCGATACACGTGTTCTCGGCGGAGTTCGAAGGTTCACTGGTGGGGGAAACGCGCGTCTGATTGGTTACATGGTCCTGATGCAACGGTAATATTTAATAAATCATATATCTCAAGATCCACTAATTAAAAGAAGGACCAATTTCTTTCTGTTACATGCCTGTCCCTCTGCCACTTCCGTTGTTTTAAACGATTAAAAATATAACCTTACTCCCAGAGATTACTGTAGGACCACGTGACGAAGGTTTCGCCACCATAGCGTCCAAAATCAGACATCCAGCACAGGTACAGTCCCCCCAGTCAATTTTCCAACTCTGTCCAGCGCACATCGTATAGGTCTACCGAGCATCAGAGGCAGTTCGAACTGCGCAGATCCGCAGAGAAGGTAGGCGGGGCTTAGCGGCCGCTCGAGCCAATCCCCTTGCTCCCCGCTAGTGCGTACCCCCACTCCCAGCGATGATTCTCACGCGTCGCAGCAGACGAACACGCGACAGGGCAACTACGTTATCGAATGAGCACCTCGACGACTGGGCGGGGCTTCGATCAATTGCTCCGCCCACGTGCGTCCAACGCTCGGTAGACCTGCGCGGGCCTATCACCGCGCGAGTATACATATTACGCGCGAATGCGAATAATTTATCCATTTAGTTATTTGTTTAGATATTACGCGCAGATATTTAATGTAACAGCTATCGAAGAACCACGGATATGTACAATATGGATATGCCCGATCAGTACGGAGTATAATACGTCATACCTATCCTTTCGAGTGCGTTGGAACGCGTTTCGTACATGTTCCGGAAGGTTCGATTCGATCGAAAACTTTTTCCCCCGCGTTTCTCGACGCAAACTTGCTAATTCCCCGAGGATAATCAAAAACGATTTCGTGCACGTGCGCGCATGCACGCAGGCGCGGTGTAACCTTGCTAGCAAACGAATCCCACCAGAACTCTGTTGTCCTTCGAACACCCTGTATGTTTCACGCGAAATTTCGGCGCGTAATTGGAAAGCGTCTAAAATATACTCTCGCGTGATCACCGATTAACACTAGGTTTACGGAGCACTAAAAGTGACTGTTCTGCATTACTTTATGAAAGCAACAAGAACGTGCTGCCCACATTTTTAACAATACTTTTAAAATAATATATACTCAAAGAAATAAATTTGCTAGATAATTTCTCGCGTATGCATCCTTGGAATCTTCATAATTTCAAATTAAAAATACTGGAACCTAGTGAACCTAGTGTTAATTGGTCCTTCGGAACCTCGTCGAGGGTATCGAAAACGCTTCTTCCGGTTCTTTCGTTACACTGTGTTCCTTTCTTTCTCTTTTCGCGAACCCTTTTCCTACCGTTTTCCGTTCCCGGTTCCAACGTTCTCCTCGGCTTTTCGTTTCTCCCACCGACGGAAAAGAGAAATTAATTAATACTGCATCGTTCGCGTTCGAAGCGGCTCCGGGGGAGCTCGCTCGAGAAAGTGTGCTTAATGAGAATGGTCCCAAAAGTTTTAAGAAGTACATAGAGAGTCGTTTCTCGTTTTGATGGAGTACAATGTAGGTTTTCGTCTTATAAATAGTTCCTTCTTTTCTCTATTTTCCTTTTTCTTCGTTTCTTTCGTTCAACAAACTTTTTCGTAGTCCGTCGCGAGGAGGGTTCTTGCTCCAAGCATAAAAGATCTCGCGCGCGCGAGAGAGAAAGAGAGAGAGAGAGAGAAAGGGATTGAAAAATTATGCTTCTGAAAATGTTTCCTAACAAACAAACAGCCACGAAGAACTGCCGTTCACGTGCACCTCTGCGTTCGAAGAGGGCGGGGCAGAGAGAGAGAGAGAGAGATAGAGAGTCGGAGAGAGAGGGGGTTTTTCGCCGAGACCCAAGGAGCATCGAAATAAACCGTCAGTTATCGTTATTAGTAGCCATTGTTCGTCTATTTACATCGCGTTCCGTTCCTCTGCTGTCGAAACGACAGACTAAACAATTAAAGACACATTTCACGTTCTCCACAAAATGTATCTCCCTGTGGTCTTGCAATAAATCGAACGATCAAACACAGCACTGCCACGTGCGTTTCACTGTTTTAATAAAAATTAAGTACTCGAAGGAACAGAACAGTTATTCAACCTCGTTATACGTGTACAGTGGCCAGTCGATAAGCAGCAGCTCCGCAACTGCACTGCTCGGAGAGCGTGGGCGTGGTCGACCACGCCTCCCCCGGCTAGTACGCATGCGCGAGAGTTGCTACGGTGACTCCCACAGCCCCGAGAGCCGGCGCTTATCGAGCGTCCACGCGTCGAACGCTTGAAACAATGATTTAAACGCGCTTGTCGATCAAGATACTCGCCAGCTGAACCTGTTCACGTTCTATTTATAAATCTAGTGATCCTGTGAAATGATATTTGTACCGGATATGACGGAAGACGCGCTCGGAATGCCGTTTCGAACCCGAGAAACTGGGAAATCGAAGATCGTGACACCTTCGAGGGCCGCGTCTTGGTTTGCGCAGCAGGTGGTCGCCGGGTTCGCATACTTTCGTTCGATCGTCCGCGACACCTGCGTCGATAGATATGTTGTCGAGCGATCGCTTATCGTATTAGCCGAAGATAACGGGGGGATAGTTTGTACTAAGGAAGTGGTGTCGAAAAATATATCAGGGTGCTCAGCGGCGCCACGAAATTCTCGAAAGAAATTATGCGTGTTCTCTGTCGCAGGCGTCCCACCCCCGGCGACACCCTCCGATCCCCGGGAACCGTGGTCTACGATAATTATACCCGTTACCGTTCCTAGCTTCCTTATTTCCTTATATTTACGATAATAATCTGTCATCGAAGCACATCAAAATCAAGCGAATAATCGATTCGAGTCGGCGGTGCTAGACGAAGCGAGCGATTAGGTTCGTCCCCGGGATCCGAGCGTTCGTAGGGTTAGGGTCACGCTGCCAGAGGAGTGTGTGTGTGTCGTACACGTACACATTTGAAATTGTCAGTCGTGGCTCATCGAAAGTATAAAACACGTTATCAGAATATGCCAGCGAAATGGAAGACGAAGGGCAACGTGTTCGTGGCGTCTCCGGCCCGCGGTAGAGAAAGACTTCGTTATTAATTATTTATTCGTCCGCTATCAATTATTCGTCCGCCTATACGTAGAATGATACAGCGAGAAAATGTTAGGCTGGAGGTCTCGATATATCGGTACACACCGAAACCGAGTTGACGGTATCGTGATGAAACATTGTTTTTCTTTTGCGTACCGCTGAAGCAACTGTGGAATGAAAAATGGAGAACGACCATCGACGCTCCTTGGTCTCTCCTGTCCAACAATAAATAACTCTGTTAACAGTCCGGTGGGCGGGGGGTAGGGGGGCAACGATCGTAAAAGGAACATCGATCTACGGTTTTTCTTTTCCTGTTTACTCGTCTCTCAGTATCAACAATATGTAACAAATACGATTTGCAACGAGGGGGGCGCAAGACGCTTGAGTCACGTTGTTTCGCACTGTTCAATATTCTTTTGTAACTTGGATTTTTGGGTTCTGAATTTTATCACTAGGTTTACGGAACACTAGAAACGACTATTTCACATTACTTTATAAAAATAACGTGAATGTATTTGAATGTACACGAAGAAATCAATTTGTTAAATAATTACACTCGTGGATGCAGTTTTACAATCTCAATATTCGCAATTTAGAAATATCAGAATCCGTCATTTTGATGGGTCCCATAAATCTACTGTTAAACATTTCTCATTTCGCGTCCACTGTTCGGAATTTTTCCACAAATTTTCATCGAATTTCTACCTCGAATTCCTCCATTTTTTAAACTTTTTATCATGCTCGTGAACCGCAGATTTTCGCCGCAAATGTTTATTCGTGACGTCCCGAAATGAACGGCCAGATAAACTAAAACCACCCCGATTTTTTCATAGAACATTGAACGGTGCATTCGACGCATTGCACTACCACCACCGCGTGTAATAAAAATCTGCGCGAAAGAGTTGAAACTCTACAGAAATAGTTCGTACAAGCGTCAAACGTTTCCTCGTAAGTAGCAAGACTCCACGCGCGTTAAGGACTCTCGTGTAATTGATTATATATATATATATATATGAATATATATATAATATAATATCTATTATGTATAATAATAACAGAGAAGACGATGCGCGAATATGTACAAACATTGCCCGCACTGCATTCTCGTAACAATTGAAACGATAAAAACAGATGACACTCGCGCGGCGATAGAACGTCCGTCGACTAGCGTTTCTCATTTTCTCTATTCTATTGGCCATTAGCTGGGGTAGAGGGGGGCGGGAGGGCTCGACAAGATTCGTATAGTTCTCCGAACTACTGGCGAAGACTATGCGCGCGCGAACGTTAGGATAAAAGCTCACCTAACCGCTCAGGACCGCATCCCCTACGGCAGTGTCGGCCAGATCAACAAAATTCTCCCCCACTCTGC